>CM076970.1:56235213-56290213 GCA_039105355.1 Benthosema pterotum | reverse complement strand
AGCATCTCATTGTGGGTCAGGCCTCAGAGCATGGGCAGAGGCTGACCCTTCTGTCTGTCAGATGACTGGTCTTGTGATGTCTGTGCTCTGGAGCCTAAGGGGGGGGGGTCAGCTGACCGTTGGGGGAGGGAGGGAGGAGGTCTGCTGGCTGGCTGGCTTCCATGGTTGATGTTTGAGAAGGAATGCCTCCATGCTTTTTGACTTAATTAGCTTTAGTTTTTTTTCTTTTCTTTTCGTAGTCTACTCTCTCCTTTCACCAAATCACCAGCTTCCTTTCCCTCTCCTCTCCTCTTCTGTCTCTCTCTCCCTCTCTGTCTCTAGCTCTCTGTCTCTCTGTCTCTATCAATTCAAAGGAGCTTAATTGGCAAGAGAAAACTTGCCAACTTGCTCCATTTCCGTTACCGCTAAACCCCCTGAAGTATCCCTGAACTTCTTTGCCTTTTTAAACTATTAAAAAGAAACATTTTCCAATAGTTTGAATGACCAGTCTACCAGCTCACAATGTGCCAATAGATTGGCACGTTGAACTATTCCAAAATGTTTTTCAAAATAAACATTTTTTTTAAATGATAAGGGGTTTAGGATAAGGGGTTTAGATGGTAACGAAAATGGAGCCCTTAACGTTCACATTTCCAAAGCAAGAATTCACAATACAACAGTACAGCAATACGATTGAGTCCTGACCCTCGATTCGAGTTTCTGACACCAGATCATACAGTAGTTCCTTACACCAGATTATAGCTGCAGCAACGTTCTAGCTTTTGACGCTAGATTCTACAGTAGTTTCCGACACTAGATTCTAGTTATTGACACTAGATTCTAGTTATTGACACTAGATTATAGTTTCTGATGATAGGATCTACTTTTGACACTAGAATTTAGTTTCTGACGCTAGAATCAAGTTTTTGACACTAGATTCTATAGTCTCTGACACTAGATTCTAGTTTTTCTGAAAAAATCTGTGTTCCTGTGTCCAAGGCCAAGCCAAGGACCACCAGAATTATCCATATTTGGCTGCAGACCCCCATCTGAAAACATGTTGTTCTAGGGATCCCCCAGATGCAAAAAATTGAGTTAAAAATGTTTGCTTCCAAAATAACATATTCAGAGATTTGCAGCACATTTTCACAATTTTTCAAAAATAGCAGAACAACAAGCTCATGTCGCGCCACTCGGTGGCGCGACATGAGCTTGTTGATCTGCTATTTTTCAACAGATAAAACACCAAAACGCGTTCAGGACACAAAGGGTAAATGTACCAAGTTCACTTGATGCAAGAATATGCACTGGTTATTTTTTAGGGTGGTTGTGTTCCATCTGCTATCCTTCTCCTGTCACACAGCTCACAGATCCCACTGCTATACGTATATATTTATACTTCACCCAACAAAGATGGGAGTGTTTTAGTCATCAGTCAAGTTTTCAAACTCTTCTTGTGTGAATGTAATCCGTTGGAACTGTATATGCAGGGGTTTTCAACAGGTGGTCCGGGGACCACCAGTGGTCCTTGAGAAGGTTCCAGGTGGTCCCCAGGCTAAATGATGGAAAGTTGGTTAACCAGACGTAACTCTTGAACGTAAAAATGAAACCAAATGGACCCTTGCGGGTCCATTTGGTTTCATTTTCACACTCTCAACAGTTAATATATTCATCATCTGAATTAGCACTATTTAATTAAGAAATCTACACTGTTTTGTTTGCAAAATCCGGCCTGGAATTGTCAACAAAACCAAAAGAATTATTTAGTTTTAGGTCTTTGGGGCCAAAATGTATCAAATGGTGGTCTGTGGCTCAAATGCTGCATAAATGGTGGTCGAAAACCCCTGGTATATGTCTCTGATGTCTTGGTACAGTGGGCAGCTCTCCCCCTCTCTCTCTGCATCCCCCCTCCAGACGACAGGGAGAAGGGTGTGTGTGTGTGTGTGTGTGTGTGTGTGTGGTGCGTGCGTGCGTGCGTGCGTGCGTGCGTGCGTGCGTGCGTGCGTGCGTGTGTGTGTGTGTGTGTGTGTGTGTCTGCGTGCGTGTGCGTGCGTGCGTCAGCGTTCTCCTCCTGTCTCTCCCTCTGTGTGTGTGTGTGTCTGCGTGTGTGTGTGTGTGTGTCTGCGTGTGCGTCAGTGTTCTCCTCCTGTCTCTCCCTCTGTGTATGTGTGTGCGTGTGTGCGTGTGTCTGTGTGTGTGTGTGTCTGCGTGTGCGTCAGTGTTCTCCTCCTGTCTCTCCCTCTGGGGTTCCTCACATCAGGTCATGTCCCAAAAATAGCAACACATACAGGCTCCGTTTCAAGTGGGGAAAAAAAGAAAGAAACAGAAAAAAAAGCTCCTGTCTTTCGGGGCTGTCCAGCCATGCCTGCCATGCCTGCCAGGGGGAGATTTCTATGGGAAATAGTTGGCCCCTTTCCAATGACACCCCCCCCTACCCCCACCTACCACCACCCTTATCCTCTGTAGTGGGAAAAGTAGTAGGTTTTTTTTTTACAGGATTTGTTACAAGCAGTGGTGGAAATACTAACAGTACTTACTGTAAAGGAAAATTTCCACCTTTTTTCAACATTCTAATATTTCATTAGTGTACCTTAGAAATGTTGTGTGGACATGATATCTGTATTTCCTAAAAATGGAGGTCTGATAAAATCATTAACATGGTGAAATACATCTGATGACATCTGAACAACTTAAGCTGCATAAATTCACAACAGATGATTTTCTTTCTAGAAATTATTGATTTTCAGTTACAGGACTTTTATTAGTCAAGTAAAGCATCAATAATAACATCAGTTGTTGTTGAAGTTGCAACAGACACGCAGCATGCATAAAGCTAAAGGTCTGACTCAGAGAGTTTTCTGTTTTCAATGATGAAATGCTGTTGGTTTACACAGCTGTAGTTAGTTAGTAGTAGTAGTAGTAGTAGTAGTAGTGTTTCAAATCATTTTAAATATAAGCACTTTATTTTGAAATATCTTGGGTTCTTTTGCATGCCATCATGTTTGGTGGTGGGGCAGTCTGGGCATTTAAGGGGGCATTGCCCCGCCCCCATGCCCATGCCTAGATCCGCCCCTGTTGTGATCAAGTTATCAAATAATAATAATAATAATAATGGATTGCATTTTTATAGCGCTTTTCCAAGTGCTCAAAGCGCTTTACAATGGTCCATTCATTCATACATTGGGAAGTAGAGCGGCGAACAGTCGACGCTCAGTGTCCTAAACTTCACACGTCACACACCAATGGTGACAACAAGCTGAACACCGACCAACTCATTGGAGGCAACTTGGGGTTCAGTGTCTTGCCCAAGGACACTTCGACACATGGACAGGAGGAGCCGGGGATTTGAACCGCCGACCCACGGGTCACTGGACGACCTGCTCTACCTCCTGAGCCACAGCCACCCCATATATGTCTCTGATGTCTCTCTCTCCCTCTCTCCCTCTCCTCCAGGACCTGTCTGGCTCCATAGATGACCTCCCTACGGGTACCGAGGGTGCTCTGAGCCCAGGGGTCAGTACCTCAGGGGTCTCCAGCAGCCAGGGAGAGCAGAGTAACCCGGCTCAGTCTCCCTTCTCTCCCCACACCTCCCCTCACCTGTCAGGGCTACGCGTCGGTCCCTCGCCCTCGCCCGTAGGCTCCCCCGCCAGCGTCACGGGACCCCCCTCCTCCAACCGCAGCCAGGGACCACTGTCCCCGGCCGCCGTGCCAGGTGAGACCAAAACCGCTTGGTTTGTTGATCGGGTGAATATGTTAAAGGGGAATTTCACCCATTTTCAATTTTTTCCTGAGAGGCTACAAATGTGAACCAAATGGACCCTAGCGGGTCCATTTGGTTCCATTTGTAACCTCTCAGGAAAAATGGGTCTGAAAGAAAAATCATTAACATGGTGAAATACATCTTGATGATGTCATCAGATGTATTTCACCATGTTAATGATTTTTTTCAGACCTCCATTTTTAGGAAATACAGAATTGGGGGAACTTTTTATCATGTCCACACAACATCTCTAAGGTATATTAATGACATATTAAAATGTTGAAAATGGGTGGAGTTCCCCTTTAAGGCCGTGGTTTTCAACCAGTGATCCCGGGACCACCAGTGGTCCCTGAGTGGATTTCAGTTTGGTCCCCAGCTAAAGGATGGACAGTTGGTAACCAAAATGGACCCTTATAGATGTGTAACTCTTGAGAGCTTCAATTAGTTTAATTATGTAGTTTAAAGGTAGGGAAGTGATTTGAAATTCATGGTGTAGTACCAGCCTGGTGCACTAGGGGCCCCCAAAAGTAGCTACACTATGTGAACCTGCTGCTCGCTCCTGATTGGAGGAGAATTGTGGTGACCTGGGGAACTTTTATTAGCTCCTCTGCTAACGTGGGGGAGGGGGAAACTCCATATGTGGTTTCCACACCTTATAATAGAGCATTTTAACAGAAAAAAAAAAAAATGGGTGATATCTGACAAAAGTGAAATCACTTCCCCTACCTTTAATTACATACAGGCTGAGGCAACTGAATTACTTAATTTCCAAGAATCTACACAATTAGAATCTGCACAATTAGAAAATGTAGAAGTGTTAATTTGACCAATATTTGGGCCAGTTATCTCTCCTAAATTGCAGAACAAAAACTTGAAAATCCTTAGTTTTTGGTCCGAGAGACTAAACATGACTTCGTATTGGTGGTCTGTGGCTAAAATGAAGAATGCATAGTGGGCCCTGGTATGAAAAAGGCTATAAACCACTGTTAAGAGACAAAGGCTGGTATTCTCCATCGCTGTGGTGTAGCAGGTATGGTGTAAGTCTTCTCATTGGCTGCATGGCAGCAAATCAGGTGTGGGGCCGTGCTCATTGGCTGCATGGCAGCAAATCAGGTGTGGGGCCATGCTCATTGGCTGCATGGCAGCAAATCAAGCCTGGCCTTCTGTGTTTAGGCCAAAAGCCTATACCACCAGGCCTGGGCCTACCAAATAATTATCCATAATAATTAGAGAGAGCTTCAACTCATGATGAACAAAGCCGGGGAGTACAGTAACATTTTTAATTGGGGGGTCAGGTGATTTCTGGAGCTTTTGAATTGCAGGTTTTAATTATTCTGGGTAATTATTTGGTAAGCTCAGGCCCAGGGCTGGTGGTATAGGCTTTCGGCCTACACACAAGGCTTACACCATACCTGCTACACCACAGCGATGGAGAATACCAGCCAATGACATGAAAGATATCTGACTGACTGGGAGTTTAACACTCTCACTGCGTTGTTTTACTATATTCTGTCATATCCAGGCTGCCTGGATTGATTGATTTTACCTTTGGTAGTATTATTTGGCAGTGTTTGCCGCTGGAAGGCAGTGAAAGCCACCATATACACTTGTAATTAGGGATGCCCAATTAAGAAATTACGACCGATATCCGATTACTTATGGGTCATATCTCTCCGATAAGAGCTTTTCACACGGGGAGTGATAAACGCACGTGTTATATATGCTGATATTCCGATATACCGAGGACCACTTTAGGAAACACGCCTATAGGCCCTGTATAGGGGTTTACTGGCCCCAAATCAGTAAGTGGCATTATTCTCTATTCAAAGTGGCTGTTTCACAACTGAGGGTATTTATTTATTTATTGTCTCCACCGTAAGGTGGTGACTATGGATCGTACCCCGTCATTCCGCCCGTGTCTGTCCGCCATCATGTCCGTGCATAGGATGATGTCATGATGACGTCATAAATCTCATACCCTCTCCATCCGAAAAAAAAAACAATGTCACTGGACGGTGGAGACCTGTGCCCCGTAGGGGCACAACTCTAGTTTATTTATATTTTTGAGACCGTTCCAATACCGATATGGCATTTTTATGGCTGTTCCGAGTATGCTACCGGGCCATGGGTACAGCCGACAGCCGGTCAGCAACTGGATTCATGTGTGTATATAGACAATGTCTTAGTCCAATAAAAAAGGCTGTAAAAAAACTGTAATGGGAGTGTCATTGAATGTGTGTTAATCATCATCCACAGGTGTCCAGATGCCTCCCAGGCCGCCCAGCGTCCAATCAGACGGCATGATGCACTCGTCCATGAACCAATCAGCCATGGCTCAGGACAGGGGTGAGTAGTAGTAGTGTACTATAGAGCTGCGCAGTGACGTCACCGCCCCGGTTCCGGAAGTCTTTTCCCAATTCATTTTTCTCATAGACTTTTCGAAAATAATCTATATCAAGACGATTACGCCGCGGACAAAGCCAACTCGAGTCGTGACGAATCATGATGACACACACAAACTTTTGGGACAATAGAACAATTTCTAAGATGAAAAACGAAACAAAAAGTCTTGTATCATGCCGTTTTCTACTTCTTCCTAATTATATATTATATGACCATATTGTGTTTGTTATCATGATTTGTCACGACCTGAGTTGGCTTTGGCCGCGGTGTAATCGTCTTGATATAAATTATTTTCAAAAAGTCTATGAGAAAAATGAATGGGGAAAAGACTTCCGGAACAGGGGCGGTGACGTCACTGCGCAGCTCTATAGGAAGAGAGTAGCAACACACTTTCGTCTCACGCTGGCTGGAGCTCTGCAAGTTCCAAACATAGGCCTACATAGTTAACTACTGCATCACAGCACAGCATATTTTCTAATAATATACATTAACTAAAGCCAGTTATATACAGTAACATATCATTATGCACTAGAGTTAAAATGTGTTAAAATTTCCTAAAATGCTGTAATTTCACCAATTATGCTGGCATCACCCAGGCCTCCCTCTACCGCTCCAATTGGGACAAAATGCCGCTGCTCGCCTTTTAACAGGAACCCGGAAATATGAACACATCACACCCGTTTTAGCTGCACTCCACTGGCTCCCGGTTCATTTTAGAATTCATTTTAAGATTTTATTGTTTGTTTTTAAATCCGTACATGGATCAGCCCCAACCTATACTGTATATCCAACCTCATACAGATTTACACCCCAGGGAGATCCTTACGGTCCGAAAATGATTTTTTACTGGTGGTCCCTAAGAGCTCGGTGCGAGAGAAGAGGGCACCGGGCCTTCTCAATCATTGGCCCTATAGGCCAGTAATTTTAGCTCATGTTTTACCTAAAATTGGAATAAATTGTAACATGGGATTTTTCTTCACAGATCATTTCTTTGAGGTCTCCAGAACAACATATTAAAAGTCCCGAAAAATCCCAGTTGCGCAAATATGTTTAATTTCATAAAGTAATAGAATACATAGGCTCCAATGGAGTGATAGCCCCGCCCCCTCCTATACAAACCCATTATAACTTAAAACTCCATTTTAACCATGATGGATTATTCAAAAACAACCCATCTTTTTTCTGGTGACTGATATTGTCCTCCTAATACGTGAGAGGACCATGGAATTTCATTCACAAGTTTCAGTTATTTTTAAATTATTGTTTTGGAAAATGTAGCTGCCTCCATATCTGGCTATGCCCATCCAAATAAATATTAAAAAAATAAATAAATGAAACCTGTAAATGAAATTCCACTGCCCTCACCTTTTTCTGGTGACTGATATAGTCCCGGGCCTACTCCTAATATGTGCTTTATAAATAAAGTTGGATTGGATTGGATTGAATTTATCTGCGAGTGTGTGATCTGCTGTCAATGGAGCTGGATGGACAGAGTGGTTTGTTTGGAACTAGAATTCCCTCCTTACTAGGAGTCACATGATGCTTTTCAGCCAATAGCTGTCTCTGTTCAGCTGTAGCATTGGAGTCAACAGGGAGTGTCACTACTCTGTCCTACTACAGATAGTAGTAGCCCCCATCTCAGAGTCCTCATATCCAAACATGGAGCTCCTGCTCCTCTCCGTGTGTGTTGACATACTCTTAACGTTCTCTCCCCGGGTTGTCCCCTCCTCAGTGTACATGAGGAACCCCCAGATGCCGTACGGTTCCCCCGGTCAGCCTGGCTCTGCCTTGTCTCCACGCCAGCCTTCAGGAGGCCAGATGCATGCTGGGATGGGAGGTCCCTACCCACAGAACAACTCCATGCAGGGAAACTACGGCCCCCAGGGGGCGCAGTACGGCCCACAAGGTGAGTTTATTATAGTTACATTAAACTACGGCCCCCAGGGGGCGCAGTACGGCCCACAAGGTGAGTTTATTATAGTTACATTAAACTACGGCCCCCAGGGGGCGCAGTACGGCCCACAAGGTGAGTTTATTATAGTTACATTAAACTACGGCCCCCAGGGGGCGCAGTACGGCCCACAAGGTGAGTTTATTATAGTTACATTAAACTACGGCCCCCAGGGGGCGCAGTACGGCCCACAAGGTGAGAGCAGGGAGCAATGAAATATATTAAGGAGTTTATTAGTTAAATTCAATTTGTTTATTAATCTGATTAATTTTTTTAACGCAACTAACTCATATCCACACTGACTGAGCATTTTCTCATTGAAAACAATGGGCAGAGCACAGTTTTACGGAGACATATAGCTGTGTGTCTCCCTTTAACCAGGGCCATAGAGAGATCTACAAGCATTGGGGGCTTGTAGATCAGCTATTTTGATAAATATTTAAGAAATAAACAGATCTTTTTCACCGAGACTCTTTCTCTTTTTTAAATGTTCAAATCCTGTACAGGAAAACAGCCATATTTTGGGCATAGTTTGAACGGCGATTAATCATGATTAAATTCATTTTCAAGCTGTGATTAATTTGATTATTTTTTTAATCATTCAACAGTTGGGAAAAAAAGCTGGAAAATGTCATATAGTTTACTCTCTCACACCCAAAACTATGTTTTTTTTTGTCCTTAGTTGTTGACACAATTTAGCAGAGATAACTGGCAAAATGTTTGTCAAAATGTTTGTCAAAATATAATAGACTCTTGAAAATTCAAATGTTTAATTAACTCTTGAGAGTGTAAAAATGAACTATATTTTCAAGAGTTGCAGATCTTTAAGGGTCTGTTTGGTAACAAATGATCCTTCATTTAACTGTATGTTTGGCCCAAAAAGTAGCCTAAAAAAGTGCCCCCCCCCCCCCCTGCTGTGAGTTTTGGGAAAGTAATAATAATAATAATATTAATAATAATAATACAGTCCCTTAGTAACTTGAGATGAAAGGCATAAAACAACATCCACCATAAAATAAACCAGACATTTGCAGCGCTCCGCTCCTCTCCGCTTCGCTCCTCTTCGCTCCGCTCCTGTTCGCTCCCGTCGCCCATGTGCCGAAATTATACAAATGTATTTCTGCCTTTGAACGAATTAACCCTTTGTGTACTGGACACATTTTGGTGTTCCAACCATTATGCTCTACCTATTGAAAAATAGCAGACCTACAAGCTCGAGCTTGTAGGTTGAGCTTGCAGTGTCAGAAACTAGAATCTAGTGTCAGAAACTAGAATCTAGTGTCAGAAACTAGAATCTAGTGTCAGAAACTAGAATGTAGCGTCAGAAACTAGAATCTAGTGTCAGAAACTAGAATCTAGTGTCAGAAACTAGAATCTAGTGTCAGAAACTAGAATCTAGTGTCAGAAACTAGAATCTAGTGTCAGAAACTAGTATCTAGTGTCAGAAACTAGAATCTAGTGTCAGAAACTAGAATCTAGTGTCAGAAACTAGAATCTAGTGTCAGAAACTAGAAACTAGTGTCAGAAACTAGAAACTAGTGTCAGAAACTAGAAACTAGTGTCAGAAACTAGAAACTAGTGTCAGAAACTAGAATCTAGTGTCAGAAACTAGAAACTGGTGTCAGAAACTAGAATCTAGTGTCAGAAACTAGAATGTAGTGTCAGAAACTAGAATGTAGTGTCAGAAACTAGAATGTAGTGTCAGAAACTAGAATCTAGTGTCAGAAACTAGAATCTAGTGTCAGAAACTAGAATCTAGTGTCAGAAACTAGAATGTAGTGTCAGAAACTAGAAACTGGTGTCAGAAACTAGAAACTAGTGTCAGAAACTAGAATGTAGTGTCAGAAACTAGAATGTAGTGTCAGAAACTAGAATGTAGTGTCAGAAACTAGAAACTAGTGTCAGAAACTAGAAACTAGTGTCAGAAACTAGAATCTAGTGTCAGAAACTAGAAACTAGTGTCAGAAACTAGAATCTAGTGTCAGAAACTAGAAACTGGTGTCAGAAACTACAAACTAGTGTCAGAAACTAGAATGTAGTGTCAGAAACTAGAATCTAGTGTCAGAAACTAGAATGTAGTGTCAGAAACTAGAAACTAGTGTCAGAAACTAGAAACTAGTGTCAGAAACTAGAAACTAGTGTCAGAAACTAGAATCTAGTGTCAGAAACTAGAATGTAGTGTCAGAAACTAGAATGTAGTGTCAGAAACTAGAAACTAGTGTCAGAAACTAGAAACTAGTGTCAGAAACTAGAAACTAGTGTCAGAAACTAGAATCTAGTGTCAGAAACTAGAAACTAGTGTCAGAAACTAGAAACTAGTGTCAGAAACTAGAAACTAGTGTCAGAAACTAGAAACTAGTGTCAGAAACTAGAAACTTGTGTCAGAAACTAGAAACTAGTGTCAGAAACTAGAATGTAGTGTCAGAAACTAGAAACTGGTGTCAGAAACTAGAATGTAGTGTCAGAAACTAGAATGTAGTGTCAGAAACTAGAATGTAGTGTCAGAAACTAGAAACTAGTGTCAGAAACTAGAAACTAGTGTCAGAAACTAGAATGTAGTGTCAGAAACTAGAAACTGGTGTCAGAAACTAGAAACTAGTGTCAGAAACTAGAATGTAGTGTCAGAAACTAGAATGTAGTGTCAGAAACTAGAATGTAGTGTCAGAAACTAGAAACTAGTGTCAGAAACTAGAAACTAGTGTCAGAAACTAGAATGTAGTGTCAGAAACTAGAAACTGGTGTCAGAAACTAGAAACTAGTGTCAGAAACTAGAATGTAGTGTCAGAAACTAGAATGTAGTGTCAGAAACTAGAATCTAGTGTCAGAAACTAGAAACTAGTGTCAGAAACTAGAATCTAGTGTCAGAAACTAGAAACTAGTGTCAGAAACTAGAAACTAGTGTCAGAAACTAGAAACTAGTGTCAGAAACTAGAAACTAGTGTCAGAAACTAGAATCTAGTGTCAGAAACTAGAAACTGGTGTCAGAAACTAGAATCTAGTGTCAGAAACTAGAATGTAGTGTCAGAAACTAGAATGTAGTGTCAGAAACTAGAATGTAGTGTCAGAAACTAGAAACTAGTGTCAGAAACTAGAAACTAGTGTCAGAAACTAGAAACTAGTGTCAGAAACTAGAATGTAGTGTCAGAAACTAGAAACTGGTGTCAGAAACTAGAAACTAGTGTCAGAAACTAGAATGTAGTGTCAGAAACTAGAATGTAGTGTCAGAAACTAGAATGTAGTGTCAGAAACTAGAAACTAGTGTCAGAAACTAGAAACTAGTGTCAGAAACTAGAATGTAGTGTCAGAAACTAGAAACTGGTGTCAGAAACTAGAAACTAGTGTCAGAAACTAGAATGTAGTGTCAGAAACTAGAATGTAGTGTCAGAAACTAGAATGTAGTGTCAGAAACTAGAATCTAGTGTCAGAAACTAGAATCTAGTGTCAGAAACTAGAATCTAGTGTCAGAAACTAGAATGTAGTGTCAGAAACTAGAATGTAGTGTCAGAAACTAGAATGTAGTGTCAGAAACTAGAATGTAGTGTCAGAAACTAGAATGTAGTGTCAGAAACTAGAATCTAGTGTCAGAAACTAGAATCTAGTGTCAGAAACTAGAAACTAGTGTCAGAAACTAGAATGTAGTGTCAGAAACTAGTATCTAGTGTCTGAAACTAGAATCCGGTCAGGACAAAATGAATTAACAAGATGTTGTTCTGTGACGGTGGCAATAGTTTTTCTGTTTTCCCGCTGCTAGCCCAGATTCAGAGAGGAGGGCTTTGAAGATAGCTCTTTTTTTCCAAACCCTTCCCTTTATGTATATTTATGAAAGAGTTTCACTTTGAAGTGAAAGTCGAGGGGTGAGTCACGTCAAAAGGCTTTGAAGACGGTCGGCGCTAATAGTCGTCGGAGCCAAACAAACGCGGCGATACAACCGAACAAAAACGCAGCCTCTTGTCAGAAAAGAGAAGCGCGAACGAACATATATACTGTAGGTAAATTTAGAGCCGGAGCGCTGAAGTAGCAGTGGTGCTGGTGTTGTAAGGGACTGTGTGACATTACTTAGTTTACTTTTCTTTCTATGCCAAAGTCTTGTTGTTGAAGGAACCAAAATAGGCTGATGATAATAATGGTTTGATTCATCTGCTTCCACCAGTACGCAGGAGATGTGATCTGATTGTTGTCCAACATCGTTGTATGTCCTTTTTACTTGCATGAGCGGTTCGGGCGCAAGTTAAACAATCAGTGGGCACCCAGTTTGGGTTGTCCTAATTGGGACATCAATTACATCGTTGACAAAGGCTTTGTCCACGGCGTAATCGCCTTTATATAGATCATTTTGAAAAGTCTATGAAGAAAATTAATGGAGAATCCATTTCTGGAACACGGGCAACGTCACAAAGGGGAGGGACTGCTCAGCTCTATATTCAAATGTGACTTGACAATATGAATAAATAAACATTAATAAAAACTAGAGATGGCAGATATTATCGGCCCTCCGATATTATCGGCCGATAATTTCAAATTTCATATCGGAAAATATCGGTATCGGTATTTACAAACTGGAAATTATGACTATTTACAGAGATGTAGACTCAGCGCTACGGTCATGTTTATACCATTACTTTTGTACTTTACTGAAGTAGGCTACATGTTGAATTTATAGTTGTATGGAGTATTTCTAGGCTATAACATGAGTTCGTATTTATACTAATGTTTATTTATACTAAATATTTGTATAGTAATAGTTTCTGTTATTTTTCCATCACTGGAGGCCGCATATATCGGTATCGGTTGATATCGGTATCGGGAATTAGTAGTTGGATAATATCGGGATATCGGATATCGGTAAAAAAGTCAGTATCGGCCATCTCTAATAAAAACTAAACCCTCTTTCTCTGTGTCCCCTCCTTCCCCCCACAGGTTACCCCCGGCAGACGGGGGGCTACGGCGGCATGCCCAACGCCAACTACGGCGGTGGTGGGCCGGGCATGGCGGGGTCCATGAACCCTGGGATGCCCCCAGGGCCCGGGCAGGGTGGAGCGGGCGGAGGCGGTGGCGGTGGAGGGCCCCCCTACGGTGGGGGCATGCCCCCTGGCAGGATGGGCCCCGGGGGGCAGATGGGCCCGCGCCATGGGGGGCCCTACGGAGGAGGAGGAGGGCCCCCCGGCATGGGGGGCCCTCCCAACATGGGGGGCATGCCGCCCCAGGTGGGGTCGGGCATGTGCCCCCCGCCGGGCATGAACCGGAAGGACGGAGGAGGAGGAGGTGGAGGGGGACCGCCCATGCACCACGGACCCTCCAACTCCATACACAACAGGTGGGTTGCTAGGGACCGCCACTTATTGAATATACCGTAATTTCCGGACTATAAGCCGCTACTTTTTTCACATGCTTTTGACCCTGCGGCTTATACAATGGTGCGGCCAATCTATGGATTTTTACAGGTAACACGTGAGAGGTCCCTGAGAGGGTTCCAGTTGTGCTCCACAGACTAAATGATGGAAAGTTGGTTAACCAAATGTAACTCTTTGAGAGCGTAAAAATGAAACCAAATGGACCCTTGCGGGTCCATTTGGTTTCATGTTTACACTCTCAAGAGTTATGATATTCACCATCTAAATTAGCACCACTTAATTAATAAGTCATAAGTCATGTTCATTTTGGTCTCATTTTGATGTTTTGCCTCTTTTGTTTGCGATCAAACGGCACTGGGATCAAAAAAGTTGAAAACCACTGCTCTAACATGCCTGGTGCGGCTTATAATCAGGTGCGGCTTATACAAGGAAAAATCAGTATTTTGCTCCAAATTTAGCTGGTGCGGCTTATATTCAGGTGCGGCTTATAGTCCGGAAATTACGGTACTGTATAAAGTCTGGTTGTTGGGGAAAACGTGGAAGTAGTGGGATTCAAACCAATCCAAAGCTCTAGTCTAGTATCTGCCCCCGGACCGAAGGGATGTCCTCTTGGTCTAGTGGTTAAGATGTTGGACTTTCACGCGGGAGGCCCAGGTTCGAATCCCGGGCGTTACATCCACAATATCAGACTGGATTTGCAAACATATTTGTGCATACCTTACCCAGAGGCTCATTATGGGCGTTTTGACCTCAGAAACAGTTCAGATGTTTAGCACTAATGTAACTCTTTGAGCATGCACTAAACTGAATGGACCAAACGGACCCATAAAAGACCCGCATGGCGTCAGTGTCCTCTAGGACACCCAGACCTCATTGATTTCTGAGGAGGAACCAGCAGGTCCATTTAGGATCCGTCTCTGTCTCAAGGAGACACAGGGGAGACGTTAACACGACCGGGGTCATCTCACAGCACCGTTAGTTAACACTCCCTGGAGCCTCTGGATACTGCTGCTTGCATTTCAGTGTGGAATAACAAGTGTGTGTGTGTGTGTGTGTGTGTGTGTGTGTGTGTGTGTGTGTGTGTGTGTGTGTGTGTGTGTGTGTGTGTGTGTGTGTGTGTGTGTGTGTGTGTGTGTGTGTGTGTGTGTGTGTGTGTGTGTGTGTCAGGGGCGGATCTAAGCATGGGCATGGGGGGGGGGGGGGGTGGAATGCCCCCCTAAATGCCCTGACTGCCCCACCAAACATGATGGCATGCAAAACAACCCAAGATATTGATGCTGTACTTGACTAATAAAAGTCCTGTAAAAAATGGTATGGGTCCCAAAAATGGTATGGGTGCGACTTCATCGCCTGTGGCACGAATCCATGTGGCACGTGAGAGAGAGAGACAGAAAGATAGACAGAGTGAGAGACAGAGAGAGAGACAGAGATGGGGAGAGAGATAGATAGGGAAAGAGAGGGACAGAAGTATGTTTCCATAAGCCTTGTTTTTGCGCAAAAAAACAGCGCTCGCAAATAGATATATTTTTTTGTTGGAAGGTGGCAGATTTTAGGGCTGTATCAAAAGATTTTAATGCACAAGTGGGGTATGGAAAAAGCTTGGGAAAGGATTTCTAATCAGACAGCATTGGATGTGCATTCTATCGCATTTGGACAGTTGAAAAAGAAAAAAATCACATCTGTCAAGAGACTCCCCTGCGTCATATTTCATCAGTGGATGGAAATGACAATTCGTTTTTCGACCGTGGAATTATGAATTACTTCATTTCCAAGAATCTATACAGTTAGAAAATGCATAAGAATTGTTATTTTGACCAATGTTTTCTTTTGCCAGTTTATCTCTCCTAAAGTTTTGGGTCCGAGGGACTAAACTCAACATCAAAGGTGGTCCTCCGTGGCTAAAATGCTGAATAAATAGTGGGCCCTGGTTTGAAAAAGGTTGAAACCCGCTGCTATAGAGTGAAAGCCCAGTCTGTGGTCACTGTGATGATAATGATGATGATGATGATGATGATGATGATGATGATGATGATGATGATGGTGTGTGTCTTGTGTCCGGTTCCTCTCCAGACCTCCAGGCTATCCCAACATGTCCCATGGGATGGGAGGCGGCGGAGGCTCTCCGTACGGACCGGGGATGAACAGCATGCAGGGCATGATGAACCAGGGACCCCCCGGACCCCCCGGACCCTTCCCCATGGGAGCTAACATACCAAATAACACCCCAGGTGAGTGGCAGCCCCCCGGTCCCTTCCCCATGGGAGCTAACATACCAAATAACACCCCAGGTGAGTGGCAGCCCCCCGGACCCTTCCCCATGGGAGCTAACATACCAAATAACACCCCAGGTGAGTGGCAGCCCCCGGACCCTTCCCCATGGGAGCTAACATACCAAATAACACCCCAGGTGAGTGGCAGCCCCCGGACCCTTCCCCTTGGGAGCTAACATACCAAATAACACCCCAGGTGAGTTGGCTCTGTGGTCAGAAGCCCAGTCCCTGTAGCCTGGGACTAGAGTCTGTTTCTACGTTGAAGTTCAAATTCAAGTTCAACTTCGTGACTCCATCTGATGTCGTAAATCTCAGACTCTACCTTAGACCTTAGCAGTTTTGGTAGCATTTTTCCCTAGCCTCAACCCCCAACAACCTTGCATATGCCATTGATAAAATATGTCATTTAAGGGTCCTGCAGACGGCGAGTAATAAATCACGCATTCTAATTCATTTTCAATGGCACCGGCGTTTTGTGCTCAGAAAACGCCCTGCAATAAAGAGAGCGTGTAACGCCAGTCGTTTATCGCGCGGCGTCCAGTGATTTGTGTTGCGTACTGTGTTGCTAGTTTCGTGCACACACGCGCAATGTTTTTGAAAGCTCAATCCAGTGAGCTTTTTAAAACGCCTGGCGTTAATCGATGGGCGATTTTCTTTATGTCGGCACTGCAGAGAGAATCGAGAATCGCCGCGTTTATGCAGGCGTTTATCATTGCCGTCTGGAAAGACCTTTAGAATTTTGCACAATAGTATTCTATGTCTACATACTGCATGGGTATCGGAAAAGTATCATTGTCGGCCATTATATGTCATTATCGGGTCATATATTGGCAAATATACCAGTCTAACCACAGATCAGACACAGTGTTATAAGGGTTTGACTAGCCTCGACACCCAGGCTTTCATTTTCGTTCGCGTTGCGCGAAAACGGAAAGCCTGGACTAACTTGTTACACGAAGTGGCCTTGAGGGGGGAGTCAACCTTCTGGGCCGATGGGGGGGGGGGGGAGAGGGAGAGAGAGAGAGAGAGAGAGAGAGAGAGAGAGAGAGAGAGAGAGAGAGAGAGAGAGAGAGAGAGAGAGAGAGAGAGAGAGAGAGAGAGAGAGAGAGAGAGAGAGAGAGAGAGAGAGAGAGAGAGAGAGAGAGAGAGAGAGAGAGGGAGAGGGAGAGGGAGAGAGGGAGAGAGAGAGAGAGAGAGAGAGAGAGACCTGTAGTATCTGTATTCTTATCAGTTTAATGCTACTACTGTATTTCTATGTGTTTGATATTAGAACATGTGTTGTTTATGCTTACTAACTCACCCTGGAATAAGTTGGTATTCTGCATGCCTACATTGTAAATTGTGCACATTTAACTCTCTTGTCTCTCCTGCTCCAGGCATGGCCCCCAGTCCAGAGTTCGGCATGGACAAGATGGCCAACGCACAGAAGATGAACAACAAGGTGGAAGGCACTCCCAAACCTGAATCCAAAAAGGTACAGCGAACGAAAGAATCATAGGAACGCCCCCCCCTAAATACCCTGACTGCCCCACCAAACCTGATGTCATGCAAAACAACCCAATTTTCAAAGATATTTCAAATTAAAGTGCTTCTATTTAAAATGATTTGAAGCGCTACTGCTGCTACTAACTAACTACAGCTGTGTCACCACCAGTGCTTAATTTGTAACTCGGGAGGTGCCGGAGCGCACCTCACGCACATGCACGCGCGCTGCGCGCGCGTGCACGCATCCGCGCACCGAAAAACATGCGCAGAAAAGTCGATTTTTGGCGGAAGATTATTGTGTGTGTGCGTGCGTGCACGCATGCGTCTCTCTCTCTCTCAGACACACACGCAGCATGTGTGTCTGAGAGAGAGAGAGAGAGAGAGAGAGAGAGAGAGAGAGAGAGAGAGAGGCGCACTATGGCACACACACTTTGTAAAGAGCCGATCCACAAGCTCAAATGCGTCGCGCAGTGTGCTTGTGCTTGTGCTGCTTCCTGGGTACCTTTTAATCATTATTATAGCGATCATATTCCACCGTGTCTCGCGAGGGAGGGGGAGACGGTCAGCCGGTGGGAACAGCAGCAGCAGTAGCAGCAGCAGCCCAGCCAGAGCAGCCCAGCAGGCAACTGGGAACTGTGTGAGCCTGAGACTGAGCTGCGAGCGACCAAATCCCTCCCCGACTCTCGATAAACATCCCATAGCTGGGAAGGCTCGGCGGCCTCAGCCAATAGAGTGGTATCCTCAGAGTAAGGTGGTATCCTATAGCAACGACTGAAATGAACGGGGATGTATTGGCTGGATTGCTACTGATATCTCCCGGATAGGCCTCTGCAGGTGGGGGAGCGCCACCTGCAGGTGGGGGAGCGCCACTGACAGCCCCCGGAATGCATGTGGAGCAAGGCGGAGCGGTGCTCCGCCTGGCTCCGGCAGAAATTAAGCCCTGGTCACCACTAAACCAACAGAATTTCATCATTGAAAACAGAAAACTCTCTGAGTCAGACCTTTAGCTTTATGCATGCTGCGTGTCTGTTGCAACTTCAACAACAACTGATGTTATTATTGATGCTTTACTTGACTAATAAGAGTCTTGTGACCCACAAGATATAAACCTTGTGTCTCACAGAACTAAAGGATTTAAATGAAAATGGTATGGGTGCGGCTTCATCGCCCGTGGCGCGAAGCCGCCCCCCATACCATTTTAACCTGCCCCCCCCAATGGGGAAATGTTACATCCAGGCCTGTTTAGGGGAGCCACTGCTGAATATCGCTTCTCCTTCTTTTTCCTCCCCCGTCCTGCAGAAGTCGAGTTCGTCCACCACCACCAACGAGAAGATCACCCGTCTCTACGAACTGGGACCTGAACCTGAGAGGAAGATGTGGGTGGACAGATACCTGTCCTTCGCTGAGGACAAGGCCCTGGGCATGACCAACCTGCCAGCTGTGGGACGAAAACCTCTGGACCTGTTCAGGCTCTACGTGTCTGTCAAGGAGATAGGAGGACTCACACAGGTCTGTGGGGGAAGGAAACCATACATTGGTTCATTATGGCCTGATATGGTTCAGTGATTTGAAATCAATATAATGTACTAACTATTTACAGTAAAAATACTTTGACATGGTTTAAAACTAAGTCATTAAAAACCTCTTTTCTTTTTTCTTGTAAAGAAAAAAGAGATGAGATGTAGCCTACAACACCATCTGTTTAGTGACAACTTGCAACAACCGTGATAACTTGTCGTGTTGTAGGTCAGGGGTTTTCAACCTTTGTGACACCAGGGACCACCATTTATTCAGCATTTGAGCCACGGACCACCATTTGATGACTTTGATTTTAGTCCCAAAGACCTAAAACTAAAGAATTCTTTTGGTTTTGTTCACAATTCCAGGCTGGATTTTGCAAACAAAATCAGTGTCAGACTTCTTAATTAAAAGCCAATTAAGTGCCAATTCAGATGAATATTTTAACTCTTGAGAGTGTGAAAATGAAACCAAATGGACCCGCAAGGGTCCATTTGGTTTCATTTTTACACTCTCAAGAGTTACATCCGGTTAACCAACTTTCCATCATTTAGCTGGGGACCACCTGGAACCTTCTCAAGGACCACTGGTGGTCCCCGGACCACCTGTTGAAAAGCGTGATAACTTTAGTTTAGTCGTGTTGTAGGTCTTGTGTGCAGAATGCTGCGGTGGATTAGGACCTACAAACAACAGCGCATCTGTTGTTATCTGCTAAGAGCTTGTAGATCTGTTCTATTTTCACTTCATGCAACAACAAGCTCAAAAGTAAGAAGTAATGAGGCGTGTTTTGGCAGAGTAACACATTACCTATTTCACATTTTGGCAGAGTAATAACTTTACATTACTTTTGCTGGAAATGGTAATACTATTTTGTTGGAAGGTGGGCGAATTTTAGGGCTGCATCAAAAGAGTTTAATGCGCAAATAAGGTATGTAAACAGCTTGGGAAAGGATTTCTAATCAGACAGCATTGGATGTGCATTTCGTATTTGGACAGTTGGTAAAGAAAAAAATCACATCTGTCAAGAGACTCCCGTGCGTCATATTTCATCAGTGGATGAAAATTCGTTTTTCACCAAGCAGTGGTTTTCAACCAGTGGTCCTTGAAAGGATTCCAGGTGGTCCCAAGCTAAATTACAGTTAAATTATGAATTACTTAATATCCAACAATCTATACATTTCGAAAATACAGAAGAATTGTTATCATTACTTATTTCACATTTTGGCAGAGTAATATCTTTACATTACTTTTGCTGGAAATGGTAATACTATTACAGTAATACGTAGTATTTAATTATAGTTACTGCCCATCACTGCTCATCACTAGTATCTGCTTCACAGGGTGAATTTGTGTAACACTTAACATGTGACTGTGGGTTCACATCCATGCTTCCTCCCTCCTCTCCAGGTGAATAAGAACAAGAAGTGGAGAGAGCTGGCCACCAACCTGAATGTTGGAACCTCCAGCAGCGCTGCCAGCTCTCTGAAGAAGCAGTACATCCAGTGTCTGTACGCCTTCGAGTGTAAGATCGAGCGAGGAGAGGACCCTCCGCCAGACTTCTTCAACACAGACGCCAACAAGAAGACACAGCCTAAGATCCAGCCTCCCAGCCCAGGTGAGACAAACAGTACCATTTGTTTCATTTGGTTTTACAAATGCATTCTTGACTGGACTACGCAGTTAGTTAAGGGCCACTGTTTTTTTTCCTAATCTTGCATTTGATACCTTTACTGAAAAATAAAATGCGGCAGAAGTGCTTTAATCCTCTACAACCTCTCATAGCTAAAATCCGTAAAACTAACTATTTGGTTCCATTTCTACACTGTTTTTATAGTCATTTTAATTTTAGAAACAGAGCTAGAGGTCCTCCTGCCTTACACATCCGATTGGATCAGAATGAATGAAGTATGTGTGAAGCATATATATACTGTATAGGGGCACGGTCCTGGGTTCGATTCCTGCTAGGGACGCCGCTGTGAGTGCTGGCAGCGTGTCTCCTCCTTCGCGTCATCAGTACCCATATACCCGAGGCGGGGTTGGTGAAAGGGTCTTTCTGTGTGGAGTTTGTATGTTCTCCACCGTGTCTCCTAGGGTAGATACCCTCACAAAAACATGCAGTAATCCTGGGCTCTAAACTGCCTCCCCCTGGCCTGGACTGACCAGATGTCCCGATTTGTGCGGGATTGTCCCGCATTTCACTGTCTTTTAAGGCGTCCCGCCGATTGAGACTTTGTCCCGCATTTTGATTGACAAGCTGTAATTTTCATAATTTGCGCAAATTCGCAAAATATTGTGTCAACACTGTCACGGGTCCGCGGCAGCCTGCCTGTGAGCAGCGAAGCCTGTCCAAATGGGAAAGGGGCGGGCCGTGTGTGTGTTTGTGAGAGAGAGACGGTTTTATTTGCTGTCCCTGGTCCCATAGAAGTCTATGTAGAACAGCCGCCATTGGACTGACCCAATGAAGTGAACGGAGATGGTCTGTATTCTCGGTAGAAGCGGCGCGACATTGAGGTGTCCAAGTTTGAATGGCCTGTATAGGGACAAACTGGAGTTTGAATACTCCGTGTTGCGCCTACTAGTAAAGTAAACGCCACCACAACACAACAGCACTGTCTCACAACGTGTTAGCTGCGTGCGTTGCAATGAATGAATACATGAAAGAAAAGAAACAAGGAGGAGCCGAACGAAACTAAAAACAAAAGTAAATATAGTAATAAGGACTGGGAGACCATGTATTCCTGGGTGAAACCAGTGAATTGCGATTCTGACAGAGTTTAGCCTACTGTGATGTCTGCAGTGACAGGGGGGTGAATACAATGTGAGACTCACAAGCAACGTCTTGCTCGACCAAAACAAGATTCGAACACAGACAAGGTAACGGCAGCTGAACTATCTTCTGTTTACCAGTGTTGCCAACTTGACGCATTTGTCGCTATATTTAGCTTTTTTTCCAGACCCCCCTAGCGCCAAAATTAGTGAAAGTGCTGGTGAGTTGGTGTGAAATTGGTTGACAGGCGCCAGAGATAAAACCCTTGTTTTTCACCATTTTTCCTCCTATGATAGAGTCCTCCTTCATTCCTAGAAAGGACCATTGGCAACCAAATGGACCCTTGTATATCTGTAACTCTTTGAGAGCATAAAATGAAACCAGAATGGACCCATAAGGGTCCATTTGGTTTGTGATGGACAAAACCTGCAAGTGCATAGCCTGTTCATGCTGCTATGACAGACATTTACAATTTGATGGCTCCAATGCTAACCAAACTTTTATTTATGTTTCTGGTTTTATTTATTTCATTCATTGTGTTCCTCCACAATTTCAGACTTGCAGTAGTTGTCTTTGTTAGGAGGAAGATACATTGATTAATATGTCTGTATTAGTTTGTTATTGGTTGCTTTGGCCCTGGTTCAGTTATATTGTCCAGGTGTATAGTTTGTAGGTAAATGTCCACTAAATGGTTAATTTAAAAACATTTCTGTTAAGTGCCTCTTATTAGTGGATGAAACAGATGGCAAACTATAGTGGTGGTATGTGAAGGGAAGAGTAGAAACACCTAAATTGGGTACTATTTATTCATTTGTGCGACAGTCCGACACGACCTCGCATGTGTCCCACAATGTCCCACACAAACACACTGTTTGTCCCACATCTGGTGAGTTGGGATCTGAACTGCCTCCCCCTGGCCTGATGTAGGGGACTGGAACTGGTTGGAATGGCGAAGGTTGGTGGAGGGCATGTAGAGCCCAGGATCACATAAGGAATTGGCACTGGGTGAAAAAATGGGGTACAAAATCGTGGGATAAAAATTATAAGAAAAAAAAAATGAAGTATATGCGTTTAGGTCCATGTCTGTCTCCCATGGGTGCTGCTTCCATCCACCTCCCCCCCCCCCCCCCCTCTCCCAGCTCCAAATAACCTGTCTATAAACATGGACCTTTTTATGGTATGCTATTAATTGTGATGTTGAAAGGTGATGGTTGTCATCTTCATGTACAGTATGAACTGTAAATCACTGTCGTCTGGCCTTGTTGGTGGACTGCAAAAAAAAAACACTTAGCAATAAATCAGCAGGTCTACCAACATGTGATGTATTTAAGGTGGTAATGTATTTAAGGTGGTCTGTCCACCAGATTACTGGCAAAACACTAGGTAATTAATTAAATTTCTCAGCCCATAAACTCTTGACTTCATGGAGGTGTTTTTTTTTTTGTTTGCTTTTTTGTTTAAAGCAATATTTGACAAAAAGTGACAAAAAACGATTTCTCAGAAGGAGTTTAGAGTTTGTTGTGTTTGGAGTTTGTGGATTGCTACTTTTGGTACTAATTTTGAATTTAAAGGACAACTTTATTTGTTTTGTTTGTTTGTTTGTTTGTTTTTTCAACCAAGGTTCATGTTTTAGGTTATTATTAGAGAAAGTAAAATCTGGGTGTTAATTGTTTTACATTCCTTGTTTCTTTAGTTTTAGGGATTTTAGCTATGGGAGGGGGCCTTTGAACAGGGTCCTAAAAAAATGTGTGATAATAACAACCATGAAGTGAACATGAAATTGTCCTTTAAAATCCTGAAAGAAGCGACGGTTTTGGAAGAGTTTTGGTGAGGTTTCTTCAACCTGACAGAGACCACACACACACACACACACGCACGCACGCATGCACGCACACACACACACACACACACACACACACACACACACACACACACACACACACACACACACACACACACACACACACACACACACACACACACACAGGGGCGGATTGGCACATATTTTCCCACTGGGACAATTTTGCCTTTGCCAGGCCACTGGTTAACCAGATGTAACTCTTTGAGAGCGTAAAAATGAAACCAAATGGACCCTTACGGGTCCATTTGGTTTCATTTTTACACCCTCAAGAGTTAAAATATTCATGTGAATTAGCCCATCTTAGTCTACACAACTAGAGAATGTAGAAGATCTCTCCTACTTGAAGGCTCTGGTGTAGGACACCTTTTCTTTTTTGGAAAAAAAAAAAAAAAAAAAAAAAACTGTCCAGGCCACTAGGTGGCACAGGCCACCGGGAAAACTCCCTGTACTCCAGATGGCCAATCCGCCCCTGCACACACGTGTTGCTGATCTTCTGAAGCGTTGCATCACAACAAGGCAAACATTGAAATGCCGACCATGTCGGGTCACAGTCACGTTTGTTGTGGTGTTGGTGGAGGTGTCAGCTGGAAGAGAGTGTGTCAGTGTGTCAGAGGGGAGAAGGGGAGGAGGGGGCAGGGGCGGATTGGCCATCTGGAGTACATGGAGTTTTCCCGGTGGCCTGCGCCACCTAGTGGCCTGCTGGACAAGATCCAAAATGCACTAGTGGCACTTCCAAAATGCACTAGAATGTGCTAGATGCTCGCCTGGAACATACAGATCAAAATGACCATTAATCTTCTACATTCTCTAGTTGTGTAAGTTGGGCTAATTCACATGATGAATATTTTAACTCTTGAGGGTGTAAAAATGAAACCAAATGGACCCGCAAGGGTCCATTTGGTTTCATTTTTACGCTCTCAAAGAGTTACATCTGGTTAACCAGCTGCCACCCCCCCAGGGTGGCCTGGCAAAGGAAAAATTGTCCCGGTGGGAAAATATGTGCCAATCCGCCCCTGGGAGGTGGAGTGGGGTGAGGGGGATTCCTGAGGGCATGGTTATGACCCTCTTTCTGGAGGACATGTTTGTTTTGGAGCGTCATATCAGCGCCTGCGGCTCTGGACTCAGACACACATTATCTGAGAGCTGATAGCCGTACTGTGGGGAGGGGGTGTGACACTGCCTGGGGTGGTGGGTGGTAGGGTCAGGGGTGTAGTGGAGGGGTCCCCCCACTTCTCACATCTAAAATATTTTTGGGGCAAAAGTAGGCCTATGTTTTTTGTCTTGTCATTTACTTTTATGGATACAATTAGGCATTGTAAACAAACTTTCTCAATATGCTCAATATACTAGTTTAAATACTCTGTCTGTGTGTGTTGCAGAGGTGCACGCAAATTGCATGCAAATGCAAGTGTGCATGCACGTGTCTTAAAGGGGAATTCCACTCATTTTCAATATTTTCATTAATATACCTTAGAGATGTTGTGTTGACATGGTAAAAAAAAAAAAAAAGTTCCCCCATTCTGTGTTTCCTAGAAATGTCTGTGTGGCGGCAGTGGCTCAGGGGTAGAGTCACTGCATGGTAAATGAAGGTTGTCGGTTCGAACCCGGGCTCGTCCCAGAGTTAGTGTTGATGTGTCCTTGAGCAAGACACTGAACCCCAATTTGCTCCTGATGTGCTGGTTGTGCCTTGCATGGTTTCTGCCACGATAAGTCTATGAATGTGTCTGTGAATGTGATGCACAATCTATGTAAAGCGCCTTGTCAGATAAAGCGCAGATACTGTATGTCAGATACCGTAATGCCCGGACTACAAGCCGCTACTTTTTTCACATGCATTGGACACTGTGGCTTATATTTAAGTGTGGCTTATATATTTAGCAAATTTAGCTCATAGTCAGGTGCAGCTTATATTATGAGCCACACCTGACTATGAGCTAAATTTGCTACATTTGAGGAAAAATACAGATTTTTCCATTTATTATTATATTAATATATCATATGGAAAATCTGCATTTTTCCTCAACTTTAGCTGGTGTAGCTTATATTCAGGTGCGGCTTACAGTCCGGAAATTACGGTAATCACGAGTATATACTGTATGTCAAAAACAAATGCAGAATGTAAGTTAGTAGAACCTTGAGCTTGTGATGCATTGTTGATCCGTTTTTTTTTTTCCTTGCATGAAAGGTTAGGATGACTATTACCTATGTCGTTTTTGGAGAGCTGACTCTTCAAAATAAGGGTTAAAAGTTAAAACAGGGGGAACCTCAGATATAGAACTATAGGGCGGTGGGGGAGGTTAATAGTCTACATGGTTTTAGTCTACAAACGTGTGTGTGCGTGTGTGTGTGTGTGTGCGTGCGTGTGCGTGTGTGTGTGTGTGTGTGTGTGTGTGTGTGTGTGTGTGTGTGTGCGCGTGTGCGTGCGTGTGTGTGTGTGTGTGTGTGTGTATGTATGCGTGTGTATGCGTGTATATGCGTGTGCGTGGCCCTGGCCCTGGGCTACAAACATACGGCTTCCCTCCCTGGAGATTAGAGCTGAGGCAGGAAATGATGGATGTGCAGGAAGAGAGGCGTGCATGCGTGTGTGTGTGCACTCATGTGTGTGTGCGTGTCTGCGTGTGTGCGTGCCCTCTCTCTCTCTCTCTCTCTCTCTGTCTCTCTCTCTCTCTCTCTGTCTCTCTCTCTCTCTCTCTCTGTATTTGAGGGAAATCCCTGCCCAAAGGGAGTAGGATGGGGGGGTGGCAGCTTTGATGTGTGCGTGCGTGTGTATGTGTGCATGTGTGTGCGCGCTTGTGCAGGATGATGTGAGAAGATGTGAAATAAGTGTGACCTTGCAGTGACCCCCTGGCAGCGTGTGTGTGTGTGTGTGTGTGTGCGCGCCAGTTATTTAATGAATGGAACTGGTGAGTCATGTGAACCTGCTGCTGTGTGTGTGTGTGTGTGTGTGTGTCTGTCTGTGTGTCTGTCTGTGTGTGTCTGTCTGTGTGTGTCTGTGTGCCTGTGTGCGTGCCTGTGTGTGTGCGTGTCAGGTTGCCATAGCAACCTGGTGGCGTCTCTAATGTGCTAATAGTAGTGACTGACTAGCTGTCCTGAGTACCCAGGTTACAGGATGAGTCTGACACACACACACTCTCTCTCTCGCTTTTAAAATATGAAAAGGAAAAAGCTTGCTTTCAGCTTGGTGATCGTTTTTTCTTGTATTTTTCCCAGCTTTTTATAAGTACAGAATTCCTTTACAGATTTTAGGGATGGAGCTTGATAAATGATCGAAAGCAAGCTAATCGTGAGTACGGTTATTGTGAGTCATTTAATGCCAATTCACCTATTCAATAAGCTTTGGGTGTAGTTATCCAGCCTGTTATGGAGCATAGTGGTCCATGGTATCATGTTTAAACAAACAAGACATTAAAATGCGATCAAGAAATAAATGTCCTCATCCATGCTGGCAGAAACATGTGGGTCTAAAAGTGCATTGATACATCCAGACCTGCGCTGTTTAACAGATACTGGTTGTGTTCTGAATGTATTGTAGATGATTTGTTGCGTTAAAATTACTAAATAACCATAGGTGTGGTGTAGCCTGATTGTCAGACTCTGAGCCATGGCTCAAGAGTCTGACATTGGCCCCATTGTAACCGATTTACAAGGAGGCGGGTCCTTGATTTTCCCTCGACCAATCACTGGAGACGTTGTTTGCAGTCGACAACAACAGTTAACTAGCAGTTAACTAGCAGTTAACTAGCAGTTAACTAGCAGTTAACTAGCAGTTAACTGACTAGCAGTGCAGTTGGCATCAGACATTTTCACTATTTATAACTAAATGCAGTATTAAAGAATGAAACTCTATTTACAATGAAACTCTAGTTACAATGAAACTCTAGTTACAATGAAACTTTAGTTACAATGAAACTGAATGGATGTGTGCTGTTTTTTTTATGGGAAACTGTTCTGTTGTGGCAGTTAGATGATCCTCGGTGTTGATTGGCTATTTTTTTTAGACCCGCCTCCAACTCCAGCTCATTGGCCGAGCCGTTTTTCCGGACGAGATAAATCGAAACTCTTCATCACAACACCAGACCACAGAACCCAGCTGAGTGGGCGGGGCCTGTGGGCTGAACCCAGGCTAGGATAACTGTTCTCCTCCCATGGTTTCTAAATGTAGCGTGTGTGTGTGTGTGTCTCTCTCTGTGTGTGTTCCAGCTGGGTCCGGGTCTCTCCAGGGTCCTCAGACTCCTCAGTCCACCAGTAGCTCCATGGCAGAGGGGGGAGACCTGAAGCCCCCCACCCCGGCCTCCACACCTCACAGCCAGATGGGGACCCCCATGCCTGGCTCCAGGTACCGTCCGGACCACCACCCACCCACCACCAACCACAACAACAACCACCATGTAGACAGGACACAGACTTTACCATGTCCACAACAGGAGACAGGCTCTAGCACAGTGGTTTTCAACCTTTTTCATACCAGGGCCCACTATTTATTTAGCATTTGAGCCACGGACCACCGTTTGAGGACATTTTAGCCCCACAGATTCCAAAACTAAAGATTTCTTTTGCTGTTGTCCACAATTCCAGGCTGGATTTGGGAAACAAAACAGTCAAACATACAGATCAAAATGTCTAGTTGTGTAGACTTGTGGTTAATTCACATGACCATGCCCGTGCGACTTCATCGCCGGTGTCGCTTCGCGCCATTCTCAGTTACAGGACTTTTATTAGTCAAGTAAAGCATCAATAATAACATCAGTTGCTGTTGAAGTTGCAACAGACACCCAGCATGCATAAAGCTAAAGGTCTGACTCAGAGAGTTTTCTGTTTTCAATGATGAAATGCTGTTGGTTTACTGGTGACACAGCTGTAGTTAGTTAGTAGCAGTAGTAGTGTTTCACATCATTTTAAATATAAGCACTTTAATTTGATATATCTTGGGTTGTTTTGCTTGCCATCGTGTTTGGTGGGGCAGTCAGGGCATTTAGGGGGGCATTGCCCCCCCCCATGCCCATGCCTAGATTAGGGTGCCCACCTCCAAACATGGCCAATGAGGGACAAGGGACCCCCTGCTGCGGGACACCGCGGGACACATGCGCGGGGGGGGGGGGGGGGGGGGGCGCAGACGGCAGCAGAGAGAGCGCCTTTAGTAGGCTAACAACCAGTAATCATTTCTTTGTGGAATATATTAAACAACTAGACTGTTTCTCAAATAGCAATTGTTTATTAGCCTACATCAAACAACAAGTAGTAACGAAACTGCTTTTCAAAGCATTGCAACATAATATCCCATGTGCAATAGTGTAGCCTATAGTGCAAATTAAGTAAACTTAGAGGTAGGCAATACTTAGAGGTAGGCAATACTGAAAACATTCCTCAGTCAAAAATAAAATTAATTAAGAAAAAGAAACGCATGCGAACGGCGCCGCGCAGCCTTGGCGGAGCAGGCAGGAGGAGACCGCCAGAGTAAAGGTTCTCAGAGGTAGATATAGGCTAGGCCTAAGAACAAAAATAAAGTCTGTGCTTGCTTCGGCAAAACCATTTTCTTGACAACATCAGTGTTCAGCACTCTGGACAGAGAGAGAGAGAGAGAGAGAGAGAGAGAGAGAGAGAGAGAGAGAGAGAGAGAGAGAGACGAGTGGGCGGAGGAGGGGAGAGAAAGAAAAAAAAGCAAAAGCAAATTTAGTTGAAAAATGAATGAACCGAATGCCGAACGCACACACACACACACACACACACACACACACACACACACACACACACACACACACACACACACACACACACACACAGCGTTATAGGTTATATATAGCTTACCTTGGCTTTATGCAGTCTGCTTCTTGAACTTGAACTTGTACTTCTTGTTTGAGCGAGCAGCATCCAACAGGGCCTTCTCTTTCAACACGTACTGGTAAAACTCCTGGCATGTTTGGCTGTAGTTCACTTTGACTTGGATTTCGTTTTTTATTAAATCAACGCTGCAGCGATTCCTATCGTCGGTCCAAGCCCCCACCATCAATGAGAACAGTCTCTCCACAAAAGCGTTGGTGACTGGTATACTCAGGATGAATGACACTAAAGCTGTCATATTTGGCATGTTTGCGTCCTTCAGTAATGCTCTCCACTTTGCTGCGACAGGATCTTTTTTGGCTGCCTGTTCTCTCACCCGTGGGAGCAAAACACTAAACTCGTCATAAAGCAGGTCCATGTCCAGTTGTGCGGTCATATTAACAGCTTCAGCTGCTCCACAGAGCTCTTGGAAGCTGAATTCCTTCTTGACAGCCAAGCATGAGATGTGTTTCTTGTAATTCTGATCAGAGAAATCAAACCATTTTTTCAGATACGTGATTGCTCTCTCATAGAATTTAAGGAGGTCATTTTCGATAGCAGCCGCCTGTGCAGTAGGGAATTTTTTGAGGAGAGTGCTTGCCTCAAATCCAAAGAAACGGTCCTGTAACCGTTGTTCAAGTTTCAGCTTTAGATTGGTCATCAGATCAAAAAGCTCACAGACAGTTGTCTCGTTCCCTCAACTTGAAGCACAGCATCATGAAACAGCTTTAGGCTATTCTGCATAAATGCAATGTATACCTGGAGTTTACAAGGTGCTCCCTCGCCATTCTCGTCTTCAGCAAATAATTTCCATAGAGCAGTTGGGCAGTCCTCTTCTCCGAGGGACAAAAAGTAACTTTTGACAGCGGGCCAGCAATCATTAAGCCGTTTGACAGCTCTCCACAAGCTCAGCCACCGTGTTGGTACGTGTCGGAAAAGTGTCATGTATTCCTCATCCACAAAATCAAAAATGTCTTTCAATTCTTGAACTCGTTTTGCGGACATTGAAAAGTGGCTGTAGATCTTCGTGACAGCAGCCTCGACATCCACTTGAAGTTTGTCACCTGAATGCTTGCCACAATTATGCAGTATGTGGGCCGCGCAGTTTGCTTTAATTATCGCACTGTTCTCGTCTTTTAACTTTTTATAGACGGATTTGTGAACACCATAATTCACGCTGGCATTATCTGCCCCATATGCAGAAACTCGTTCTAATCCCAGGCTCTTCTCCTGCAGCCGTGAAACAACCTGGTTAAATACAGCCTCAGCATCCTCTTTATGGTCATCATAAAAGTCCAGTAACTTGTTCTGTACCCCATGCTCTGGGGTGAAAAACCTCACTGCTATTGGGAACAGTTTAGTTGTGCCGTGGTTTGATGCATCAGATGATATTGAGAAAAATGGGAGCGAATCTGGCTTGTCAGGAGACAGTGGTGTGTTTAACTGCTGCAAGCACGTTTCCACAGATGCAGGCCCAAGAACATCTGTAACAATAGCAGCACTTTTTGTGCGCCCACAAGACACTTTTTTAGCTATCTCTGAGTCCGGGTACATTACGGGACCTAATTTAGACCCACAATCACCAGATCTGTATGATAAGCCGTGCTGTACATTATGATATACACTACTGTAGTTACCTCCGCCGCGGTGACTTTATCTGTGTTGCTGTCTTTTTGGGTTTGAAAAAAGCTTGTCATGCTTGTGTTTTGATTTCTCTGCTGGACGTTTTTCTTGTGGGATTCACTCTCGCCATGCCTCTTAATGTCATTCTCTCCTCCGTGAGTGACCGTGAAGTTGCGTCGGTAGACTGTATACACTCTGCCTTGCTTGGGTCATCAGAGACATGTCTCAGCCACTTATATTTAATCTCCCATTCTCTGTTGTAGGAGCAAAGTCTTTTCTTTTTCTTTTCAACAGGAGCCTCCTCCTCCTGGCGCTGGCTGCTGCTCTCCCCCTCCATTTTCTCGCTTTGTTTTTCGCGCGCACCAGCGCATGTGTAGTGGTTTCACTGACTGACTGACTGACAGCACACATACACCTGTAAGCGCCCGACTTACGTGTCACCTGACTCGATACACGGATGTTATTCTTTGTTGTACGCACCCAGCCACCCACACCCCCTCCCTCCTCTAGTGAGAGTGAGAGAGAGCGTAGAGCAAGAGAGAGGGAGAGCGCTGCATCGCATTCGCAACAGCAGTACAGCACAGCAGCTTTTTTCCCTCCCAAGCTCTTTTTTCTCCTCCCCCGTTTTTGACAGTTTTGCGGGACATTAGTCCCTTTTTGAGGGACGCGGGACAGAGGGTTGAATTTCGGGACTGTCCCGCGAGATCCGGGACAGGTGGGCACTATAGCCTAGATCCGCCCCTGATGTGATTCTGTGTTGTGTTTTATTTGTTGGGGTCTAGGACTAATGTGAACCTCCAGGACCCCTTCGCAGACGGCGGGGACCCCGCCTCGTTCCGGAGGAACTCCATGACCCCCAACTCCCAGGGCTACCAGCCTGGGATGGGTGGTCCGGACATGATGGGCCGCATGGGGCCCTACGAGCCCAGCAAGGACCCCTTCGGTGGCATGAGGAAAGGTGAGATTAAACGGGAATTCCACCCATTTTCAACATTCTAATATGTCATTAGTATACCTTAGAGGCGCTGGTTGGTGATGATAAAAAAAGTTCCCCCATTCTGTTTCCTAGAAATGGAGGTCTGAAGAAAACCATTAACTTGGTGAAACACAGCTTCATGACATCATCAAGATTTATTTTCATTATGTTAATGGATTTCTTTAGAAGCTATTTTTTTTTCTGAGAGCGTACAAATGCAACCAAATGAACCCTAACGGGTTCATTTGGCAAGTGGTCACGACCTGCTCCCTAGTGGATCGTGGTCGATAGTCGCTGGTGGATTTCTCCCTTCCTGGCAGGGTCGGATGTAACATCTCATCCGCACCCATTCCATTTTCAGTTACAGGATTTTTATTAGTCAAGTAAAGCATCAATAATAACATCAGTTGTTGTTGAAGTTGCAACAGACATGCAGCATGCATAAAGCTAAAGGTCTGACTCAGAGAGTTTTCTGTTTTCAATGATGAAATGTTGTTGGTTTAGTGGTGACACAGCTGTAGTTAGTAGCAGTAGTAGTAGTGTTTCAAATCATTTTAAATATAAGCACTTTAATTTTATTTTGCATGCCATCGTGTTAGGTGTGGCAGACTAGATCCGCCCATGCTTTCTGGAGCGTTGAGTGTCTGAAGCAACCATGTATGTTTACAGATGGTCGCCAATGCCAAAGATTAGAGATCAACAAATGCTAATATTCTCCTTTTGTTGTCATTTCTCTCCTGTTTATTGTATTTCTTTTTGCATAAAGCCGGGGAGCAGTTCATGTCTCCAGGCCCGGGTCCTAACAGTGGCATGGGGGACCAGTACAACAGAGGACCCCCAGGCCCCATGGGGACCATGCAGCTGGGACAGAGACAGCAGTACCCCTATGGACCCGGGTACGACCGCAGGTAACCAGTCCACCACCATGTTCCCATGCAGGACTCAGTTCCTGGACTACCAGTCCCCATGATGCTTTGGTGCATTAGTGTTGATGACATCTATAATATGAAGCAGTGTTTTCAACCTTTTTGATATCAAGGCTTACTATTTATCAAAATTTGACCCATGGAGAACCACCATTTGATGACATTTTAACCCAAATTTTTGATGACATGGACCCAAAACTAAAGATTTATTTTTGTGTGTGCTGTTTCCCCAGCAGAGCGGAGCCAGGCATGGGCCCTGAAGGCAACATGGGCCCCGGTGGGCCCCCCCATGGTGGGCCCCCTCACGGTGGGCCCCCTCATGGTGGGCCCCCCCACGGTGGACCCCCCCAGGGCAACCTGCACCCGTCTGGGGCTGAACCAGGGATGTACTCCCCTGGACGACCGCCGCAGCAGCAACGGTCAGAGAAAACACCACTTACCTCACTGTAAAAACAACACGCTGTCTGTTCATATAGTTTTAACACATTCATATGGACATGAAATGGACAGAGACATTCAGATGAATCTCCGTATATGGGCATTAACTCTTTTTTTGCTCTCTGGTGCCCCTTGGTGGCTACTATGACACACTGCTACTATCCAGCTCCCATTATATGAACCTTCAGTTTTGCTTTTGGTTCATCACACATATATTACTGCGCGCCAGCACTGAGTGCTTTTGAGGTACAGCACTCGGAAAATAGTGCTTTTAATTAGAAAAACATCAGAGAAATGACACAAGGTAAATAAAACGTCTGCGCTTTGGCCGACACCAGAGCCACGTACATGTACCTCTATATATATATAAACGATCAGCAGGCAGACCCAACTTATTTTATGAAAAGCACCCTCTGTTTAGATCGCATCACAGGCGCCATTTTACTGATTGACTGAGAGCAAACAAAACAACTAAACTCCTAGAGCAGCTGTGTTTACTTCCTGTTTCACTCTCAGTGGAAAATCACTGGAAGTTTCTGAATGTAGTTCCTATCATGGCTCTGTGCAGTACCTCATATGACCAACAGGGCGACACCAGGAGTGTTAACTAAAGCTTATCTACTATTTGACTCGTAACTAGCAGCCTCAAAGTTAATGGGACAGGGACAGACTGAAGCATTAGATGTGACAGTGACATCAGTGTGGTGATGCTGTAGTGTAGTGGGTGTCAGGGGCGGATGTACAACCCCAATTCCGTTGAAGTTGGGACGTTGTGAAAAATGTCAATAAAACCAGAATGCATTGATTTGCAAATCGTTTTCAACCTATATTTAGTTGAATACACCACAAAGACAATATATTTAATGTTCAAACTGATCAACTTTATTGTTTTTTGAAATTATACAATCTTTTGTAAATTGATCCCTGCAACAAGTACCAAAAAAGTTGGGACGGGGGCAACAAAAAACTGGGAAAGGTCATGAATGCACAAATAACGCCTGTTTGGAACATTCCACAGGTAAACAGGTTCATTTTAAACAGTTTAATATTGTGATTGGGTATAACAGGACCATCCCAGTCGTTCAGAATCAAAGATGGGGCGAGGTTCACCACTTTGTGAACAATTCTGTGAGAAAATCATCCAACGGTTTAAAAACAATGTTTCTCAACATTCAATTGCAAGGAATTTGGTGATTTCATCATCTACAGTCCATAATATAATCAAAACATTCAAAGAATCTGAAGAACTTGCTATACTAAAGCGACAAGACCGAAAACCAACACCGAATACTTGTGACCTTTGATCCCTCAGGTGGCTCTGCATTAAAAACTGACATCATTGTGTAAGGGATATTACTGTGTGGACTCAGGAACACTCAGAAAACCATGGTCAGTTTACAGAATTAGTCGCTACACCTGCGATCGCAAGTTAAAACTCTACCATGCAAAGCAAAGCCATACATCAGAAAGGTTGGTTTGAAAAACAACCAGAAAAACAACCAGAAATGCCTTCTCTGGGTCCACTATCATTAGAAATGGTTAGACACAAAGTGGAAAAGTGTGCTGTGGTCTGATGAGTCCACATTTCTAATGATAGTGGACCCAGAGAAGGCATTTCTGGTTGTTTTTCAAACCAACCTTTCTAATGTATGGCTTTGCTTTGCATGGTAGAGTTTTAACTTGCAATTGCAGGTGTAGCAACTAATTCTGTAAACTGACAATGGTTTTCTGAGTGTTCCTGAGTCCACACAGTAATATCCCTTACACAATGATGTCAGTTTTTAATGCAGAGCCACCTGAGGGATCAAAGGTCACAAGTATTCAGTGTTGGTTTTCGGTCTTGTCGCTTTAGTATAGCAAGTTCTTCAGATTCTTTGAATGTTTTGATTATATTATGGACTGTAGATGATGAAATCACCAAATTCCTTGCAATTGAATGTTGAGAAACATTGTTTTTAAACCGTTGGATGATTTTCTCACAGAATTGTTCACAAAGTGGTGAACCTCGCCCCATCTTTGATTCTGAACGACTGGGATGGTCCTGTTATACCCAATCACAATATTAAACTGTTTAAAATGAACCTGTTTACCTGTGGAATGTTCCAAACAGGCGTTATTTGTGCATTCATGACCTTTCCCAGTTTTTTGTTGCCCCCGTCCCAACTTTTTTGATACGTGTTGCAGGGATCAATTTACAAAAGATTGTATAATTTCAAAAAACAATAAAGTTTATCAGTTTGAACATTAAATATATTGTCTCTGTGGTGTATTCAACTAAATATAGGTTGAAAACGATTTGCAAATCAATGCATTCTGGTTTTATTGACATTTTTCACAACGTCCCAACTTCAACGGAATTGGGGTTGTAACATTTCCCAATTGGGGGGGCAGGAGAAAATGGTATGGGTGTGGCTTCATCGCCCGTGGTGCGAAGCGACACGGGCGATGAAGCCGCACCCATACCATTTTCTTCATGAAGCCGCACCCATACCATTTTCTGTTACAGGACTTTTATTAGTCAAGTAAAGCATCAATAATAACATCAGTTGTTGTTGAAGTTGCAGCAGACAAGCAGCATGCATAAAGCTAAAGGTCTGACTCAGAGAGTTTTCTGTTTTCAATGATGAAATGCTGTTGGTTTAGTGGTGACACAGCTGTAGTTAGTTAGTAGCAGTAGTAGTGTTTCACATCATTTTAAATATAAGCACTTTAATTTGAAATATCTTGGGTTGTTTTGCATGCCATCGTGTTTGGTGGGGCAGACTGGGCATTTAGGGGGGCATTGCCCCCCCATGCCCATGCCTAGATCCGCCCCTGGTGGGTGTATAACAGACTCTCTCTCACCCTGAGTGACTTCACACCTGGAGGATGTGAATAGACACAGTGAGAAAAGAAACCTGCCAGGATACAGAATCACACACTGGAAATAGACGCTGAGGAGAAGCACACAGCCATTCTAAACTCTTTCCCCCTCTCAAAAAACGTGAACTGATTTTTTTTTTTTTTTTAGTTATTTTGTGGGGGAAAAACCCTTGATGCCTGTTTCCACCAGTATTGTGTTGACATTTTCACTTTTGGTTCACCAGTGATTCAGCCATAAACTGTTTGCCACACCCCCACAGCTACTCAGACACACTACTGACATCGTGGAGAGAAGATATATAGCAAAAAATGCATTTTGGAGTGATGTAAATAGGTGAATGTGAACAACATCCCATAGCCCCATTCTAAGATTATTTTGGGGTAGGGAAAAAAAAAACATAAAGGAGATTTCTTTTTGCAAAATAACAACTGGACCACTTCTTGGGAAATAAATCAAACTAAAATAAAGATATGAAAGCACTGTGGGTTGGAAATCTCCTTTAGTTAAATGAAGCCTGCAGCCGACTATGAAGCAGATAGAAGTATAACTGTTGTTGTTGTCGTTGTTGTTTTCTGTCCCACAGTCATGACTCCTATGGTAACCAGTACCCTGGAGGTCCAGGAGCACCACCTGGTGGACAGTACCCCAACCAGCAGCCTGGAATGTACCCTCAGCAACAAGCGGTGAGAGAGAACATTATGTACACTGTTGGCCTGGGTTGCTCTGTCTCTCTCTCTGTCTCTCTCTGTATCTGTCTGTCTGTCTGTGTCTGTCTCTGTAGCCAGGATTCCATAAAACCTTTGCGGAAATAGTAAGAGTATGTTAATTAAGTAAAAAAATAATAATAATAAAAGCGAATTGCCTGCTGTTTCCATTAACTGATGAAATGCGACTCATGGAAGGGGGGGGGGGGGGGGGGGGGGTCAAAAATGGTTCATGAAATAAGCAATAGGTGGCGCACAGTTTTGCTAGTAGCGTGAGACGTATGGCTTTTTTACAAAACGGCCCTCGTCCATTTTGCAGAAATATAACTTAGATTAACAACACTCTCATCGGCAGACCAGGCTGGCTTCTTTCTCTCTGAGCTGGACTCGTTTCAGTGTGTTTTTTCCTCCTCTCCAAAAGGCATTCCAAATTCCCCCAAATGGTGGATGATATGGTTGATTTGCTGCTTCATTAGTCTGGCTGTGATCCCTGTATCATCATTATGGTCCATTATGTAATGATGATTACAGCCAGATCCATGATCAGCAGCCAGAGAGTCTCACTCAAACTGTTTAGCAGCCAATTTCTGGCTGCTAAACACTATATTCTGAGAATAAAATTAAAAAATAATTATGTGAATAATCAAGCAATAATAATGACCAAGATCGGCTGCTAGGTGTCGGAGGGTGCATATCCTATTTTTTGAAGGTGAAAAACAATCCTTTTCTGGCTAAAACGTGCGTTTTATTCGCATGGTCGGGAACTCATAGTTCTTCCACTAAGGACAGTAAGCTTTCTAATAACACAAGCTGTGTTTGTATTGGTGAGAAGGTAAAACGTTCTTGAGATTTCCGCAATGCCATTGCCTGCCCCTGTGTCATCAAAGGTCAAATTATACAGTATATTTGATTAAGAAATATAAAATGCATGTTATTTTGTCTCTTTGTATATCGTGTAGATTTTTATTGAGAGAAATTAAGATTATCTGCTTGTTTTGTATGAAAGTTCTGCTTATCAACTAACCAGTTAGTTGGTTAGTTGATCAATAAGCTTATCAAAACGTATAATTTAACTATTAATTAATTCATGCCACACCCCGCTCATACTCTCCATATGTTACATCATTACCCTAACGGCATTTCAGCAGGATTCACAGCATGGGATTGGCTTGAAAATAATAAACACCGAAAATGACTAAGACAAATAAGCGCAAAATGTTTAAACTGCAGTAATGTACCGTATCATGATGGTTTAGGACTTTTGGGGGTTATTTTATTGACACAAAATGAACAAACCTATTGTTAATAACAGTGACAAGAACCGAGTGTACCACTCTTATTCACTGGTACCCCTTTTTGGGGTACCAATGGGCTTTTTTTTTTTAGTGATTAGGCGGACACTCAAGCTCAAGTGGACCCCCTAGCTCAGGGGTCCTTGGGCCCAGCTGGGCCCAACGTGCTTGTTGGATAATCCTCCACTGTACACACTGAGTGGTTTTGTAATATTGTGTGTGCGTGTGCATCTCTCTCTGTCCCCTCCTCCCCTCTCCTCCCCCCACCCCTCTTCCTCTCTCCCCCGACACGGTCAAGGCAGATGGCCGCCCACCCCAGAGTCAGGTTCTGCCTGACGTTTCTTCCCTTGGGGGAGTTTTTCGTTACCACTGTTGCAACCTCTGCTTGCTCTGGGTGGATCTTTGTCTGTTCCAGAGCCTTCTATAATACATAAGGATTTATATAGCGCTTTTCTAGGTACCCAAAGTCGCTTCAAGTGGGAGAGTTAGGATATTCCCGTTCAATCCTATGCACCAGGTCGCTAGCGCTGCTGGAGGAGCATGGAGGAGCCCTGTGAGTCCCCTCTCAAGCCGGAGGTCCATGAAATGAATGGGATTTAATAGGGACCAACACATTCTCGCAATGCGGCATACGTCTCGCGAGACTGCAGGAGTAGTGAGCGTTATCATAGATTATTATGAGCGTTATGCTCAGATAGGACTCAAAGAGGCTCTGTATAGCTCTGCTTCCGGGCTCTGCTTCCGGGTACACGAATATCCTAACTCTCCCACTAGAAGGCTCTGGTTTGTTCCCCTCTCTTCTTCTCTTTTCTCCTTTGTAAAGTGTCTTAACTGGGACAACTTGTTGTGATTTGACACTCAAATAAAATTGAATTGAATTGTGTGCGTGTCCATCCCAACAGAACTACAAGAGGCCTGCAGAAGGGGTCTACGGACCCCCTGCCAAGCGCCATGAGGGAGACATGTACAACGTTCCCTACAGCGGCCAGCAGCAGGCAGGGGGACCACCAGGGCCCACCCCCGGGACTGGTGGTCCCCAGGGCGGGGGTCCACAGCAGCAGCAGCAGCAGCAGGACATGTACAACCAGTACAACACCTACCCTGGACCAGGAGGACCAGGAGGGGACCGGCGGGGAGGGAACCAGAACCAGTTCCCCTTCCCCTTCGGCAGGGACCGGGGACCCCCCGGGGCCCAGACGGGACCCGGACCACAGTCCCCCATGCCCCCGCAGATGATGGGCGGCAACATGGCCTCAGGTAAGCTTGTTAAAACACAATGAAGAAGAAAAGCCGTGACATAAACACACTTTTCTTTTGCTTAAGACTATAAGCTGCAAGAACAGAGATTTCTGTCCCACAGTACTAGGGCTGCAACGATTAATCATAATCAAATTGATCATTCAATTAGTTGTCAACTATTTTAGTAATCAATTAATCGGTTTATCAACTAGTCATTGAAAGTTTTTACCCATTTTCCCACTTAACCATAGATTGTCCATTGTTAAGTGTAACAAATTCTACCCATTAAAAAATCATTAACATGGTGAAACGCAACTTCATTTAGGACCTTCTTTTCAAACACAAATGGTTCACATTTGTGCACTCTCAGAAAATTGATGGAATTCCCATTTAAGGTGACAGCTAAATAAGAGTCATAATCCAATTAATCAGTTAAATAATCAGCCGATAAATAGTTATGAATAGTTGCAGCCCTAAGAAACACAGATTGTGATATGATATCACCTGGTTTGCATTTTATGTTTATATTTGTAGGGAGCAACTGACATTGATTTTCGTATAAAAAGTCATAGTTCATATATTTATTTATAATACGGCCCTGCTTATAAGACTACCCCCATTTTTCAAGACTCATTGTAAAAAGAACATAGAATGTCAAGTAATAGAGTGCCCATATATAAGACGACTCCATTTTTAGGATATTTCCATTAGGAAAAAAACACTGTCTTATATTCAGGCCAATAGGGTATATGAACTCTCCTTTGTTCGCCATCATTGGTTCTTTGTTTTGGCTGCTCTTAGCCGAATCTGCTATGATGCTCAGATGGAACACTCATTGTACAGTACCTTTAATGTTATATCCAGTCTGTTTCTAGCGAACATTTAACTAATTCAGCAGCAGTAATATTAGTGTTTGATCTGAGATGATTCTTCATATCAGGATGAATTGTTCTATTTGTTATTATTCAAACACAGTTCTTACAAGGTGATCTTGTCTAGAAAGCGTCAAATTCAAACAGAATGTGATGTTTTGGGAGGCGCTAGCCGCTTTTATAAATTGTCATGTGCCAGCAAAGTCTAGGGGATTTTAAATCTTTTGCTTTATGTAGTGATGTCAGGTTGCAGCCACAGGCTGATTCATTCACGTTCTTCAACGTTCAAAACCAAAAATCACTAATTAAATCATGAAGCATCAATCATTTGCACAACGACGAATCAAAAATATTAAATTTGTAATTTTCCGTCCCCCAGGTCCCGACGGCCCCCAGGGCCCCATGTGGCAGAGCCGTAACGACATGGGGGGCTACCCAGGATACCCTAACCGCCAGGGACCCCCCGGGCCGGGCCAGGGACCCCCCGGCGGCTACCACGGTATGAACCGGCCGGAGGAGATGATGGGGTCGGACCAGCGCATGAGCGAGGGTCCGTGGCCGGGCCATGTCAACCAGAGGCAGCCCCCCTACGGACCGGGAGCCTCGGGACCCCCCATGTCCCGACCGCTGCCTTCCAACTACCAGAACCACATTCCACAGGTACACTGTGAAACCCTTTATACAGCAAAGGGTTGAGACTGTTTTAGCCTTATCTCTGTGCTGTGGTATGTCTGTTACTCCATTCAGTATTCAGATATCTTATTTAATTTAGATATTTGATGTTTGATTTGATTGACGATACTCAACTGAAACTGTGTTGTGTTAAAATAACCATAAAGAAACAAAGTTAGTCAACATCACAATCATAAGCCTAGTATTTTTTAATGGATAATGAGATCTACCATCTTCTACTTTCTTTTGCTTTGCTGTGTCAGTTTTAACTGCGACTAGTCCACTATATTTCAAATGGGTGCTATGATTTCGCCTAAGCTGAAAGCATTTTGGCCTAGAGGGGCGGGCACCGGCTCCGATGGGCCGGTAAATCTGATTGGATCTCACCAACGTGTCATCAGCCCCGGCCCCTCCAATGCTACGCGCAACACGCCAGACTGGCTTTCAAAACAAGGCAGTCTCCCGTTGACATTGAATGGGTGACAGAGAGAGCCATGAGATAAAACTTTTCAAATTGACCCACTGACCGAGCGTTGACCCCTTCCAGGTGTCCAGCCCGGCCCCCATGCCTCGGCCCATGGAGAGCAGGACGTCTCCCAGTAAATCCCTCTACAGCATGCATGCCATGTCCGGCATCAAGATGCAGAAGGCGGGGCCTCCCATGCCCGCCTCCCAGATAGGCCACGCCCCCGTCCAGCCCCCCCTCATCCGACGGGACGTCATCTTCCCCCCCGGGTCAGTGGAGGCGTCCCAACCACACCTCAAACCACGACGGAGACTGACCATGAAGGACATCGGTAAGACAGGAACTACGGGTTGGTTGGTTTTGTTTGTGCCAATACTTTAAACTCGGCGACAAATGTTCCGAAACCTAATTTTAGGAATTATTTTATCTACCTTAACCCTTTGTGTCCTGAACGCGTTTTGGTGTTTTATCTGTTGAAAAATAGCAGATCAACAAGCTCATGTCGCGCCACCGAGTGGCGCGACATGAGCTTGTTGTTCTGCTATTTTTGAAAAATTGTGAAAATGTGCTGCAAATCTCTGAATACATTATTTTGGAAGCAAACATTTTTAACTATTTTTTTTTTTTTGCTTCTGGGGGATCCCTAGAACAACATGTTCAGATGGGGGTCTGCAGCCAAATATGGATATTTCTGGTGGTCCTTGCTTGAAATATCTTAAGCATCACTGACACAGGAACATAGATTTTTCAGAGAAACTAGAATCTGTCAGAATCTATCATCAGAAACTAGAAACTAGTCACAAACTAGAATTTACTGTCAGAAAGTACAATCAGGTGTCAAATAGAATATATTCTTAGATTTGCGCATTATTTTTCACAATTTTTCAAAAATAGCAGAACAACAAGCTCATGTCGCGCCACTCGGTGGCGCGACATGAGCTTGTTGATCTGCTATTTTTCAACAGATAAAACACCAAAACGCGTTCAGGACACTAAGGGTTAAACTCGGTGACAAAAGTTCTGAAACCTAATTTTAGGAATTATTTTATCTACCTTAATAATACCAACTGGTATTGTACCTTAGATCGATTTAAATCTTGATTAGTCATCTTTACGACAAGGCACGGTAGCGATCGGTCATTCCTAGAATGAGTGGGTTGCTAAACGAGTGGATTGCATCCCCCAAAATTGTGCAAAAAATGTGGCACACACCTGTGACTGAGTGGAACACACCTGTGACTGACTGGGCGTACAACAGTACAACAATGTGCAAACAGAACAGCAAGATTTGTGAACTGGAAATGGAAATGGGACACAACCACCCTAAAGAATAATCATTGTATGCGCTCTTACAATCGATTGAAATTGAGCCTTTTTTTTTGCTTTGGCAATGTGTAAACGTATGTTTTCTCATGCCAACAAAGCCCATTGAATTGAATGAGAGGAACACACCTGTGATTAGCACACACCTGCCAAGTGCTGGCAGGTGTGTGACAATCACAGGTGTGTTCCGCTCAGTCAATTCAGCAATTCAAAACAAATGTGAATGCCTTCATTTTGGCACATTTTTGGGGTGTGCAGGAATGATCGAAATCTACACACCCTAACTTGTTGTAAAGGCGACAAATCAACGATTAAAACAATATATAAGATACAATACAAACTGGTATTATTAAGTTGTTTTCTCTGTGTGCCTGCCATGTCCTCATAACCTCTCTGTTCACAATTCCAGACTAAATTTGGGAAACAAAACATGCAATCAGATAAAAAAAAACTAAATACCATTAATCTTCTACAGTACATCCTAATAATTTTAACTCTTGAGAGAGTAAACGTGAAACCAAATGGACCCGCAAGGGTCCATTTGGTTTCATGTTTTACGCTCTCAAAGAGTTACACCCGTTTAATCAACTCTCCATCGTTTAGCCTGGGGACCACCTGGAACCCTCTCAAGGACCTCTGGTCGTCCCCGGGTTTTCACCACTGGTTGAAAACCCCAGTCCTAAACCCATCCATCCACTTGTCTCTGTCCCCAGGAACCCCAGAGGCCTGGAGGGTGATGATGTCTCTAAAGTCAGGTCTCCTGGCTGAGAGCACCTGGGCTCTGGACACCATCAACATCCTGCTGTATGACGACGCCAGCATCTCTACCTTCAACCTCTGTCAGGTACCAGGCTGTAGATCCAAAGGCTGTTGAGAGGTGCAAGATAAAATAAGCGGGACCGCGAAATCGAGCAATATATAATACCAAAATATGCATATCTGAGGAGAACATTCCATACTGCGCTCCACAATGATCAGGCATGTTCTCAAAGCAAAGCACATGGCAGAGCAGTGCGCAGAGCGCACCACGCAACAGACAACAGACACGCACCCGCACCTGGCATTCCACATTCATTAGTAGCCTAATCGACTTGATAGAGGAGTTTTCCTCTTTCCTTGCGACGGATTCCCTGCATCTTTGCTTTTTCCTGCGTCTGCTGTTAGACATGGCCAAACAACGTGAAACAGAACACTGGACAAGATAAGTAGGCCTACAAATAATATAGGCTTGTTCTATTAACCAGCAGCAGCACGCGTCTCTCTCTCTCTCTCTCTCTCTGTCTCTCTCTCTCTACCATGTGAGACCTAGGTCTTGTGCAGGAGAGATAGCTTTCTCCCATACGTAACGCTCCATTTCGGCCTCGACAGAGGCGCCTGCTCGGCGAAATAAAAGTCAATCATTGCGGCGGGGGGCGAGGGCCGCTGCCGCCACCTCCTTCTCCTACTCGGGGGAAAGCCGGACTCACCGCGGCAGAGCGCAGGGGGAAGGAGGAGGAGGACGACGCGGCGGCACAGACGCGCGCAGCATAGACATGGTCTCACTACAGTGACTGATAGTAGCCTAATACCCGAAATAAGCAATTCTCTTCCCTTGAAAACAGTAACGTTGTGACGTTTTTGAACAAGAAATTGCAAAGAATACAAAATAAAAATCATTAATATAAAAAAAAAGAAAAAAGAGGCGATTTTCGACTCGTACTTTTTTGTGTCGACGTCAGCACGTGTCGACAATCGTGTCGATTTCCGACTTTTTTTCACATCCCTACTCCTCAAGTTATCATCTGTTGAGAATGCCTTGTTTGTCCGAAAAAAGGAGAACACAGAAGCCAGGTAAAAGACATTTAACAAAATCCACGCATCACACATTATTGCAGTGATTCCACCGTGCCACTCAGTGCCGACAGACGAGAATCCTGTAGCGAGAAAATAAGGTTCACAGAATTGAGGTCTAAAACACATCGCGGGCGTGTGCGTCGTCAAGCGAGCATGTGCGCAACAAACATTGGACGCTGCACGATAACGCCCGGCGTCACATCCTTGCTTTATGGCACATCGTTTTCTGAGCACGAAACACCAGTCCTGTTGAAAATGAACTACAAGGAGCGATTTGTTACTGCCCTTCTGTAGAGCCCCTTACACTGTGTGTTGTTGGTCCCTGCCTCTCTCTCTATCTAACACTGTGTCCTGGTGGTCCCTGCAGCTGCCTGGCTTCCTGGAGCTGATCGTGGAGTACTTCCGGCGCTGTCTGATCGAGATCTTCGGCATCCTGAAGGAGTATGAGGTGGGGGACCCCGGCCAGAGGACCCTCCTGGACCCCAACGCTGCTGAGGATGTGACAGACGACTTCCCCCTGCCTGAGGACATGATGCTGGACGAGGAGGACAGCGAGGAGGAGGAGGAGGAGGAGGAGGACGCAAAGTCAACGTCATCGACCCCATCCAACACACTAGTCCAGGTATAGATTATTCGATTTAAGGTTTTGTGATATTCATTTTTCATTTATTTTTATTAGATGTATTAGATCTATTAGATAGATTTATTAGATTTATATGATATATCATTTAAAAAGTTAGGGCTGTTGAATGATCACTTAATTTACAAGATATATCATGTAAAAATTGGGGCTGTTAAATGACATGTGTTAAATGACATGTGTACAACATTTGAAAAAAATAAAAAATAATAAATGTTATTTAAACAAATATATTCGTCAAAATAGGTGATCTACAGTACAAGCCCCCAAAGCTTCCCTATACTCTATGGATCTGGCTGCAGAGAGACACAGCTATATGTCTCCGCAAAGCCAAGCTCTAATGTTGTTGTTGTTTTTAGTTTTGTTTTTCCAACTGAGAAAATACTTAATGCTCAAAATTCCCAAGTGGGCTAACCTCTTTGTTTAGATTTCTGTATTTTCCCTGCTATAAAAGGTTGGTCACCACCAGAAACATTATCTATGACACAACCTGTATGGACAACCCAGTCAACTTGCGGCTGTAGATACAGTATGGATCAATATGGTCCCCATTATCTAATAAGGTGTTATGCAGGGACCAGTGAGTAGAGGTACAGGGTATTGAAGTACTTTATATACGGTCATACGGTGGCATCCATTGTGCAAAGCTGTGCTATTTCTATATTTTTAAAGTATGTAACCCTTTGTGTACTGTTTTAACTGTTGAAAAATAGCAGACTTTCACAATGTTTCAAAAATAGCATATCTACAAGCTCATATCGCGCCACCGAGTGGCGCGATATGAGCTTGTAGATCTGCTATTTTTGAAACATTGTGAAAATGTGGTGCAAATCTTTGAATACATTATTTCGGAAGCAAACATTTTTAACTCAAATCTTTGCTTCTGGGGGATCCCCTAGAACAACATGTTTTTAGATGAGGTTCTGCAGCTAAATGATAGATATTTCTGGGGGTCCTTCCTATGAAATATGTCAAGCATCACTGACACAAAGAGATTTTTCCAGAAAAACTAGAATCTCTCGCCAGGGACTAGTGTCACAAACTATAATTTAGTGTCACAAACTAGAATTTAGTGTCACAAACTAGAATTTAGTGTCATGGACTAGAATCTAGTGTCAGAAACTGGAATCTAACTTCAGAAACTACAGTCTACTGAGAGGAACTAGAATCTACCGTGGGGGACTAGAATCTGGCATGAGGAACTAGAATCTACCGTGGGGGACTAGAATCTGGCATGAGGAACTAGAATCTACCGTGGGGGACTAGAATCTGGCATGAGGAACTAGAATCTACCGTGGGGGACTAGAATCTGGCATGAGGAACTAGAATCTGATCAGGACACAATGGTTTAATGGTATTACTGTGTGTCCAGGTGAAACAGGAGGAGGAGGAGGATGAAGCAGCGGACAAGACCAAGCCGGTTCCTCCTTCGTCCAAGGAAGAGGAATCGAACCAGGAACCCAAAGCAGATCCAGTGGTCTCCTCCTCATCCTCGTCCTCTGCCAAGGAGTCCAGCATGTCCTCAGGTCCAACCCCAGATGGACCCCCTGGACCCCCCGGGGAAAAACCCAAACAGGCCAGCAAGTTTGATAAACTCCCCATCAAGGTAATGGAACTGTTGTCGTGTTTTGTTAGGGGTGTAACAATACATTTTAACATTATCATGATACATATTTGACAATACGATACACAGCGTTTATATGGAGATACGATACCATTCAAAGCATTGTCAAAGTGCCAGGCAACTACTTTTTTCCTCTGGAACTAAGTTTTTGTCCTGGGAACTAAAGGTCTCAACAGTCCTGAAAATTAAGGCCTGTTGAGACCTAACTGATTAGGCCCGAGGCCCGGCCCAGTCCAGCCCGAATAAATGGAATAGATTTTAGGCCGTCCCGGCCTTAAAATGTCAGTTTGGGCAAAATTTGAGAATTCTTCTTCTTTAGAATTCTTTGAGTAAAGGTGAAATGCCAATCAGTACCATCTTCATAATAGGTAAATACAAAAAAATGACTATTATTTTTACTATAATAAATTATTCAATATATGTTATTTTTCATAGAGCCCCAGGCCCGACCTGGCCCCACTGATTACCATAGATTTTAGAGCCGACCTGGCCCTAAAATGTCGGGTCGGCCTGTTGGGTTCAGGCAGAGTTTGAGAACTCTACTGGGAACTATTTTTTTTTTCCTCTGGTACTAAAAGTTTGTCCTGGGAACTAAAATGTTATTTATATTTCAAACATATCAGACCAACAAGCTCATCATGTGCCACTCGGTGGCATGCTATAAGCTTGTAGATCTAATATTTTTCAACAACTGAAACACTTAGACCTGCCGCTTCGCGCCACAGGCGATGAAGCTGCACCCATACCATTTTCAGTTACAGGACTTTTATTATTCAAGTAAATAAAAAATAAAATTATAATCAAACAATCAGTTGTTGAAGTTGCAACAGACATGCAGCATGCATAAAGCTAAAGGTCTGACTCAGAGTTTTGAATGTTGGAATGGTATTGGTTTAGTGTATGCCAATTGTATGTGTCAGTGACATAATGTTTCAAATAATTTTAATTATATTATTCAATTTGAAATCTCTTTGAAATTTGTTTTGTTTTGCATGCCATCATGGTTTCACTCCAAAAAGGCAGTCTAAATATAGAAAAGAAATATACATATATCTGAGTGTTAAAGTACTAGAAACAAGCAAAATAATCTGTCCGTGAGGTAAGTGAATTGTACTTGGTACTAATTCTTGTAATAATAAATATGTTCTAAAAACAAGGTTGATAGTCTTATATAATTTTCTCTTGGTTAGTATATCCTTCTTAAAACAAGAGCAATCATATTTTAAGTCTAGATTTAAGATTAGTAGACTTGCTTAGTTCAGTTTTTTGCAGTGTAGTGGGGCAGTCCTGGGCATTTAGGGGGCATTGCCCCCCTGGATGTTGGCAGACACTGACCCTCTCAGTCCATTATTCCAACTGCTCCTAACCTGTCCTATGGCATCCCGGTGGTCCCCTCCAGGTGGTGCGTAAGAAGAACCCGTTCCTGAGCAGCCTGTCGTCTAAGCTGGGCCGCAGACAGAGCTTCCACAGTGGACTGGTCCACTGGAGCGTGGGCGGGGGGGACACCACCGAGCACATCCAGACGCACTTCGAGAGACGGAAACTACACACGTTCAAGTCCCGGAACGCAACGACGGCGGAGACGGCGGCCAGCGAGGGCCGCAAGAACGGATCTGACGCACGCGAGACAGTAAGGGTGTTATTATTAATTGTATTATTATTATTAATAGTATTAATAATAATAATACTTTAACCTATGCTAATTGCCGCCCCTTTTTCACACTTTTAGAGCACTTCTGTGGTCATTATATAGCCATACCCAACAATACATGCCACAAAAATCGGAAAAGTTTCACTTCACTTTCCATAAAAGTAAAATTTTGAATTACTTCCTGAAAATGAAAACGTGCTGCCGCATGATTACGTATCCATTTTCACATCAATAACAGCCAATAGAGGTTAAGCTGACCTGTTCTTATTCCATTCCCGAATTCTCCACAAACACAGGTGTCTTAATTACATTCATAAATACCTGTTTTTAATCCCATCCTGGCATCCAGACAGTATTAACTGCGTGTAAAGTGCCAAAACTTTCAGCCACAACGGTAGCAGTACAGCTTGTAAACATCCATGCGTCGCATGTAGACAGTATATAGCCTAGCTTATCGTACAGCTGTCCCTCGCTCTTTGCGTCCCATAGCCTGAAGGGATATGAGCTCTGAATGGTTCATATGTTTCAGCTCAGCGTTTCAGGCAAAAAACATCAAGTAAACTGCCCTCCATTTCTGGTTCACCGCACCTTCTAGTCCAGGGGTTTTCAACAGGTGGTCCGGGGACCACCAGTGGTCCCTGAGAGGGTTCCAGGTGGTCCCCAGCTAAGTTGGTTAACCAGATGTAACTCTTGAGAATGTAAAAATGAAACCAAATGGACCCTTGCGGGTCCATTTGGTTTCATTTTCACACTCTCAAGAGTTAAAAAATTCATCATCTGAATTAGCACTATTTAATTAAGAAGTCTACACTGTTCTGTTTGCCAAAAATCCAGCCTGGAATTGTGAAGAAAACCAAAAGAATTCTTCAATTTTAGGTCTTTTTGGCCGTGAAAATGTTCTCAAATGGTGGTCCGTGGCTCAAATGCTGAATAAATGGTGGTCCCTGGAGTCAAAAAGGTTGAAAACCCCTGTTTTAATCGACCAAAATGTCCCCATCGTCATTGACAGGCCTCTGAGGCGACAGAACACCCCGATCTGGGAGGAGGAGGAGCCACCAAGGCACTGAGCGACGAGGTGCGACAACAACAACAGACGTCTTCATCTTCAGAATCTCAGAAGTCGCCGCCATCATCATCGCCGTCGCCAGACAACAAACCGTCATCAGACAACAAACCATCATCAGACAACAAGCCGCCGCCCGCCACCCCTCCCCCGTCGCAGCAGGTGGTAGTAGCCACCATCGATGACGTCCTCTCGGCGCGGTCCGGCTCCGTGGCCGCCGAGGACAAGTTCCTGTTCGGGTCGGAGCCGCAGCAGCAGCAGCAGCAGAGGTCGCGGCGCCACGCGACGCTGCGTATCCTGGAGGACGAACCTCACAGCAAAGACGAAGCTCCACTCAGCGTTCTGGACGACTGGCAGGACTCCCTGGCACGCCGCTGCGTCTGCGTGTCCAACGTGGTGCGAGGACTGTCCTTCGTCCCCGGAAACGACCACGAGATGTCCAAGCACCCCGGGCTGCTGCTGCTACTGGGACGACTGGTACTGCTGCACCACAGGTACATGATAAATATAAATATACTGCTACTGGGACGACTGGTACTGCTGCACCACAGGTACATGATAAAATATAAATATACTGCTACTGGGACGACTGGTACTGCTGCACCACAGGTACATGATAATATAAATATAAATACAGTATACTGCTGCTGGGACGACTGGTACTGCTGCACCACAGGTAATGATAAATATAAATATAAATATACTGCTACTGGGACGACTGGTACTGCTGCACCACAGGTACATGATAAATATAAATATTTATCATGTACCTGTGGTACCAATGAAGTAAAGTCTCTATTCTTTATGAATAATTCATCATTTATTTATTTGAATAAACTATGTTGCAATATTCGGGAAATACAGAATTATTTGTTTCTTAAACATAAGGAGAACTGGGCTGTTGATGTTTGGTCCAAACCAAAACTAAGAACTTATTGTATCATTAAGAATAATTATGGCTCTGAACCCTATGTCACACAAAACCTGTCTAAAAGTCAAAGATCTTTTTGTGCACAGTTGCACTCTGGGACATTACCATTAGCCTTAGAAACAGGTAGATTCATTGGTACTCCTGAGGATGAAAGAACATGTTTAGTATGTGATTTGGGAGATATTGAAAATTAAATTAATTTCCTTTTTTATTGCCCTATATATGATGAATTAAGACATATTTTCTTTGATAGAATGACGGAAATCTGTGGTAGCTTTTTCTGGTTGGATGACTATGAAAAACTGGAACTTTGTTTTCGGAAAGGTATTTTCGCCTTAGCAAATTTTCTAGTGGGAGCTTGGGAAAAAAGACAGAAGACTTTGTTTAGGTAATGAAGGAAGAAACAGAGTTGTACAAACTGCTTTCTTTTGATTGTTTTTAGTTGTAAATTGTTTGTATTCTGTATTTATATGTAACTTGTATGGTGTGTCCTATAAGCCTATGTGGGCTGGGCGCCTCTGGTGCATGACACAAAAATAAACAATTCATTCATATACTGCTACTGGGATGACTGGCACTGCTGCACCACAGGTACATGAGAAATATAAATATAAATATACTGCTGCTGCAACACAGGTAATACTGATTAGTCCCCGCAGTTTTCCGCTATTCTGCGATCGTGAATTTTTTCGCGGAACTCAAAGGCGTCTGTGGAATAGTATAAATAGTATATCTTTGTAAAGCGCTTTGGGTATTTAGAAAGGCGCTATAGAAGTCCAAGCTATTATTATTATTATTATTATAAAAGTTATCTCCCCACTTATTGTGGGGGAGATATTTCCCTGGCCGTCCAACATCACTGGTATTGCAGTGACTTGAAAACGGCTGCGGAGCATCCAGAAAACATGACAAAGTTACTTATAGCTACTAGTAGTTAGTAATACGCTTGATACTTTAATAAGGATTTCTACTGATTGTCCAACAAGTTTACAATGCATCATGCAGCAGGGTGAAATCGACTCTCTTCTCCAATGGAATCAAGAATTGCTGTCTGCAGACTCAGAAAATGTGCTCTGTGGAATATTTCCTTTTTTTTCTTCCTGCAGGGACTAATACATGCAGGTCCATTTCATTGAATTAGCATATTATGTAAACATCATCAGTGAAGTTTTGGCTCTGTGGGCAGGAGCCTAATGCTCCTTTAACGGGAAGATCAGCATCAATATAAAGCTTGTCAATGTACAAAGCCATTTGTACGTTTCCTTCCATGAAACTGTTTACCATTGTTTTGGAGATTTTGGAAAACAACCTCACTTTTTGCACTGAATAATAATACTCTTACCTGAGTGTCAAATCAATGCCATTTACTACTTTTGTAAAGAAATTAAATTTATATGACACAGAGTTCACTTCAGTCTTTTTTTCCACGATATTTTCTGTATCTCATTTGGTCCCTTGGGATAAATAATTGCCCACCACTGTTTTAAAGTATGATGTATAAAGTACAGCAGCCTTGGCTTCTTAGACGACATTTCGGTCTTGGGGTCGAAAGGAACTAACCAGGGGCGGATATAAAATTTCCCAATTGGCGGGGCAGGAGAATTTTTTTTTCCAGTTTTTTCAGTTACAGGACTTATATTAGGCAAGTATAAGCATCAATAATAACATCAGTTGTTGTTGCAACAGACAACTTAGTTATAGTTAGTAGCAGTAGTAGTGTTTCACATCATTTTAAATATAAGCACTTTAATTTGAAATATCTTTGAAATGTTGGTTGTTTTGCATGCCATTGTGTTTGGTGGGGCAGTCAGGGCATTTAGGGGGGGGGGGGCATTGCCTCCCCATGCCCATGCCTAGATCCGCCCCTGGAACTAACCAACATGCCTCTATCTTTCTCCCCTGCCTGCTCCGCAGGCACCCCGAACGCAAGCAGGCGCCCGTCACCTACGAGAAGGAGGAATCGGAGGAGGAGGAGGCGAGGAACGCAGCGGCCAGGAGCTGCAGAGGAGGAGCAGGAGAACGCTGTGACGGAGGGGACAGCGGAGGAGGAGGAGTAGGAGCAGTAGCAGGAGGAGCAGAGCGAGGAGGAGACCAGGAGTGGTGGTGGGACTGTCTGGAGTCTCTCCGTGAGAACTGCCTGGTGACTTTGGCCAACATCTCCGGCCAGTTGGACCTGTCCATCTACCCCGAGAGCATCTGCCTGCCGCTGCTGGACGGGCTGCTCCACTGGGCCGTGTGCCCGTCAGCCGAGGCCACGGACCCTTTCCCCGCCCTGGGGGGCAGCGGCGGCGGTCCGGTAGGGGGCCTGTCGCCCCAGCGCCTGGTCCTGGAGGCTCTCAGCAAGCTGTCGGTGCAGGACGACAACGTGGACCTGATCCTGGCCACGCCGCCGTTCTCCCGGCTGGAGAGGTTGTGCGCCACGCTGGTGCGGGCGGTGGGCGAGCGGCGGGCGGCCGTGTGCCGCGAGATGGCCGTGGTGCTGCTGGCCAACCTGGCGGCCGGCGACTCGCTAGCCGCCAGGGCCATCGCCGTGCAGAAGGCCAGCGTGGGCAACCTGCTGGGCTTCCTGGAGGATAGTCTAGCGGCTGTGCAGTACCAGCAGCACCACCAGGGGGCAGTGGCGGGGTCCGGCGGTTCGATGCCGGAGCCCACTAGCGTGGACATGATGCGGCGGGCGGCTCGCGCCCTCCACGCCCTGGCCAGGGTGGAGGAGAACCACGGAGAGTTCACGCTCTACGAGTCGCGGCTGCTGGACGTCTCGGTGTCGCCGCTCATGAACTCGCACGTGTCGCGGCTGATATGCGACGTACTCTTTCTCATCGGCCGCGGCGGAGGCGGTGGAAGCGGGGGAAACGGAAACGGAGGGCGCGGCGGACGCAGCAGCAGCAACGTCAGCCGGTCGTGACGGCGGCCTGCCGCCGCCGGCGGGGGGTTGGTTTAGCGTTGTTGTTGTTGAAACGCACGCCCCGGAAACGCCACCGTGTGTCTGTCCGCGACCCGACACAACAACGTCCACAACCTCCACCTGTTCTCCTCCTGTCCCCTGTCCTCCTCCTCCTCTGTGTGTCTGTGGTTGAGTGGAAGAGACTGAGAGGAAATCAGATACTTGTCATTGTTCGTTTTTTTATTCTTTGTTTTTTCCTTTCTCTTTTGTTTATTTTTTTATTTATGCAAAATCACCTCGGATTTTCACTGTCTTTTTTCCTTTTTTTAAGCCTTGCTTCCTATTCTGAAAGGAAGGAAATATCATTGAAGTCGCTCGCTGTGGATTCTTAAAAAAATAAATCGTCCGATGTGTGTGCGTGTGCCCGTGTGGGTGTGTGCCCGTGTGTGTGTGTGTGTTGGGGGGAGGGGGTTTCGACGGTGGACGGATGGAAGGGGACGGACAAATCGCAATGATAAAATCGGGACGTCGGGTTTTTTTCCAGGACTCTGTTCATCAGCCCCTACGGAGTACATAACGAAAAACTTAAAGGACAACTATTTTTCTTTTCCTTTCTTTTTTTTTGCTTTCTTTTTTTAATGAAAAAGAAAAAAACCTTCGTTAAAAGGAAGGGGACAAAAAAAACAACAACATAAAAAACTGTAAACCAAAGTTGCTGTTCTCGTTTACAGTGAATTTTGGGGGATAAAACGCTGACTCCGCCCCCCATCCCCCTCTCCTCCCTCCCCCCTCCAGACCCAACCAACCAACCAATCCCTGGCCTCTGTTTTTTTTAAGGGCGGGGTTATGGGGGGGTTGGGCGTGGGGGAGGGGCCGAAAAAGAAGACAATGTCTTAAAAAGGAAGAAGACAAAGTCTTTTTTTTTTTTTGGTTCGTGTTTTTTGGATGCTAAATTAACGTAGAAAACTCATGGAACTCTGGTGTGATATATAATTGCTGTAAAAAGAAAAAAAAAACTTTGGAATCTTCTATTATTATTATTACGACTTGTTCTTCTTCAGCCCACTAACACGGAAACCAGGCTGTGAACACACTATGATGATGGTGATAATAATGGTGAAAATGGTGAAAATGGTGAGGCCTGTGCAGTAGTTTGTAGGAGGGGAGAAAAAGACAACTTTTTTTGTTTTCTTTTTTCTTGTACTGTACACCTTTTTAAAAAGTAAAAAGAAAGGAAAAAAACAACTGTATACATACTGTAATAATAATAATAATAATAATAATAATAATGATAATAATACTGTTTCACACTGAGGCTGGCTTGGCACTATAGGAAGCGAGGGGGGGAGAAGAGAAGAGTAGTTTTTAAGAACTTTTAATTTTAGTTGGGAAAAAATGTTGACGGAGAATAATAATAAACAGGGGGAAAAAACGACGAGAGAAAAATAATAAAAAGCAAAAAAAAAAAAAAAAAAAAAGGCTTTTCCCCCCAAAGTTACAGAAAAGAAAAAGAAAAAGGAAAAAAAAAAAAAAAAACAGAAAACGGAGAAACCTTTACAACACCCCGACCTCTTCTTAACTTCCTTGATTGTATCGATGACTTTTGACCCTTAAAGATGAAAGAAGTTGTCACCTCGTTTTTAGGACGAAAACCTTGTTTTTAGGGAGGCGTCCGCCACTCGCTAGACGCAGCCGCCGCGCTGCGCTGTAAATAATACCATGTACATTACACCTCTATCTCTCTCTCTCTCTCTCTATCTCTCTCCTCTTCTCTTTTTTTCAAATCTTCTGTTGCTCTTGACGTTTTTTTTTCTTTCT
>CM076970.1:56137713-56230213 GCA_039105355.1 Benthosema pterotum | reverse complement strand
TGGAACGTGCGTGCACGTCTGTGTGTGTGTGTGCGCGCGTGCGCGTGTGTGTGTGTGTGTGTGTGTGTGTGTGTTGTGTGTGTGTGTGTGTGTGTGTGCGTGTGCGTGTGCCAGGGGCAGATCTAGGCATGCGCATGGGGGGGCAATGCCCCCCTAAATGCCCAGTCTGCCCCACCAAACACGATGGCATGCAAAACAACCCAAGATATTTCAAATTAAAATGCTTATATTTAAAATGATTTGAAACTGCAAACTGCTAACTAACTATAGTTGTGGCACCACTAAACCAACAGCATTTCATCATTGAAAACAGAAAACTCTCTGAGTCAGACCTTTAGCTTTATGCATGCTGCGTGTCTGTTGCAACTTCAACAACAACTGATGTTATTATTGATGCTTTACTTGACTAATAAAAGTCATGTAAGCAAAAATGGCATGGGTGTGACGCACCCATACCATTTTCTCCTGCCCCCCCCCCCCAATAGTAAATGTTACATCCGCCCCTGGTGTGTGTGTGTGGTGTGTGTGTGTGTGTGTGTGTGTGTGTGTGTGTGTGTGTGTGTGTATGTGTGCGTGCGTGCGTGCGTCGTGCGTGTGTGTGTGTGTGTAGTGTTGGAGTTGGGGCCAGCAGCTCTGCTGACAAGTCCATTAAAAGGGAGATGGGCGTACAATTACGTGACTAATTCAAAGGCTTCTTTTAATTTGCCAGCGTGAAATTGTCAATCTCAGAAATGTAATCAGCCTCGTTCCCCCCCTATAGCTCTGCTTGGTTTCGGCTCGCAGCTAAAAATAAAACCAGAGTGATAATAACAATGCTGCTGCTTTGCTTTAGCTCTGTCTGGATGTTATATTCCAATATCATTGTTTATGTGAGCGTTTTCAACCTTTTTGATCATACCAGGGCCCACTATTCAGCATTTGAGCCAAGGAACAACATTTGATGACATTTTAGTCCCACAGACCCCAAAGCCCACTGGTGGTTCCTGGACCACTGGTTGAAAACCACTGTTACAGGTCAGTGGCAACCTTTTTCATCCCAGGGCCCACCATTTATTCAGTATTTGAGTCACGGATCACCACTTGACAACATTTTAGCCCCACAGATGGACCCCCCAAAGTAAAGATTTCCTTTGCTTCTGTCCATGACCATTAATCTTCTAGTTGTGTAAATTTGGACTACTTCGCATGATGAATATTTTAACTCTTGAGAGTGAAACCAAATGGACCCTGGCGGGTCCATTTGGTTTCGTTTTTACGTCAAGAGTTACATCTGGTTAAACAACTTAGCTGGGGAGGGACCACCTGGAACCCTCTCAAGGACCACTGGTTGAAACCAGTGTTATAGGTTATCAGAAAAGATGTCATGGACACGATACTTGCTGGGCTGCAATTCACATAATGCTTTGGTGCACTGTCCCTATTTGTGGATGGGGGGGGGGGGGGGGGTACTAGGGCTGTCTTACTGAGACAACAGACAACATGCAGTCCAGAAAGTAGACACATTATTGTTTTTCCTTTCCAGGAATGTACCAGTGTTGTCGCCTACGATTTTTTCTTCTAAGTATTAGTCTCTTCAGGTGCATTCAGACATTAAAGGGGAATTCCACCCATTTTACAACGTTTTCCTGAGAGGATACAAATGTGTACCCTCTCAGGAAAAAAGGGGTCTATAAGAAAAACCATTAACATGGTGAAATACATCTTGATGATGTCATCAGATGTGTGACTTTTTCAGACCTCCATTTTTAGGAAATAGAGAATTGGGGGAACTTTTAGCCTATATCATGTCCACACAACATCTCTAAGGTATAGCTATTAATGATATATTAAAATGTTGAAAATGGGTTAGAGAGTTCCCCTTCAACTGTTTAGCATCCAAAGACAGAAAACCGAGCTGTAAACAATTTAAACAGAAAGTGAAACAACATCCAGTAAGTAGTGTTGATGACACCAGAGACACTGGACTCACTGCTAAAAACGAAAATGTCTAAAACCACATAATACACACATAATTATATAAGACCCTTTCAACACAAATTAAAGGTTCTATAGACGACTTTAGTGTATAGCCTACAAAATCTGTTTGTAAACAGTTTTGCATGTAACTCCACATCACCTCCACTCTATTGGCTGAGCTCCACTTTGAGACTGCTGTGCTGTCACTCACTAGCCCCTCCCCCGAGTCCCCCACACACTAGCACCGCTTTGTCATCAGCCCGACGTCAATTAGGCCTATTTGTTGACGACAATAAAGTTCTGGACTGTCTGCATTCCAAAGCAAGTGTATGTCTGTAAGGAAACAGCTGCAACATCAAAGTAGAAGCGTCATATGAAGCGAAAAAGGTAAAAATAAAATAAAATAAAATAAAATAAAATAAAATAAAATAAAATAAAATAAAATAAAATAAAATAAAATAAAATAAAATAAAATAAAATGAGCTACGATTTGGATTTTTGGCAATAATAGATTCATTTTCTTAGATGACTTGACTTTTATGTATTTGTGAAAAGTCTTGCATTTCACGGAATCATTGAATTTGCACGAATTGTTTTGCCTTTTCAGGTATTTAAAATGTTGGAAAGTGTTGTATAGGCCTACTACCATTTTTTTTTCCTTCTTACTAATTATTAGTGTCTTCAGGTGCATTCAGACTTGCCTTGACTTTGTATGTCAGGGGTTTTCAACAGGTGGTCCGGAGACCACCAGTGGTCCTTGAGATGGTTCCAGGTGGTCCCCAGCTAAGTTGTTTAACCGGATGTAACTCTTGAGAACGTAAAAGTGAAACCAAATGGACCCTGGCGGGTCCATTTGGTTAAAATATCCATCATGTGAATTAGTCCAACTAGAAGATTAATGGTCATGGACAAAATCAATGGAAATCTTTAATTTGGGGGGGTCTGTGGGGCTAAAATGTCCTCAAATGGTGGTCCGTGGCTCAAATTCTGAATAAATGGTGGGCCCTGGGATGAAAAAGGTTGAAAACCACTGATCCAAGCTGAACTCACCTCTACTACAGTAGTAGTGCTGAATGTCCTCCTTCAGGACATCACAGAGCAGAGCGGGGCGAGCAGTCAGTGCAGCAACACTGACCTCATGTGGACATTCAGTGAATTTACCTCTTCACCATCATGACTGTGGCTCTGACTTAACTTTGTAACAACTATAGCATAGGGTTTCTTCTCTGTATTAGGGGTGTAGTGGCAGGGGGACGCAGGGGGGACGGCGTCCCCCCACTTCTCACATCTAAAATATTTTATATACAGGGGTGTAGTGGAAGGGGGACGCAGGGGGACGGCGTCCCTCCTCCCTCCACATCTCACATCTAAAATATTTTATATACAGGGGTGTAGTGGAGGAGAGACGGCGTCCCCCCACTTCTCACATCTAAAATATTTTATATACAGGGGTGTAGTGGAGGGGGGACGCGGGGGGACGGCGTCCTCCCACTTCTCACATCTAAAATATTTTATATACAGGGGTGTAGTGGAGGAGGGACGGCGTCCCTCCACTTCTCACATCTAAAATATTTTTGGGTCTGAAAAAAAAAATCATCTTGATGCACCATCAAGATGTGTTTCACCATGTTAATGAGTTTCCTTTTTTCAATCAATTGGGGGGAATTCCCCTTTCAGAGGCGTCCCCCCACTTCTAAAAGTACTACACAGCAGACAAATGACAGAAAAGTGACATTCTGGAAGACAAATCCAGCTGTTTAGGACCTACTCATCAATAACCTTCTAGAGGAATTCTGTAAATTAACCTGGGATTTAGGACCATGTTCAAATGCCTCCTCCTCTGTTAAAACTAAAACTATAGAAAGCGACAAATAAATAAAGTAACTTTCATCTTTCTCTAATAACAACTTAAAATACGAACCTTGGCTGAAAAAAAAGTTCTCATTTTTCAATTTTTATTTAACACGTTTTTTAAATTAAATGAATGTCTGCATATTTGATGGATCATAATTAATGACAGGGGAAAATAAAAAGCAATGACATCAAATAAGAAAAAAAACATCCTTGTTTATCAACGTACAGAACATGATGTGAGAAAAAGTTCTAAAGCAATATTATCCAAATGTAAATGATGTGTTAAATGTTGGTCAGACAAGCTGTGGCACTGAAGCGAGCAGATGACATTAAAGCAGGGGTTTTCAACAGGTGGTCCTGGGACCACCAGTGGTCCCTGAGAGGGTTCCAGGTGGTCCCCAGCTAAGGTGGTTAAATGGATGTAACTCTTGAGAACGTAAAAATGAAACCAAATGGACCCTTGCGGGTTTATTTGGTTTCATTTTTACGCTCTCAAGAGTTAAAATATCCATCATGTGAATTAGCCATTTTGGAATGGATGTTTTGCTTGTTTTGTTTCCCAAATCCAGCCTGGAATTGTGGACAAAAGCAAAATAAATCTTTAGATTTGGGGTCTGTGGGGCTAAAATATCCTCAAATGGTGGTCCGTGGCTCAAATCCTGAATAAATGAGATGAAAAAGGTTGAAAACCCTGCATTAAATGAATAAAATAAAACTTTCTTGTTTCAAACAGCAGGTGGCGATACTGCGTGTGCACAGACCAGAGCCTTAGAAATAGACAAGATACGACATTGAAGGGACAGAAAATAGTCCGGTCGCGTGGTTCATGTACTCGCGCGAGCCCATAGGCTCCAATGCATTCGGAAACTTCCGGCTGTCACTATTCGTTGTCACTATCCAGTAGAAGTCTATGTAGAGGGGCCGCCATTGGACTGGCCCCATGAAGTGAACGGAGTTGGCGTAACTCTGTCTATTTCCAAGGCTCTGGACCAGGTGTGCACCTGGTGTGTGTCGGTGTATTAAACAAGCACACACCCACATGTCTTGTTTCAAGATGGCAGCTCGTCATGTTTGTTGTGGAATACCCAGGACAGAAAGTAGCTCAAACAATGTCTACGGTGGATTTTTATGGCTCAAAGGCTTTGCAGATCGACAGAGGATCATTCAAGCTTTCTCTAGCTACAGCTGCAAAGTTGGTGAGTTTGAATTTCAGGGGGAAAAAATGCAATGGGGGAGTCAATGGACCAAATTGGAACTCTAGATTCAATTCGAATTATAACAGAGAATCTATTGCATTGCAGCTATGTTTGATGTTGGGTTAGCAGTAGGCTAAGTCACTGTTTGATGTTGTCTTTGGGTTAGGGTTTCATAGTAACAGTAAGTGACTGTTTGATGTTGTCTTTGGGTTAGGGTTTCATAGTAAAGCAGTAAGTCTGTTTGATGTCTTTCGTAAACTGCCTCATGTTGGTCTAAATCAGGGGTTTTCAACCTTTTTCATCCCAGGGACCACCATTTATTCAGGATTTGAGCCACCGACCACCATTTGAGGATATTTTAGCCCCACAGACCCCAAACCTAAAGATTCATTTTGCTTTTGTCCACAATTCAAGGCTGGATTTGGGAAACAAAACAAGCAAAACATACATTCCAAAATGGCTAATTCAGATGATGAATATTTTAACTCTTGAGAGTGTAAAAATGAAACCAAATGGACCCGCAAGGGTCCATTTGGTTTCATTTTTACGTTCTCGAGAGTTACATCTGGTTAACCAACTTAGCTGGGGACCACCTGGAACCCTCTCAAGGACCACTGGTGGTCCCCGCACCACCTGTTGAAAACCCCCTGGTCTAAATAGACCCGAGTTCATTATCTGGGGGGAAAGTTGAATTTCATTTCATTTGTTATCCTGGTTTTATCCTGTTCATTTTGCAATGCCTCTATAGCTCTCATGATGGCATTACAATATGCTGTTTCTGTCTATTAGATGAACCAGCAGTTGTTTAACATTGTTTAATCAGATAGAACTTCTCTCTGTGGATGTAGGGGCTTTTCTGTCTAGATCAGGGGTCGGCAACCCAAGATGTTGAAAGAGCCATTTTCGACCCGAAATTAAATTCAAAATCTGTCTGGAGCCGCATTTTATTATTTTTTTTCCTGAGAGTGTGCAAATGTGAACCAAATGGACCCTGGCGGGTCCATTTGGTTCCATTTGCACACTCCCACAAAAAAAAGGTCCTTAAAGAAAAATCATTAACATGGTGAAACACAACCTTTCTTCAGAAATGGAGTTTCTAAAAAAAATAAAATAAAGGAGTTTTACAGAACTCCATTTCTAGTCCACACAACATCTCTAAGGTATATTAATGACATAGTAAACTGAGTAAACCTTTAAAAAAACCAAAGACCTAAAATTATAGAATTCTTTTAATTTTGTTCACAATTCCAGGCTGTATTTTGCCAACAAAACAGGGTAAACCTCTTAATTAAGTGGTGCTAATTAAGATGATGAATATTTTAACTGTTGAGAGTGTGAAAATGAAACCAAATGGACCCGCAAGGGTCCATTTGGTTTCATTTTTACGTTCTCAAGAAATATATCTGGTTAACCAACTTTCCATCATTTAGCCTGGGGACCATCTGGAACCTTCTCAAGGACCACTGGTGGTCCCCGGATTTTGAAGCAGACACTGTAGGATATGTTTAAACCAAACATATAACATTCAGTATGTATTTCATTTTACGATATATGAAAAGTACATTACATTTAACTAACTAAAGTGTCATCATAAGATTCAGAAACACTTGTCATAGAGCTCCAGTTAACAGATACTGAATAAAGCCTAGCTGGATGAAGAGAGTTGTACAAACGATTGTGGGAAAAGTCCAGTGTGTTGCAAAGGATTCCAAAGGATGGACATTGACTGAACTATCAGAACATTCTAGGTGGTTTCATGTCTGACATGGGTTGGGGGGTTTGTACAGGCCTGGAGATAGGGGTCTTTAAAGGGGAATTCCACCCATTTTCAACATCTTTTTTCTGAGAAAAAAAAAGAATCGTCTAAAGAAATCCAATTAACATGGTGAAATACATCTTGTTGATCTCATCAAGATGTGTTTCACCGTGTTAAATTATTTTCTGCAGACCTCCATTTCTAGGCAACAGAATGGGGAAACATTTTTAATCATGTCCACCCAGCACCTCTAAGGTATACTAATGACATATTATAATGTTGAAAATTGGTGGAATTCCCCTTTAACTGTCTGGTTTGTAAAGGCCTGGAGATGGGAGTCTTTGACTGTCTGGGTTTGGACATGTAGAGGACAGGTCTGGGGTTGGGGTCTGGTTTTGGTCACATATTCACGGAATTGCAGGGTGCCAATCCGTGTTAGTTCACCGTCTCTTGGCGAGACTGGGTTGGTCTTAGCCTGACCTCAGTCTGACTTGTCATTTCGTTTCACTTCATTATTCAGACTGAAGTCCCTCTCTACCACAGCGGTTTCTGGGATGGGTGTGGTCAAAGCAGCAGTCTTAACGGTGATTGGTTCGACGTTGTGAACGAAGTTAGTGACAGGGCTGTTGGCCAATCAGGTGTTGGATTGGATTTCCAACCAGCACAAACGAGCCCCAAAGGCAGGGAAGCAGGTCCTTGAATCACAGGAAAAAAATAAGCTAGTATTTTTTAAGGTGCTGATTCAGGGCTGAGCCAGGCTAGGTTGGTCTAGGACAGGCCTGAATCAGGGTTAGAAATAGGGTCTGGTTTTGAACAACAGGTATAGGCAGGTCTCAGTCAGGGTTGGGAGTTGGGTCTGGTTGTGGACAGGTCCAGGACAGCTGCATTTGAAAGTTTCCATCCTCTCAATAAAAGTAACACATTCTGACGTAGTCTTTCATGTCTCTGCTCTTCTCCTCCATCTCCTTCCACTTCTTCTCCAGCCGTCCCTCATACTCTTTCTGCCTCTTGTTCTTTTCGTTCATGATGTTGCTGACCATCTCCGGTAGGATTCTCTTCATCAGGTCTCTCTCTGTCTCCGCCCTGGGGTCTGCATAGGCCTTTCTCATCTCCTCTAGTTCCTGCCTGTGTCTCTCCTCAATCTCTCTCTTCTCGCCCTCTCTCTCCTCTTTAACCTTCTCCAGCTCTCTCTCCGTCTCCTCTCTTCTCTCGGACTCCTTCCTCAGCTCTTCTTCCAGCTTTCTTCTCTTCTCTCCATCCCTCTCTTCGGTTAATTGTCTCTCCAGGTCGGCCACTTTATCCTCGATCTTGTTGACGTGTGCCTTGAGGTTTTGGATGGTTTCCTCTTTCCCCTTCAGAGACTCCTTAAGCTCCTTCTCCAACTTCTCCCGCAGCTTCTGCTCTTCCTTCTGTTTCCTCTCCTCACTGTCTCCATGAATCGTCTTCTCTGCCTGGACTTCTGCCTTATGGAAGGTGTTGTAATATTGATGCAGGCATTCACTAAGGTTACCATCCAGCTCTTGAAGGATTGTAATCATTTCTTTACTTGCGTCATCTCCCTTGTTCCTCACTATGTCGATCAGTCCCCGTGCTTTGTCTGACCTGTTTGGTTTCTCCCTGAGTGCCTCTTCCTCCATTTCATTGATCACTTTCTTAGTCAGAAGTGAGTCCATCAGAGGATTCAGATTAGGATCCGAGACTCTCTTTATGAACTCATCCCTCACAGTCTTCAGATAGTTCTCTGGTTCCTGGATCTCTATCTTCGGCACCGTTTGCTGAGTTGTGGGAGAACCTTGAAGAAAATATGGGGAGTTGGTGTACGTTGTATTATTTCTGCTATAATTATGTACTAATGGCAGTGATATTATCTATTAAGTTACCAGACCACTAGACTAGTCATAATTACACTACACATGTGTTTAATTTACTGACTAATGGCAGCCCGATCTCACAGATGGTAGTACACTATGCACAGAATGGCACTATACCGAATTGCGTGCATACATTACAAGAAAAAGCCAAAATCTGTGAATATACAGTATACTTGGGCGTGGTTTTCACAAACACATGGCTAGTTGGGGACGGGTCAGTTTTTTCTTTTTTTTTTTTTTTTTAACTATTCTGTCCCTAACACATCGCAACTCGGACACGGCTGAGTCGGCTCTGCTCCGTCATTGTCAATGGAGACATATTTCAGTATAATATGCACAGATATATTTTTGTATAATATGCACAGATTTATTTCAGTATAATATGCACTGACTTTCGCGTATCCTAGTTGAGTGTGGATGGAACGGTACTTCCGTGCATATTCTATTAAAACCCTCATGAGATTGGGTTGAACATGGACGAACATGACCTCTGTCGAGTTATTGCTTTTTGATAGTTTCGATACAAATGACATTACAAGAATGACTTCTACAATTGGATGCAATCACACCCAGGTTGAAGATTTACGTTTTGTGTGATCACCAACATAACAGACGTTTAGTGAGACAATATTTGAAAGGATCCAATTCTCACCAAGTTGTGGGTTCTGTGTGATGCCATCATCCAACTCCTGCTCCCTCATCTTCAGCTCTTCACCGTTCTGTTCCAGTTGCTTGTCTTTTTCTGTCAGTAATTTGTTCATTTCCTCCAGTTGTTTGTCTTTTTCTATCATTAATTTGTTCATCTCCTTCAGTTGGTTGTCTTTTTCTGTCAGCTGTCTCTGTCTGTCCCTCAACAGTTGGTCTTTTTCTTGTATTTTCTTCAGTTGGTTGTCTTTTTCTGTCAGCTGTCTCTGGCTTCCTCTCAGCAGCTGGTCTTTCTCTTGTATTTTCTTGTCTTTCTGTAACAGCTCTCTGTCTTTGTTCTGCAGTGCTTGTTCTAGCTCTCTGGTGATTTGGGTCATATCCTGGAACAGTTTGGGATTCTTGGTCATTTCCATGAAGCGTTGTTTCTCCCCCTGGTTCATCTCCTGGAACAGTTGTCTCTGATCCCAGGTCATACCCACTTGTGTTTCTGTCAGAGAACATAATAGAAAACATACAGTAGACTTGTGACTATAGGAACCAGGGCCGGATCTAGGCATGGGCATGGGGGGGAGCAATGCCCTGACTGCCCCACCAAACATATGGCATGTAAAACAAATTTCAAAGATATTCCAAATTAAAGTGCTTACGACATATTTAAAATGATATGAAACACTACTGCTACTACCTAAGTACAGTTGTCATTTTATTTTTACAGTCTTCTATGGTGTGTACACACACTGCTCGAATGTGTGTGCGTAGTGTGCGCACACACACACACACACACACACACACACACACACACACACACACACACACACACACACACACACACACACACACACACACACACACACTGCCCACATTGATGATAACAGAACACCTCAGGATCATACTATTTACTGTACTATGTACAGGACTATGTACAGTACTATTGCTGTGTTGTATATTACTATTTTTACAGTACAGTACTTGCGCCATTCTGAATTATGAAGTTGGTTGTGTAGTTTTGATTATTTACTTTGCCAATATAAATGTAATTGACATCTTATTGTTGTTTTTAATTGTGAGATCGACATTGACTTAACAGATATTGGTGCCAAGATGTACAGACTACCAAGGGAGCTGTTGGTAATTGTCTATATTTTACTTGAATCTACATGCTGTGCTTGGTGATGTCTTTATATTTCTGTAACCTGGTGGAACTGTAGAGTAGATTTCACAGTTTTATGGTTGTTATAAAATAACAACCATAAATAGATTTCACAGTTTTCTGGTTGTTTATGGTTGTTTTCATGGTGGATCTTGAAGATTAGATTTTGGTGTTTTATGTGGTTTAGTTTTTACTGTGGATGTGAGGAGATTGAAAACAAGCCTTCAAATAAATCTATAGCAGGGCAGGGGTGTAAAACTCAGATACAGAGTGAGCCAAAATTTAAAACTGAACAAAGCCGCAGGCCAAGTTTGAACCTTTTAAAGGGGAATTCCAACCATTTTCAAAATTTTCCTGAGAGGTTACAAATGTGAACCAAATGGACCCTAGCGGGTCCATTTCCTCTCGGGAAAAAATGGATCTGAAAGAAAAATCATTAACATGGTGAAATACATCTTGATGATGTCATCAGATGTATTTCACCATGTTAATGATTTTTTTCAGACCTCAATTTTTAGGAAATACAGAATTGGGGGGACTTTTTTATCATGTCCACACAACTTCTCTAAGGTATATTAATGACAGATTAAAATGTTGGAAATGGGTGGTCTTCCCCTTTAATTTGATAATGTCTCAAGGGCCAAATTAAATTACACGGCGGGCCAAATTTGGCCCGCGGGCCAGAGATTGACACCCATGATCTATAGCAACAAAACCATGTCCGAATGTGTTTGGAGCTTTGGAAGAGTATATAATGGAACTAATGTCTGTGCTTGGAGGGAGTTTTAACTGAATTTTGACTCTGCTTTCAATAATTGCCCTGAAAACCTTGCATAGCCTCTCACACACAAATACAAGCACAGCCACGTTCACGCACGCACACACACACACACACACACACACACACACACACACACACACACACACACACACACACACACGCACAGTTGGAATTGTGTATTTGACAGACAGTTTGCATGTTGTATATTTATATATCTCTGATTCTTACCAAGCTGAAGAGATGATTTCTTCCTGATTTTCTTCTCCTCTGCTGTCTGATTTATGAGGTATTGTTCAGGATCAACTTTAACCACAGAAAGAAAATTACCATTAGTTTTAGCAACAACTCTTCATATTATCATCACATCATACCGACTGGACAATACATTTTATATTGGATCATATTCAAGTCTTGGATTAATGATAAACACATCCCATGACACCTTTGACGCATTGAATGGTATATGGCCTTAATGCTTTTGGCGCATGTATCTAATTTCCACTTAATCGTGAGTCGCGACACTCATATTAGCTGATCGTTTTTAGTCTGATCAGCTAAAGGCGTCTCAAACCTACCATCTAGAAATGATCCTCACACACACGCTTATGAGTGCATGTGCGTGGTCTTTATGTGGATTCAGGGGCGTATGTAACATTTCCCAATTTTGGGGGCAGGTGAAAATGGTATGGGTGTGGCTTCATCGCTCGTGTCGCTTTGCGCCACGGGCGATGAAGTCGCACCCATACCATTTTCGGTTACAGGACTTTTATTACAGGACTTATTACAGAACTTTTATTAGACAAGTCAATAATACCATCAGTTGTTGTTGAAGTTGCAACAGACACGCAGCATGCATAAAGCTAAAGGTCTGACTCAGAGAGTTTTCTGTTTTCAATGATGAAATGCTGTTGGTTTAGTGGTGACACAGCTGCAGTTAGTTAGTAGCAGTAGTAGTGGTTCAAGTCATTTTAATTATAAGCACTCTGATTTGAAATATCTTGGGTTGTTTTGCATGACATCATGTTTGCCCCCCCCCATGACCATGCCTAGATCCGCCCCTGTGTTGTTTGCTGGTCATGATCCGACATTCGGCACTTGATTGCAATTTTATTTGACTTTGCATGTTGTTTGACTTGACGATGATGTTGAGACTGTAATGGGGACAGATTACTGAAGCCCACAGTCCAGAGGCTGGAGGAAGCATCATGATTAGCATCATGAATGATTCTGTAATACTATGGACTTGAGCGACGAAAACAGGAGAATTTGCATATATCACACACTTTGCTATTGACATAGTGTATGAAAATCACTATTTTACCCTGCTCCCGAATTAATTTGAGACACATGACGTACTAGAAAAAAAAAAAAAAAAAACGCAAAACTTTGTACGCATATATATTTCTAAACATCAGTACGACAAAACATGAGTACGAGAGGCAATTTTTACAGTATACAGTATATGTCATACTCACCAACTATAGTCATGTGCCATTAATATTCATAATTCATGAAAAGACAAAACACAAAAGAAAAATGATACTTTACATACAAAATACATACAGAAATATTACGAATTGCTAAGTTAGCATAGATATCAGACATTATAAATTAGTCTGTTATCTCAGTTAATTATGTCAATCTTAATTATGTCATCTACAATTTGAGCTAATCGTCTTTCACGCCTACTATTCAGTCTATCTTAGTTATTTTAACCAGTCTTATGGAAAACATTTTAACATATTTTAACAATTGTGTGCAACAAGCCTATCACCTTCAACCACACACATTATTAATAAAGCATCTCTCAGCATTCCAAGTGTACACTGAAACTATGATGGCCTCAACTTGTTTTAGGTGATAAGCTATCTATCACTTTATACAGTGATAAACCAATCACTTTGCCCTGTAGTATGTAGCCTTAAGGGTCCATTTAGTTCCTAACTATCAGTCATTTAGCTGGAGAAGCCCTGAAGTGGGTTCATATTCAAACTGCTTAAACATCAGTTCAAGATAACTCATTAATGTACTCCCAAACACTGGAGTAATGAAGTACAGTACATTTTTATACTCACACACTATAGTCATCATGTTCCATTCATGTTCATATTTCATGAAAATACAAAACAAATTCATAATTAGTAATATTTTATACTCGCATAAGAAATATGACTCATCATTTACAAATTGTTAATTGTTGCATGAAAACAGATAATGTAACTCTTTAACTCTTTACATTTTTATGCCACAATTTTGTAACCTATTTTTCACCCAGTTGCCAATTCCTAATGTGAACCTGGGCTCTACACACCCTCCGCCAACCTGGGGAGGCAGCGGACTGGCCTCATGCTTCCTTCAATGCATGAAGAGTCCAAGCTGCCTTCTTTTCACCTGACATGGGGGGGGTTTCACGTTATTCCAACCAGTTCCTGTCCCCTCCATCAGGCGCCCCGGCTGGCCAGGGGGAGGCAGTCTAGAGCCCAGGATTACTGCATGTTTTTGTCCCTAGGGGACACGGGGAGAACATGCTTCCATGACTACTGATAAATTCAGTCCATATCATCTATTTCAACCAGTCTTATGGAAAACAATAATATCTTGTCAGATTTGTAATATGTGCAACAAGCCTTTCACCTCCACGCCTCCATAATTCTGAGAGTGCAACACATGGAACCAAATGGACCCATAGGGGTACAATTAGTTCCATGTGTATACTATACACATATTGTACTCAAACTACAGATTAAAAGATTTGATACTCACGATCTATAGCCACGTTCCATTCATGAAAAGACAGAACACATTCACAATTAGGAAAAAAAAACTTATACATACAGAAGTATGACTCATCATATACAACTTGTTTGTGGTTTTGAAATAACACAATTTAAATGCACTAGTTGTATAAATAATTGAGCTAAAGGATAACATCAAGTAATCTAATTATTCAGTCTGAGATTATCTGCTTCCACGACTATCATTGATCATTTCTTATAGAAAACATCTTGATATTTGTAATATAGAATACAGATCTACAGCAGGGGTTTTCAACAGGTGGTATGGGGACCACCAGTGGTCCTTGAGAGGGTTCCAGGTGGTCCCCAGTTAAGTTGGTTAACAAGATGTAACTCTTGAGAGTGTAAAAATGAAACCAAATGGACCCCTGCGGGTCCATTTGGTTTCATTTTTACACTCTCAAGAGCTAAAATATTCATCGTCTGAACTAGCCCAAATCTACACAACTAGAGATCTATGTTTGCCTGTTATGTTTCCGAAATCCAGCCTGGAATTGTAGATAAAAAAAGAAGAAATCTTTGGGTTTTGGGTCTGTGGGTCTAAAATGTCATCAAATGGTGGTCCGTGGCTCAAATTCTGAATAAATAGTGGGCCCTGGTATGAAAAAGGTTGAAAACCCCTGATCTACAGGGTGAGACCCGTACATTGCTTCAATGCTTCTGCCTCTATACGGCACACTGTGTAGGGGTTTATACTGTAGAAGTCAAATAACAATGACTTGTCTGTGTAGTATAAATTTGATACTCACCCACTACAGTGATGTTCCATTCAAGTTCATAGTTCATGAAAAGACAAGACAACATTCACAATTATAACAATTAGTCTTGCATACATACATAAATGTGTCTCATTAATAATTTACAAATTGTTAAATGTGTCATGAAATCATACTACTCAAACACATATTCCATATGAATTATCGAATAAAATGATTAAAATGATTATAACAATGGAGTTTCAAATTTACATGCATGCATAATATGACAGTTCTGCCTGGCTTAATCTCACTCACTGCGAACAGTTATTTAACATAGTCAAAGTCCTTTTTGGCCAAATCTCGCAGAACTAAATCACACACTTTAAATAGTCTACATTTGGTTCACCATCAGAGGTAGACCTGTAAGGGGCCATTTGGTAGCATATCATTTACACTACCAGAGTTACAGACCAGTTAGGGTCAATTTGGCTGCTAACTATCAATCATTAGACTGGAGACACGCTGGAAACCCTTCAAGGATCTCATATTGTATTCAAACTCCATGTCAGTAGAAGAGATGATTTGTTATCCTCAAAACAATAATAGATTAGAAGATGCATAAATACTCACAGCCTATAGACAGCCGTTCATGTTCATGATTCATGAAAAGACAAACACATTTATAATTAGAAAAATGTTAATTCAACTTTACACACAGAAACTATCGACAGATATGTCAATAATCAAAATCAATGATCTTGATATTGATGGTATTGAACCTACGGACTAAATTCATCAGTACAAGGGAGGTTTTCTCATCCTCATAACCTTAAAAGTAATTTGTGAGATTTAGTGAAAATCTAACATTTCATGGAAACATGAAAAAACAAACAAACATTGGAGTACATGTCGTTGAATCGATTTGATACTCACCTCCTATAGGCACGGTCCATTCATGTTCATAATTCATGACAAAGCATATTCATAATTAGAAAAAAATATACTTCACATACATACATAAATATGACATAAATATACTCTACAGAAATATTGGCACAAAATCACAACATTTTAAATGCAACTGCTACAGAGCAGTTAGTTAGTCCATTTGGTTTTTAACTAGTGAAAAATTGAGTTGTTATGAGGAGGAAATGTATTAATCTGAAAAAAGAAAAGAAAAAAAAAACATACATGAAGTAAAATCGATTTGATACTCACCCCCTGTTCCATTCATTTTCATAATTCATGAAAAGAAAAAAACACATTCACAATTAGAAAAAAAAACATATCTAAATATGTTTAGCTCAATAATTTAACTCTGATATTATTTTTTCTGTATCAGGCCCTGCCCATCCCTGTACCTCTTGGACAGATTATCAGAAAAGCTATCGGCTCGCTCCCATTACGTTCAATAGTAACTAAATAATCACTTTAACTTATGAGATGGTGGCCAGCAAGTTAATATACAGGTGCTGGTCAACGAATTAGAATAATTTGAAATAGTGCAGCCTTAAAATCTTTGAATGCATTTCTTGTGCAGAAAGCAAATCAGGTGTTCACCGCACCTGTCCTACTTGTTAGAGTAATCACAGAACTGTTACCTGTAAAAAAATTAGCCCAGCTGAGCTTTCCAAAAGGCCCATTTAGGCCATTTAACTGTGACACTGTTGTTTCATTGAATTAGAATAATGGAGAAACCGTTTCATTGAATTAGAATAATTTTTATTATTATTAGAATCATCATTTTCTCAGTATTTTGTGGCTGCCCCCTTGGCTTGTATGACTGCCTGAAGTCTCCGTGCAGGGGTTGACACTAAGGTCTCCAAGGCACTTGCCCATCGGGCAAGTGCAAATCATGTTCTACTTGTCCTCAGGTCATGCCCCCCCAAAAATATATTGTAAATTTTGCTTTTAAGTTTACTTCCTACTTGGGTGCTTTCAACAGGTGGTCCAGGGACCACCAGTGGTCCCTGAAAGGGTTCCAGGTGGTCCCCAGCTAAGTTGGTTAACCAGATGTAACTCTTGAGAGCGTAAAAAATAAACCAAATGGACCCTTGCGGGTGCATTTGGTTTCATTTTTAATTCATCACCTTAATTAGCCCATAGTGGTCACAGACCCAGTGGTCCCTGACCCCAGCAAAATGAGAGTTTGGAACCAAATGGACCTGGGAGAGAGATAGATAGAGATAGCTAGCTTATAGATAGCTTCTTCAAATCGATGCCACGGACAGGGCTTGACACTAACACTTGCCCGCTTGCCCGGGGCAAGTAAAAAAAATGGTGGGGCAAGTGAAGACTGCTACCTGGTTGCCCGATCGGGCAAGTGTGCAACTTAGTGCACTATAACACAACACAAGATACCTGTAAATTTGTCTTGAAGGCAGTCATTGCACTCTGCCTCTGTGTCTTTCCCTGCTTTCTAGCTATCTCTACCTATCTCTCTCCCAGGTCCATTTGGTTCCAAACTCTCATTTTGCTGGGGTCAGGGACCACTGCGTCTGTGACCACTATGGGCTAATTAAGATGATGAATTTTAACTCTTGAGAGCGTAAAAATGAAACCAAATGGACCCGCAAGGGTCCATTTGGTTTCATTTTTACGCTCTCAAGAGTTACATCTGGTTAACCAACTTAGCTGGGGACCACCTGGAACCCTCTCAGGGACCACTGGTGGTCCCCGGACCACCTGTTGAAAGCACCCAAGTAGGAAGTAAACTTAAAAGCAAAATTTACAATATATTTTGGGGGGGCAAGTGACCATGACCTGAGGGCACGTAGAACCTGATTTGCACTTGCCCGATGGGCAAGTGCCTCGGAGACCTTAGTGTCAACCCCTGCACGGAGACTTCAGGCAGTCATACAAGCCAAGGGGGCAGCCACAAAATACTGAGAAAGTGATGATTCTAATTATAATAAAAAATATTCTAATTCAATGAAACGGCTTCTCCATTATTCTAATTCAATGAAACAACAGTGTCACAGTTAAATGGCCTAAATGGGCCTTTTGGAAAGCTCAGCTGAGCAAATTTTTTTACAGGTAACAGTTCTGTGATTACTCTAACAAGTAGGACAGGTGCGGTGAACACCTGATTTGCTTTCTGCACAAGAAATGCATTCAAAGATTTTAAGGTTGCACTATTTCAAATTATTCTAATTCGTTGACCAGCACCTGTAGGCAGGAAAAAGCGGTCTGAAAGAAAAATCATTAACATGGTGATGATGTCATCAGATGTATTTCACCATGTTAATGAATTTTTCAGACCTCCATTTTTAGGAAATACAGAATTGGGGGAACTTTTTTTTTTTATCACCACCACACAATATCTGAGGTACATTAATGACATATTAAAATGTTGAAAAAGGGTGGAGTTCCCCTTTAAGAAGTTAATAATATTGACAGTATACAGTATTACTTACTGTTTAATGCCACAACAGTCTCCACCTCCTGTTCTCCATGCTGGATGTGACAGATGTAAACTCCAACATCAGCCTCTCTCAGGTCAGTCAGTGTCAGAGACGCGTCGCCTCTCTGCAGCGCCTGTGTGTCCAGGCTCAGCCTGCCCTGGTAGCCCCGCCCCTCGTAGCCCCGCCCCTCATAGCCCCGCCCCTCGTAGCCCCGCCCCTCATAGCCCCGCCCCTCGTAGCCCCGCCCCTCCACCACCTGACCGTTCCTGTACAGGTAGATGCACTCTGTGTCCTTAAACCAGCTGATGGTCATGGACACAGCGTCGGTCTGGGGAGGGAGCTGACAGGGCAGGGTGACACTCTCACCTACCTCACCAATCGCATAGCCATTAGAGGTGATGGTGAGTTTAAAGTCACCTGGTTGGATTAAATAAAAATAATTAGTGACATGAGACATGTTCATTTAAACATGTGTACTTTATTACGCAGAAAATAGTAATTAGTTAAAAATAGTAAGTAAAAGTTATATACCTAAACCTAACCTTAGCCCCAAGATCAGATCTATAACCTCACAACAAATCTTTCTTGTTTTATATTTTGATTGTAATGTTTTCTTTTATCAATTTATTTGTGTTATTTATTTTAATGGTGCAGTGGCGAGAAAGACGTTTTGTAAGTGTTTAAAAAGGTTAATATTAACTGGTGGTATTAGTATTTTTCATTTACAGCAAAACATTTTGACACTTTTCTGTCTTCTATTGATTCAGAGGTATTGAACATTAACATCACAGTTAATGGTTAACTTATCAAACTACAGTAAACAGTGTTGTCACCTTCAGGTTGATCTGTGAACTCTGCCATGGCTCCTTTATGAAGACAAAACATTTCACAATAAAATTATGTTAATACCGTACGACAATTACACATTAATTCATTGTGTAAATAAAAAGATTAATACACATTGATACATTATTAGAATCAAGTTATTTGTCATTTCCCCCTATAGCTCCTTTTGTTATTTCTACTAGCACACAAAAAGAGCAGTGACAGCAGTGCCACGTAAAATATAAAACCTGTTTATTAAACTTATAAGCTAAAAAACAAAAAAGACAACATGGGAAAGCATTTAAAAAGATCCCCAGTATATATATGTGCACCTAAAATACCTTATGGGATGGTGGCCAGCAAGTTAATCTATGCTTATTGCTTATGGATAAAATAGTAACACCAAACCTGTGTCCTCCTCAATCATGTGGACACACCCACCCACACACCCACACACACCCCCCCCCCCCCCCCCCCCCCCCCCACACACACACACACACACAATGAAAATAACAGTAGGTGAAAGGGGAAATAAAAAGAAACACTTATCTTCTTCCAAGTAAGTGACAATTCAAAGCAACTGTGTGTGTGTGTGTGTGTGTGTGTGTGTGTGTGTGTGTGTGTGTGTGTGTGTGTGTGTGTGTGTGTGTGTGTGTGTGTGTGTGCACACGCACACACACACACACACGGTCTAACCAGTCACACAGGACCGAAGAGACCGCATAATCTTGTAAAATCTGTGTGTGTGTGTGTGTGTGTGTGTGTGTGTGCGTGTGCGTGTGTGTGTGTGTGAGAGAGATTATTTTATTTATACTTTTTAATAATCCACTCAAATCTCACATCTGTAAATCACATCCTGCACATAATTCTATTCAAACCCACATTCGTTAAACTCTGATACTTGTGCCAGTCCCAGAAAACGTTTTGGAATGTACTGTATGTTAGAATGTATGTTATTTGCGCTTTAATACAATAATTAATACACATTAGGATTATTGGGTTACAATCATTTATACACATATTTGGAATTTTATTGTTCAATGTGCATGAAACCACATTTTCAGTTAATGTAAAATAATCAGTAAAACTAAGGCCATTTCTCTATAGTTTCAGTTTGCAGTATTACAACAGTGTTTTTTTAACACACAGTAGCTGAAAACTCATTATATTTGATCATTTGAACACTTCCTTGTTGTTGCAAAACATCTCGCATACTTTCATTGATTAGCTTGGTTTAACCAAAGGCTTTTATTGTATTAGTCCATGTTGACACACTGTGCCGTGTGTGCACTCGTGCATGCATGTGCACACACCCACACACCAGGGGCGGATGTAACATTTCCCAATTGCGGGGGCAGGAGAAAATAGTATGTATAGTATCTGAAAATGGTATGGGTGCGACTTCATCGCCCGTGGCGCGAAGCGGGTCAAAGCGGGTCACGGGTGATGAAGTCGCACCCATACCATTTTCAGTTATAGGACTTTTATTAGGCAAGTAAAGGATTAATAATAACATCAGTTGTTGTTGAAGTTGCAACAGACACACAGCATGCATAAAGCTAAAGGTCTGACTCAGAGAGTTTTCTGTTTTCAATGATGAAATGCTGTTGGTTTAGTGATGACACGGCTGTATTTAAACACTTTAATTTTAAATATCTTGGGTTGTTTTGCATGCCATCATGTTTGGTGGGGCAGACTGGGCATTTAGCGGGGCATTGCCCCCTCCCATGCCCATGCCTAGATCCGCCCCTACCACACACACTCACGCAATGAAAATAACAATAGGTGAAAGAGGAAATAAAAAGAAACACTTATCTTGGCACAACACTTATCTTGTTGTGCCAAGAAAAGTGTTTCTTTTGGCACAACACTTACAGTATCTTGTGCCAGTGATCACTTCCCTCTGAAGTGCCAACATTGGCACCTGTCCCTCATCCTCACTGAAGACAGACCGTAACCGGTTCCAGAAGTGTTTTCCCCATTCATTTTTCTCATAGATTTTTTGAAAACAATTTATATAAAGACGTTTACAATGCGATTACAACACGGACAAAGCCACCTCGTGACAAATCATGATGACACACACAATGTTTTGGGGCGATCAAATAATTTCTAAGATGAAAAACAAAACACAAAGTGTTGTATCATGCCGTTTTCTACTTCTTGCTAATTATATATTACTAGGACCTTACCCGTTGTGAATATATGAGCAACAAATAATGTACAGTGTAAAGTGAATTAGCAGATCATGGGTGGGTGAATTAAAGTGAATTAATAGATTATACCAATGTAAGTATGTAATTGCTTTAATGCAGGGGTTTTCAACCTTTTTGACTCCAGGGACCACCATTTATTCAGCATTTGGGCCACGGACCACCATTTGATGACATTTTAGCCCCAATGTCCTAAAACTAAAGAATTATTTTGGTTTTGTTCACAATTCCTGGCTGGATTTAGCAAACCAAACAGTGTAGACTTAAATAGTGCTAATTCAGATGAATATTTTAACTCTTGAGAGTGTGAAATTAAGCCCAATTGACCCGCAAGGGTCCATTTGGTTTAATTTTTACATTGTCAAGAGTTACATCTGGTTAACCAACTTTCCATCATTTAGCCTGGGGACCACCTGGAACCCTCTCAAGGACCACTGGTGGTCCCCGGACCACTGGTTGAAAACCCCTGCTTTAATGTGTAGTTGTGGGTAGGCTATACTTTAGGGCAGGGGTTTTCAACCTTTTTGACTCCAGGGACCACCATTTATTCAGCATTTGAGCCACGGACCACCATTTGAGAACATTTTAGCCCCACAGACCTTGTGGGTCCATTTGGTTTCATTTTTACATTCTCAAGAGTTACATCTGGTTAACCAACTTAGCTGGGGACCACCTGGAACCCTCTCAGGGACCACTGGTGGTCCCCGGACCACCTGTTGAAAACCCCTGCTTTAGGTAAAACAGTTGTAGCAAAGCAAGGGTGCCATGCAGGAACATGGTGAAAATCGGATAAAGTAGCTGTTTCTGTGGACATATGAAGCCAGTGGCAAGGTGTTTAGAAAGTGAAGGGGGGTCTTAATAACTGTGTTTATGTGCGTGCGTGTGCATGCGTGTCTATGCCCAAATCAAGAAGACGCACAGTGTAACCTTATTTGTGTTACAGTATATCTCATAGATATAAGAAAACCGGGGGGGGGGGTCCGTCTTAATTCGCAAAGTCTAGCAATGCAGTACGCTTCGCGATCACGATCTCACACACACACACACACACACACACACACACACACACACACACACACACACACACACACACACACACACACACACAGTAGTAAGTATACTACCTTATTTTTTCTTTGTGATTCAAGTGAAACGGAATGCCATTCCGTTTCACTTCATTATTCAGACTGAGGCCAGGCTACAGTAGCCTACTTTTATATCAATTATTTCCCACCGCGGTCCGCGCGTAGCGAGGGCAGAAAACTCTGTGAGCCGCATAGGCGTGCATAGACGTCAAGGGGGTTTGAGCACCCCATAGTCGCCCTCTCTGGACCAACATGCCCTTTTTTAAAAGAGCAAAAAAGACGCTGAAATGCGGTTTTCCATGCGTTTTTAACCCCCCAAAACTCAATTTTCCGCCGCCCGAATGCCGGGCGGCTAGAGTGCCCTCCTGGTTACATTTGAGCACCTGCCCTTGAAACTATCTGTGCACGCCACTGGTGAGCCGTACTATAGTGAGTAGCAGGCTGTAGCTTATAGGAGCGGCGGTGGGACATTGTTTTTGTTTCCTTGTCACACGTGCGGGTAAAAAGTGACAGCGAAAGCAAACTACTATCTTCCAGTTCAAACACATGTTCAGTTCAACAGTTCCCAAGAAGACTATAGCCTGGATCACTATATAAAGTGGGTGTCTGTCGCTCCTTTCACATAGCGTAAAATCCAGTGGTCGGAACTGTGGCTCCGTCCAGCTGCTCCAACCAACATCGCGTCGAGTAAAGTGGATCAGAAGTATATTCAGTGTCTATAAAACGGGTGAATTAACGTTCCAGCAGCCTGAGCCAACATAATATGGACAGTAGGCTGTGTTAGATCGAAACTATAAATACATACAGAGATGCAACGATACGTCCCAAAGCTTATCGGCTGTTGCAGCTTGGGATAACATTGAGGAAATGAGGGAGGCCCGTGTGCACTGCGCATGCCACAGTATAGCCAGCGAAATTGTATGGGTCACCATTTGTTCCGGTGCTGGTGTAGCAGTGGAAATATGGCAGTGGGGTAACACGATAACGGTGGCCGTGAATTGTGTAACGTTAGGGGGCCCCGTTGGACTTTCCCATATAAACTTAATGGGGAAATTTTCGTGCACAAATAAATTCATTATAAATCAACAATGTGTTAATCTGGCCAAAGGGCTTCGTTAATCTCTTCCTAATGTTATGGTCAATGACTGTGTGAAAAATTAGAGCTATTGGTGCAGCCAGGACGGACTTATGCCTGTTTCAGACATTCATTCATTCATTCATTCAGACATGTGCTTAGTTATAGTATTAGATATTAGATTAGATTAGATTAGATTAGATATGATGATATTGTGTGTGTCATCATGATTGGTCACGAACCGAGTTGGCTTTGTCCACGGCGAAATCGTCTTTATATAAATGATTTTCGAAAAGTCCATGAGAAAAATGAATGGGGAAAACATTTCCGGAACCGTGGCGGTGACGTCACTGCGCAGGTCTATAACCTGTCCCTGAGGTTGACTAGCCCTGCTATATAGAACCAAACTTTCCTTTCCTTTCCTTCCTGAGCCAAAAAGAACTGATTTGGTGCTATATAGTACTGTTTGTAGAGACAGAATAATAATGCATTATTCACTCCCACTCTGTCATGAAACAGAAGAACAATAATGAACAGTTGAAATGAATAACAGTTTTATTTATTCTGAGGTCTAGGTGTCCTGACCCGTTTATACAGTAGGGGTGGGATGACTCGCGTAACTCACAATGCCATACAATATTGATATTTAGATGTATATTGTGATTCCTAATTATCCTGCGATTCGATTTTATAAATTGATACAGTAGGCTATATCGCATCTTTTCCCCACAAACGACTGAGCTTTATACTTTATACTAATAGAACATTTTAAAGGGGAGTTCCACCCATTTTCTAGAAAGGTCCCAAAAGAAAAATCATTAACAATCACAACACAAACACAACTTGATGATGTTGTCAAGTTGTGTTTCACCACAGGTTCAATCAACTAGAACATCTTAAAGCCATTTTAAATATAGATAACAAAATTTTAAATCCTACACATCAATGCAGCCTGATAACATCAGTCAGTCTTTCTGACATGAACACATTAATGAATAGGACCTACATAAGTATAAAAAAAAGATTATAAACCTGACAATTCGATATGTATATCATGGCATTAAACATTGCAATATATTGGCATATCGATTTTTTTCCCACCACTAATATACATAATTTATCAATGCGACAGACTGTTACTCATCTGCACAAACTGCACAAAAAGTGACAATAACAGACAAAAGACATTTAGTTCCAGCATAAAGCGTTTTAAAACACTTACCCGGATATTAATATTTAGGCTTTAACCCAACGAGGCAAAAAATGTTGTCCAGACTCCAGATGTGATCAGTTGTTTGTGAAGTCGTGTCTTCGGCAGCGGACTGTGTTTTGGAAATAAAATTGTAGGTCATCAGCTAGTGAGAGGACTCACTAAGAGACATGTTTTATACACGCACACGAAAGTGGAGAAAGTGGAGAAACGTGCATCTTCTCAGAGGCGGATGTAACACTTCCCAATTGGGGGGGCAGAAGTGTTCAGTAGTGTTTCAAATACTTTTAAATATAAGCACTGAAATATCTTCGGTTGTTTTGCATGCCATCATGTTTGGTGGGGCAGACGGAGCATTTAGGGGGGCATTGCCCCCCCCCCCCCATGCCTATGCCTAGATCCGCCCCTGCATCTTCTTCCAAAGAAGTTCAAATCAACAGGCTGTGGGGGTGTGTGTTTGTTTGTGTGTGTGTTTGTGTGCACGCTCTTGATGGCACACACACACACACACACGCGTGTGCATGTGGTACTGCATGCGTTCCAGACATGCCAGCTTTTAGTTTTCACTGTACCAGGGGCGGATGTAACATCTCGTAAATGGGGGGGGGTGGGGTGGTATGGGGGCGGCTTCATGAAGCTGCGCCCATATCATTTTTAATTAGGCAAGTAAAGCATCAATAATAACATCAGTTGTTGTACAAGTTGCAACAGACACGCAGCATGCATAAAGCTAAAGGTCTGACTCAGAGAGTTTTCTGTTTTCAATGATGAAATGCTGTTGGTTTAGTGGTGACACAGCTGTAGTTAGTTAGTAGCAGTAGTAGTGTTTCACATCATTTTAAAAAGAAGACATTTGAAATATCTTGGGTTGTTTTGCATGCCATCGTGTTTGGTGGGGCAGTTGGGGCATTTAGGGCGGCATTGCTCCCCCCATCCCCATGCCTAGATCCGCCCCTGCACTGTACCGAGAGAGAGAGAGAGAGAGAGAGAGAGAGAGAGAGAGAGAGAGAGAGAGAGAGAGAGAGAGAGAGAGAGAGAGAGAGAGAGAGAGAGAGAGAGAGAGAGAGAGAGAGAGAGAGAGAGAGAGAGAGAGAGAGAGTGTGTGTGTGTGTGTGTGTGTGTGTGTGTGTGTGTGTGTGTGTGTGTGTGTGTGTGTGTGTGTGTGTGTGTGTGTGTGTGTGTGTGTGTGTGTGTGTGCGTAATCAGAGCTATGACAACCAAACCTGTCCCAAACCCTCATCAATGCATCTGCACCACACCTTGACGATCATGTGACACCATGGGCTAATGCATTCTAATGCATTAGACCATGGTGCACTTTTCCAATGAAGTACATACTGATGAGCAGGTTGATGAGCACGTGCACACACACACACACACACACACACACACACACACACACACACACACACACACACACACACACACACACACACACACACACACACACACACACACACACACACACAGGGAGATAGAGACCTCAATGGCATGAGGAAACCATTCCAGGGCCTTTGCATCAACTTCAGAGCACTCAGGAAATCAAGCAGAGAGCGACACGTAGTTCCATTTTGCAAAACAACTCCTATCCTCCTGGGGAGTTTTTGAACAATTGCATTATTATCATTTATTAATATTATTGCTTTACTAACAATTCAATTGAACTGAAATTGAACTGAAAAATGAAACCAAAAGGATGCCCGTTTGGGTGGACTCTGCCCACCCCTGCCCCCCTCTAGATCCGGCCCTGCTTCACATTCATAACGACGGTCGCGGCTGTAGGAGTGTTGTTTTTGTTGTTCAAAAGTAATGCTAGGAAAGGATTCTAACCTGTGACATGCGACTTGACCCTAGAAGGCCCAGTGTTGCTGTTTAGCAACATCAACCCTTTAATTATTTTTAAAAAGTTTTTATTTTCACATAAATATCATTGTTGATGTTCATTGGTCATGATATTTGCATAATAGCTAAGCGGAAACTTGATGCGATAGTTCAGTTGGTGATAGAAGCATGACATTTGGCACAGATGATCTTCATATGACCCTAAACAATAATCAACCTCGGGCCACGCAGAATTCCAAGATGGCGGCCCCCAAAATCCAAGATGTCTGCCCAGAAATGTGGTTTTTCCTTCATAACTTGAAATGCATTGATCTTACGCCCCATAGATGTATTGAACGTTAATACAAAGTTGGCCATTACGGACAATTTGGTACCAAGTATGTGTCTGTATCTCCTACGGTTCTTGAGATACAGCATATAGGTACTTTCACAGCTTGAGGAGAGCCAAATGAGGAGAGACATTTGTAACATTGATTTTTAAGTCAATCAAATGGTGATACAGGCATGAAAATTGGTACACACACTCTGCAAACCCCACTATTTCTAAAAGTACTGCATGCCCTGCAAAATTCCAAGATGGCAGCCTCCAAAATCCAAGATGTCTGTCCAAAAATGTGGTTTTTCCTTCATAACTCGAAATACGAAGATCTTAAGCCCCATAGATGTATTGAACGTTAATATAAAGTTGGGCATTACGGACATTTTGATACCAAGTACATGTGTCTATGTACTACGGTTCTTGAGTTACAACATATCCGTATTCATGAGGCACCAAACGTGTAACATTTTGGCACATTTCACTATTTAACTCAATGATCCCTTAATCACTTTCAGGAATCATTTTCAGGAAATGGACCTACATGTATCTGCTATCATAAACCACTTCAAGTTTCTCAATTGATGAAACGGGTCAGGAGTTATTAAACCGATCGTAAAGGGCTGTTTCAGTGCTAAATTTGCTGCGTATAGTTAGCGAACATAAGCCACCCAGAAATGTCTGTCTGTGCATCTGCCCTTCACAATAAGTGTATATCTGAAGCGGACGCAAGTGTAGCATGTGTCCTAGTATAATGGTATAATATGCTAATAGGCGTAATAGTGTAATTTATGCAATAGTGTAATAGGGCTAATAGTGTAATATATGCAATAGCGGTATACTGTAATAGGGTAATATATGTAATAGTGTCATAGTGTAACATGTGTAATAGTGCATTAGGGTAATATGTGTAATAGTGTAATAGGGCAATGTGTAATAGTGTCATAGTGTAACATGTGTAATAGTGTAATAGTGTCATAGTGTAACATGTGTAATAGTGTAATAGGGTAATATATGTAGTAGTGTCATAGTGTAACATGTGTAATAGTGTAATATGATAATATGTGTAATAGGCTAATATGTGTAATAGTGTCATAGTGTAATATGTGTAATAGTGTAATAGGATAATATGTGTAATAGTGTCATAGGGTAATATGTGTAATAGTGTCATAGTGTAACACGTGTAATAGTGTAATAGGGCACTATGTGTAATAGTGTCATGGTGTAACATGTGTAATAGTGTAATAGGGTAATATGTGTAATAGTGTCTTAATGTAACATGTGTAATAGTGTAATAGGGTAATATATGTAATAGTACCATAGTGTAACATGTGTAAGAGCGTAATAGGGTAATATGTGCAATAGTGTCATAGTGCAACATGTGTAATAGGGCAATATGTGTAATAGTGTCATAGTGTAACATGTGTAACAGGGTAATGGGTTAATATGTGTAATAGTGTAATATATGTGCATTAAGGTAAGAGTGTGGTATACAAAATAGCTGTATAGTGTAATTGCCCTATTACACTATTGCACATATATTATACTATTACACATATTAACCCATTACCCTATTACACATAATACACTATGACACTATTACACATATTATACTATTATACATATTATACTATTACACATGTTACACTATGACACTGTCACTATTACACATGTTACCCTATGACACTATTACAAATATTACGCTATGACACTAGTACACATATTACCCTATTATACTATTACACATGTTACACCATGAAATTATTACACATGTTACATTATGACACTATTACACATGTTACCCTATTACACATGTTACACTATGACACTATTACAATATTACCCTATTACACATCTTACTCTATGACACTATTACACACATTACCCTATTACACTATTACACATGTTACACTATGACACTATTACATGTATTACCATATTACAGTATACCTCTATTGCATATATTACACTATTACGCCTATTAGCATACTATACCATTATACTAGACACATGCTACGCTTGCGTCCGCTTCACATATACCCTTATTGTGAAGGGCAGATGCACAGACAGACATTTCTGGGTGGCTTATGTTCGCTAACTATACGCAGCAAATGTAGCACTGAAACAGCCCTTTACGATTGGTTTAATAACTCCCTACCCGTTTCATCAATTGGGAAACTTAAAGTGGTTTATGATAGCAGATACATGTAGGTCCATTTCCTGAAAATGATTCCTGAAAGTGATTAAGGGATCATTGAGTTAAATAGTGAAATGTGCCAAAATGTTACACTTTTGGTGCCTCATGAATACGGATATGTTGTAACTCAAGAACCGTAGTACATAGAGGCATGTACTTGGTATCAAAATGTCCGTAATGCCCAACTTTATATTAACGTTCAATACATCTATGGGACTTAAGATCTTCGTATTTCGAGTTATGAAGGAAAAACTACATTTTTGGACAGACATCTTGGATTTTGGGGGCTGCCATCTTGGAATTTTGCAAGGCATGCAGTACTTTTAGAAATAGTGGGGTTTGCAGAGTGTGTGTACCAATTTTCATGTCTGTATGACCATTTGATTGACTAAAGAATCAATGTTACAAATGTCTTGCTCTCCTCAATCTGTGAAAGTACCTATATGCTGTATCTCAAGAACCGTAGGAGATACAGACACGTACTTGGTACCAAATCGTCCGTAATGGCCAACTTTGTATTAACGTTCAATACATCTATGGGGTGTAAAATCAATGCATTTCAAGTTATGAAGGAAAAACCACGTTTCTGGGCAGACATCTTGGATTTTGGGGCCGCCATCTTGCGGCCCAAGGTGGCCCGAGGTTGATTATTGTTTAGGGTCATATGAAGATCATCTGTGCCAAATTTCATGCTTCTATCACCAACTGAACTATCATGCATTGAAAACACCATTTTTCCGCCTAGCTATAACAATACCCCCCACAGAGGCTGCAATTAGCCTCTTCAAATAATCTCTGGACGTGATTTTTAACCTTTGACCTTTAGCCTTTAACCCTAATAAAAATATGTAAAATAGGGTTAAAGTATAATAAAATTCAGAAAAAACATTACCTTTATAATAGGTTGTCATTGGAGGCAACTTGGATTAAGATCAATTAAAAGTGTTTGCAGTGATCAGATTATAGGGTAGAATTGTTATCATGTTATCGTGGCTAGTAGACTGAATGTCCAGTCAGAATTAAATCAGTGGAGAAAGAAAATAAGGCAATTTATTATTAATTTCAAAGTCCTTATGTTTGTTTTTAAATGTCTAAATGGCGTTGCTCCACCATACCTCACTGAGCTCATACAGCCTTATGTCTCAGTCAGGGTGCTGAGGTCCGCAGATTCAATCCCTACTCGCCATACTCCCTACTGCTAAAAGCTCTCGGGGAGAGGAGACCGTGCCTTTGCCTCTGCCGCCCCCGCGCTCTGGTACAACCTACCCCTTCCGATCCGAACCGCTCAATCCATTGACATTTTTAGGTCCCTTCTAAAAACTCATCTCTTCTCCCTAGCTTTTAACTGTGCTTAATGGCTGCTCTGAGTCACCATACTCTTTTAATTGATGTTGTGTCGTATTGCTATTTTTATTCTCTGTTATTTTTGCCAAACGTTCTGTATCTTCCTTCTTGTTTTTGTTTTCCTTTTCATCTGTAAAGCACTTTGGTCGGCTCTTGCTGTTCTCTGTCATTTATTTATCAAACTATGATTGATTGATTGAGAATTATTTTTATTTTCAGATTAAAATTGAGGTGTGTGACATGGTAGTAAAACATTCATAGGGATTCATATCAAAAGGGGAAAAAAGAAAGAGGATCCTATGTGGCAAAAGCACAACACGGCATGTTTATTTATTTATTTCATTTTTTGCAGCTTAAAACAGTAAAAAACATTTCACATTTTATTCTCTGCATAATAAATAAACAAGTACCACAGCAAAACAACACAGCAAAATTTACAGCATGGGATTGCTTGAAAATAATAAACACCAAAATTAAACTAAGCCAAATAAATGCAAAATGTTTAAACACTTGCAGTGATGCACCGTATCATGATGGTTTAGGACTTTTGGGGTTATTTTATTGATACAAAATGAATAAACGGTTAATAACAGTGACAAGGACCATGTGTGCCACTGTTATTCAATGCATTTAAGTCAGGGGTTTTCAACAGGTGGTCCGGAGACAACCAGTGGTCCTTGAGAGGGTTCCAGGTGGTCCCCAGGCTAAATGATGGAAAGTTGGTTAACCAGATGTAACTCTTGAGAGTGTGAAAATGAAACCAAATGGACCCTTGCGGGTCCATTTGGTTTCATTTTCACACTCTCAAGAGTTAAAATATTCATCATCTGAATTAGCACTATTTAATTAAGAAGTCTACACTGTTTTGTTTGCAAAATCCAGCCTGGAATTGTGAACAAAACAAACAAACAAAAAAAATCTTTAGTTTTCGGTCTTTGGGGCTAAAATGTCTTCAAATGGTGGTCCGTGGCTCAAATGTAAAAGGCAATGGAACGTATCACACCAAAGGGACACCTTGCAACTCCTTGCATCCGTTTGGACGCAAGGAGTTGCAAGGTGTGTGAAAAGGGCTTTAAACACAGTTCACTCTGTTTTGTGATCTCTGTACAACTCATCCTGACAGCGAGCAAACGATGAACTGTCATTACAAGACATGTTTTTTTTTTTCAGTGAGACTGTCCTGACGTTCCTTTTATTGGTTGATACCTACACACTACCATTTAGTGGTTATTTGACAGCTTCAGACTATGTCGCAACGCAGCGACTGTGGCGCTACATATCAAGAGAGTTTTTTTGCGCAATGTGGTTTTTGGAAGCAGTGTACTGAAGATGCGTTGTCAGACCTGCAGGATCAGTTGTTATTCAGCTTTCTAATTGCTGCTAGATAATTAAAAACAACAAAAGATAAAGGATGCCAGCACTCTAAAAGTTCATTTCACGGTTTATTTACCTCGGAAGGCAGTATGGCATGGACGCGTTTCGCCCCTGAGGGCTTTCTCAACACACAACCTGCACCGTGCACCTTTAAAGCTGAAAAACTAAACCTGAGTGCTGCGGTCTCTCCTGCATTTTCTGCAGTCTTCTTCTAGATAATTAAAAAACCTTTGTTGTCGTACGCCACGCCGGACACAGCTTTTATCACGTCTTTCTCGGCGTCTTGTCTCTCTTTAATGTTCTGTTTCTCTGAAGAAGAAGAAGAGGAGGAGCAGGTGAACAGGGTGAGGAAGACTGGGATGAAGGCGATGCCGTGCGCCAGGCCGAAGATGATCACCAAGAACATGACCTTGAAGAACGTCCTGAAGATGTGGTTCTTGGAGGCGGCCAGCACCACCACCCCCAGGATGGTGGACAGCGCCCCCTGAACGATGGGGTATCCCAGCAGGTGGAGAGCCTCCACCAGCTTCTCGTCGGCGCTCGGTTTCTGGCTGGTGACGAAGCTGTAGGACACGTGGGCTGAGAAGTCCACGGTGAAGCCGGTGCAGACCACCAGGACGATCATGGACAGGCAGTCCAGACGGACGCCCCACAGCGCCATGAAGCCTGTCACACCCACCTAGTAGGGATTATATGGAATAGCAAGGGTCAACCTGGGACTAAGTGCAAAAAAAAACCTAGCTGATATTGTATCTTCGATATATCCTGAATAACAGATAAAAAGTTCTCTGAAATTGTCTGAAGAGAAAGGTTTGAAATACGACCCTAAAGTACTGTATGTCCACCATTGACATTGTATTTAAGGCAAATATTTTCTATTCATTCATTGTTCAAGTATGCTGACCTGGTTTTTAACCCAAGGAAGAATGCTTGTGTAGTACTCTGGGTCTAATTGAGAATTTGAGTGAACAGGGGAATAACTGTTCACTAGTGGAGAGTTCGTAACCAACTCCCGACAATAGAGGGCGCCTAGGCTTTAGGGAACTAAACAGGAAGTATATAATTTACTTCAGATACAACGTGTTGTTCTGTGCAGTACAGCAGAGTAAACAGTGTGCCATTTTCTTCTGTTTTACAGAAATACAAATTAAATATGATACAGTGGCTGGTGTATTCCACGTCAGACCTGTAACATTTGGAATGGACTCGGCATCATGAAAACTCCCTAGTTTGATATGTCACTGTGCTACCTAAAGCACAATGACATTTAGAAAATATTTGCTTTCAATACAATGTCAATGTTGGACATACTGTAAAGGCCATTTTCAAACCTTTCCCCTCAGATAATTGTAGGCAATTTTTTATCTGTTATTCAGGATGAATTGAAGATACAAATTCAGCTGAGTTTGCTTTTTTTGCTATTAGTTCAAGGTCAAATGACATTATTCCTGGACTAACCATGACGGAGCCGATGGAGGCGGTGACCCACAGTGAACAGAGCAGACTGGGGATGAGCAGCAGTGAGATGATCAGCATGACGATGGCGGTGACCCCTACGTTCTGGGCCGTGCTGCTGACGATGACGTCGTACTGGTCGTAGTGGACGAAGGCCGGGTGGTAGACCGCCACGGCGGCCACGTTCCTCTTCCTGGCACACGTCTGCGTCGTCGCCCGCAGGCTATCGAACATCTCCACCTAGTTATGTAGCAGAATCTAGTTTAGTGAACGTTTCGTGAAGTTTCGTGAAGATTTTTGTAAACCATGTTTTTTTCTGTTTTATGAACCCTATGGAACATGAAAAAAGCAGTTTACATTTTTTATTTTTGCCCCCAAATATTTATTCATAACATCCCGTATAAGGTAATAATTAAAAATATAATAATTCTTTAACAAGCACATGTGATATGTCAAACTAGGGGTTTTTCATGTTTCTGAATCCATCCCAAGCATTAGTTTTCCTCAAAAAACATTCCTTGGGCTAAAATCAGCCGTAGACATCATGGAAAATGTGATGAGGTCAGCACATTTGGGCAAGTAACTATGGCGTTTTTATCCTCTAGTTTACCGTCTCACATGTGCTTCTTAAATAATGATTATATTTTTAATTATTACCATGTATGGGATGTATAGATATCTTTATGTTCCATAGGGTTCATAGAACAGAAAAAACATGGTCTACAAAAATCTTCACAAAATGTTCAATGATATATTAGGGCATTAACCAACTAGTCGACTAGTCGATTGTCAATAAGTAAAACCACCTCATTGTTACTAGTTGACTAGTCGATAAGAAATTAATAAAAACTGAGGTATTATTATTTTTATTATTAATATTGTTTTAGTGTTACAACATAAATGTTAGCTGGATTATAATCACCAGTGTAGTTTTCCTTTTACAATAACAAACATTATAATAACATGAGCGCGACGCTCGCCTCTGCCACAGAAAGGTGCTTCGCTTCGAGTAGGGTCTGCCCCTGGCTTAAAACAAGTGCCGGGAGCCCAGGAGGTCAGGGGCAAGGCTTCCCCCTTTCCCGCCCCCACCTTTTTTCTTTTGTAATATAATTATTTTTAATACCTGGTACATTAACGACTAGTCGACTAGTAAACTAGGCAACTAGTCGACAGGCAACTAGTCGACGGGCAACTAGTCGACAAGTGAATGCCCTATGATATGTACTACACCTCTGCGCTGGCGTTGGCGATGTGGACGGTCTGGACGAAGACGCGCGACGCGTAGATGAAGTCCGTCCCAGCTCCGCCGGTCAGAGCCACGTCTTGCCTGTAGGGTTGAACGGTTTTCAAAATTTAATTAAAACCCCGGTTTACTATGGCCAAAACACAACGGTTTTCCGGTATTACCGTCTAATTAATATTAACGTGGCCAGGCATTCTCATTATTACATTTTGTAAATCAGATTTTATTGTGGCAGAAACTAGTCATGGTCCAAACTAAAATAAAAGCATCCATAAACATTACGCATACAACGTGCTGTAAGCTTGCAGATCAGCTATTTTTTTGCACATGCTCCGCTGTACGGCGAGTATAACTACTGTAATTCCAGGTTGGGAGTCGCACCGGAGCAGCCCTTCACATTAGGGACTTTAAGCCTTACGGCGGCAAGTCTCTAATACGTACGCCAACAGGAACTAGATCTGTGCTCGATAGATAAACCTGCTTGCCGTAGCAGCCGTTCCTACTACCGCAGAACCTACACTTTAAAACGTAGTGTCCACAACGCCTGTTTGACACACACTGCATAGACGCATCACCATGGTAACTCAAAGCCTAAAGAGCCTATTATTAGCGTCATGATACACTGAAGTTAGTTTACGGCAGACAAACAGTTGCACACAAGACGGATGGATAAATCAGACTGATGCATCATGGAAACTAGTGTTATTTGATGCTGTCATTCCCTACTGCTTCCTCCTACTTGCCTGAGGTGCGGCGCAAAGTGGAGAAAGGACAAGATGTTGCTCATGAAGATGTCCTTGTCGTTCAGGTCCAGATCCATGCTCCTGGCGAACTCCTCGTATCCGTCCAGCCAGGAGGTGTACAAACTCTGGTCCACGAAGGGCAGTTTGTTGAAGTCGTCCATGCAGGCCTGAAGCTCGGACCTCCTGCTCTCGTTCCAGTAAGGGAACTCCTCTGTGACCACCACCATCACGTTGGGGCCGTACCTGGAGAAGTACCTTAATAGGTAATAAGAAAATAATAATAATAATATCTAGTAATTAACAATTGTAATCCAATTCAAGGAAAATGTTACCTCATGAAACAAATCTTTTGGCTTTTTTGGAAAAACACTGCAATCAGAAAAATACTCAAATACCTAATACCCAAATGAACCATGAGACCAAACCACACAAAGAAAATCTTGTAGAATAAAGGCTCTTTCAGAGACTGGAATTTCGGTGGCCACCGCGACCACCGCTCAGAGCACCGCACCGCGCGCTATTTCATAGACCTAGCAGCACCTCGCCCTCCCTCCCCTGTTCTCCTCGCGTCCATTGTTGTTTATTTTCCCCTCTACTTTTCTCTCTACTTCCTACCGTTCTCAATTATAATAAATTCTGCTGCTTTTATGTTTATTTCGTATTCTGTTTATATCATTGTGTCTATCATTAAATCCCTTCGTTCTCCTCCTGGCCGTCGTGCTGTGGTGTGTTTTCTTTTCTTTCTTTTTTTTTTACCAGCTGGCAGCCGTTAAAAACAAGCAACCGGTGCTCCTAGAGTACTGGAACCACCGCGCGGTGCGGTGGTTAGTAAAATCCGAGAGAAGGGCTGGGAGGTGCGGTGGTAGCGGTGGTATGACGTCATATTGTAGGAAACGGTGGTCGCGGTGGTCGCGGTGGGCACCGAAAATCCATCTCTGAATAGGCCTTAATACAGTTGTATTCTGGGGTGAGAGCATTTTATTAATAATGGAACACGCAGACAAGCCATCATAGCATCTCAAAGGCTCTCCCAATGTTTCACAAGATGAAGAGAATATTTAAAACCATTGTAATCAAAATAAGTTGTCGTCACAGTCAAGTGATAGATACAACAAAAATGATGTGAGATTATACTGGATGGCAGTCTGTGGATGAAGCTGGTTCAGATGATCAGAGGGCCCTAGGCTACTTGTCTCCTGAAAACAGTTATCTCATACAATGACTGCATAGTAGTAAAGGTAATCAGGTTACAATCACACACAGCGAGGATGTTCTGAAAACAGATGACATTCAACTTTCTGTGGCCAACAGATGCATAGTACGGAGACATAATGGCACATTCTCAAGCGTACAAATGCAACCAAATGAACCCAATTTGTACGCTCTCAGGAAAAAAAAGAAGTGTCTAAAGAAATCCATTAACATGGTGAAAATACATCTTGATGATGTTATCAAGATGTTCACCATGTTAGTGGTTTTCTTCAGACCTCCATTTCTAGGAAACACAGAATGGGGAAACTTCTTTATCGTGTTTACCCAGCACCTCTAGGGTATACTAATGACATATTAGAATGTTGAAAATGGGTGGAGTTCCCCTTTAACTTCTTTGCCTTTTTAAACTACTACTACTACTACTACTACTACTACTACTACTACATTTTCAATAGTTCAAATGGCCAGTCTACAAGCTCACAATGTGTTAATAGATTGGCACGCTCAATTATTCCAAAAGGTTTTTCAAAATAGTAAAAAAGAAAAAAAAGAAAAAGGGGTTTGGGATAAGGGCTTTAGCATGTGTCGAAAATGGAGCCCCAGTTCTACAAGGTGGTAGCACAACCCAGTTGAAATCCATGACGACGCATTTAAGTTAGTCATACTGTATATGTGACATTGTTTGCAACAAAGGAATACAGTTATCATACCTCCTGTCGTCGTCGTAGTACTGTATCACGTAGGAGTCGTCGGCCGCCAGGTCTTTAAAGTCGGTGCCCAGCTGGACGTGGAAGCATCCGTAGATGCTTCCGGCCAGGTAGCCGGCGTACACCAAGACCACGGAGACTTTGACCCAGGGCCTGGTCAGCAGCGGACCGTAGCAGCTCTTGAAGAAGCGGTTCATGGGATGCTCTCTTTCCGCTCCAGTCTCTCGCTCGTAGTCGCCTCCCACGCAGCAGACGCTGTACGCCGTGCGGTGGTGGGGAGGGCTCCGGAACGGGACCTTAGTACCGGAATTATATGGAATAGAAGGGGTCAACCTGGGACTAATGGTGACTTATTTAGCTATCACCTCAAAGGGGAATTCCACCCATTTTTACTTTTTTTTCTGAGAGAGTACAAATGTGAACCAAATGGACCCTGGCGGGTCCATTTGGTTCCATTTGTACACTCTCAGAAAAAGAGGTAGCTAAAAGAAAAATCATCAAGTCGTGTTTCACCATGTTAACATCTCTAAGGTATATTAATTAATGACATAGTAAAATGTTGAACACGGGTGGAATTTGTTACACTTTACACTGGAAAAACTATGTTTAAACGGACGGGTGGGAAAACGGGTAAAAACTTCAGTGAATAGGGGGAAAGGTTTGAAAATGGCCTTTATAGAATGTCCACCATTGACATTGTATTTAAGGCAAATAGGGCTCCATTTTCGTTACATGCTAAACCCCTTATCCCAAATCCCTTATTTCGTTTTTGCTATTTTGAAAAACTTTTTGGAATATTTCAACATGTCAATCTATTAACACGCTGTGAGCTTGTAGACTGGCCATTTGAACTACTGATTAAAAAAAAAAAAAATAGTTTAAAAAGGTAAAGACGTTAAGGGATAAGGGGTTTAGCGGTAACGAAAATGGAGCCCATTTTCTCTAAATTTCATTGTGCTTTAGGTAGCACAGTGACATATGAAACTAGGGGGTTTTCATGATGCTGAATCCATTCCAAGCATTAGTTTTACACGAAACCATTCATTGGGTGAAATCTCGCCAGAACAACTTGTCCAAATGTACTAACCTCATCACATTTGTCAACACGGTTATGGCTGTTTTTGACCCAAGGAAGATTTTCTTTTTATGCAAAACTAATGCGTGGAATGGACTCCGCATCATGAAAACTCCCTAGTTTGATACAGTATGTCACTGTGCTACGTAAAGCACAATGAAATGAAATTTACAGAGTATTTGCCTTAAATACAATGTCAATGGTGGACATACTGTAAAGGCCATTTTCAAACCTTTCCCCTCAGACAATTCCAGGCAACTTTTTATCTGTTATTCAGGACATATTGAAGATACAAATTCAGCTGTGCTTGCTTTTTTGCAATTAGTTCAAGGTCTAATGACATTATTACTGGACTACTACCTCCATACAGGTCAGCCAGTGCCTGTTCCCGGCCTCCCGTCGGCCGTTCAGAGCCAGGAAGGCTCCGAAGAAGGTGATGTTGTAGGCGTAGCAGAAGATGATGGCGGCGGTGGTGTACAGGCAGAAGGTCTGGACAGCAGGGAAGTCTGAGGAGAGGCCGATGCAGAAGCCCAGCGCATCGGTCAGGGTGGTGATGGTGATGGACATGGCAGCCTCCCGGTAGGTGTGAGCCATCCTGGTGGGCACTGGGTCTTTGACCTTGGTGAGCTGCCAGTTGGACACCATGATGAACATGTCGTCCACGCCGATTCCTGGGAAAAACGATGAAGATGAGATTTCAAAGGGGAGGGGTTTGGTTCAAACCAGGGGCGGATGTAACATTTCCCAATTGGATGGGCAGGCGAAAATGGTATGGGGGCGGCATCATCGCCCGTGACGCTTCGCGCCATGGGCGATGAAGTCGCACCCATACCATTTTCGGTTACAAGACTTTTATTATGCAAGTATAAGCATCAATAATAACATCAGTTATTATTGATGCTAAAGGTCTGACTCGGAGTTTTCTGTTTTCAATGATGAAATTCTGTTGGTTTAGTGGTGACACAGCTGTAGTTAGTTAGTAGCAGTGTTTTAAATCATTGGGTTGTTTTGCATGCCATCATGTTTGGTGGGGCAGTCTGGGCATTTAGGGGGGCATTGCCCCCCCCTCCATGCCCATGCCTAGATTCGCCCATGGAGAGAGAGGGAGAGCATACATGCATGTGTGCGTGCATGTGCATGCTATGCTTGTTTCTATGTGAAAGGTTGCCAGACGTGAGGCTGTAATTTGTAATTTTGCAGTAGTAGTGGTTCAAATCATTTAATTATAAGCACTTTCATTTGAAATATAGTTGAAATTTGTGTTTGTTTGTATGCCATCATGTATGGTGGGGCAGTCAGGGCCCATGCCCATGCCTAGATCTGCCCCTGGTTCAAACAGGACTGTAGGTTACTAGGTTGTTGGTTGTATAACAACCTAGATTCAAGATTCAAGAACTATATTGCCATGTCAACAAGTTGCTGATAGGAATTTGTCTTGGTTCATGCTCAACATATACAGACAACATACATACAAGAAGACATTACAGTGCAAAGACCAACAGCCTAGAAAATACATATGGTTGTGAAAAGAGCTACAGTATATGCATTGCATATTGTATAAGTGCATTATTACAACTGTAAACTAGCGACACAAATGTCTAATAGCTACGGGCTAAGTGATAACTCTGAAGTGAGATGTTGAGCAATTTTTACTTGTGTACCTCCTGCCTGATGAGAGGAGATTGAAGAGGTGGTGTGTGGGGTGAGAGTTATCTTCTTGATTATTCTAGTGTTAAAGAGTGAGGAAAGTGTATTGAGGCTACATCCAATGATTTTAGATGCATGTCGCACTATTTCCAGCTTGGTTTTGTCCTGAGAGGTTGTGCGAGAAGGTGAGAAGACTGGTGGTCTATTAATACAGATTTTGTAGAGACCAACCTACTGTTGGTCTGTCTGCACGCTGTAGACCAGGGCTGCCCACACTTTTTTGACTTGAGAGCTACTATCAAATTGACCGGCTCAACGAGATCCACACATCAAAAATGTAATTGTTCCATTACTGAAAATCCATTTCAAGGCTACCTGGAAAGTTTAAGCTTTGAAATATAGTGGTGATGGTGTTACTTTCTGTCTGCTAGTGTTTAAAGTGTAGGTAACCTGCAAAAAACTCTCAAAACTGTTGACACATGTCCCTCAAAAATAGCCTAAGTATCCCAATGATATATTTAAAATGCCTGATGGGGCTGTACACATCTCACATTTGAGGTTTATAAAAATAAAATTACTACATCCGCCACTTTGGGAAATGTAGTTCTGAATCTGTTGATGTCGCGGGTCTGTGACGACAATAGGAGAATGTCTTTTCTTCTTGTTGCAATGCTAACTTCGATGGACACGCCCTGCTCCTCGTCAGCATGGTACCGTCACAGCAACGCAGATGTGCTTATTGAGTATAGACAGAATCAGCGTGGAGTCGAGACTATTTATAGCGCTCAGTTCTTGGAACAACTTTTCGGTCGTCTACAACTTTTGGAAAATGCCAAAGAGATGCGTAATCGGTACGCGGTGGGTGCAGCAATATAGGTGGGAAGGGAATTCCGATACACGTTTGGCCCAAAAACGAAAAGGCAGCCAAAAATGGGACACTTTCGCACGCATTAGGCGTGCTGACTGGACCAAGGGGCTAACGGGGAAGTCCACTATATGTGGGGAACATTTTCTTCCATCCGATTACAACGGCTATGGTCAGTGGAAAACTGGCATGGCCTCAAAAGCCACATTTGAAAAGGGATGCTGTGCCTATAACCTGGCATACTGAGCGTGGATGTTTTTACGCAGTGTGCGTAAAACTTGGAAACAAGGCTACTGCCCGGACATGAGATTGTGAAAGAGATTGTAAAGGCGAAGCTGCTGCTGATCTCCGAGTAGCCCCGTTCGTGACACTCTCATCTCGCTGGCGATGCTGACTACAGCTACGAGGAGCTGTAGTCAGCATCGCCAGCGAGATGAGAGTGTCACGAACGGGGCTAATCTCCGAGATGATCAGGATCAGTGGGTAGACGCAGCGGTGGTCCGCTGGCTCGTTCGGTTATTTACGACAGTAGTTTTCAACCTTTTTGATACCAGGGCCCACTATTTATTCTGCATTTGAGCCACGGACCACCGTTTGAGGACATTTAGCTCCACAGACCCCAAAACTAAAGATTTCTTTTGCTTTTGTCCATCCATTCCAGTTGTGTACACTTGGGCTAATTCAGATGGTAAATATTTTAACTCTTGAGGGTGTAAAATGAAACCAAATGGACCCGCAAGGGCCCATTTGGTTTCATTTTTACAATCTCAAGAGTTACATTTGGTTGACCAACTTAGCTGGGGATCACCTGGAACTCTTTCACGGACCACCGGTTGAAAACCCCTGATTTACGAGCATGTTTACCAAGATTACTCTCTCCTTCACAAATCCTCCTCCTGTTTTTAATGTTATCGTCATGGTTCTATCCCAGCATAAAGCACAGTTGCTGCTAACGTAATGTCCATAATCCATCCACCGAGTCCCCTCGCATTCCAGCGGCAGAATAAAACAACTAAACGTTGGCTTGGTCAAGAACTCCAGTTTGTCTCCATTCAGGCAGCTCGAGCGCTCAGTTTCCGACTCCGCAATGTCGCAAGTCTTGTACTAGATGGCTCTGAGTCACTGGTCAGCTGGAGTGAAGGCACGCCCCTCGACTGCAGTGTGTAGAACACATAGCCACATACGCTAGCTCTGTTTCAACATGGATATTACAAAAACGGTCTGAGAGACTGTCTGAGTAAAAACAACGTGTGGTGGCCGCTCTATCCCCGGTCACGATCATTAACAGTGTTATGTTTGTACTCCGTTACGAGAGTGTTTAATATGGTAATTCCCACGGCCACTCTTCTATGCAAGTCTATGCAAGTCAATGGGAACCCGATGAGATGTTCTCCTAATGACGCGCCATATCAACTCGTAACTTTCCGGCGTGATTGGCCAGTGCTTCCGGGGTTGGACCACCTTTCTTCTGATAGCCCCCAGAGCAAATACACACCAAGTATTGTTGTATTGGCAAATGTGTTTGTAATTATGACACAATTTGATTGGGAAAAGTAGTGCAAAACAGGTTACTTACACTTTAAGAACGATGCACTTTATAATGAAAAATAGAGGAGGGGAATTGGAAGGGTTTTCCACATATGCTATTAATGATGTTTGAGCATTTGAGGTTTAAGTTGACAGTTTGTGATCTTGAGTTTAGTCTCTTGCACCCAAAACCCAAAAAGAACGTTCACGTTTTTGTTCACAATTGGTAAAGAGAACTGGCAAAACGTTGGTCAAAATAACAATTATTCTCCATTTTCTAATTGTGCAGACTTGTGAGAATTACGGAATTCAGATGTTTACATATAATTTAACTCTTGAGAGCGTCATGTGATCTACCCGCACAGCCTATGTGATCTACTGGTAGATCACCATCTACTATTTGGGCAGCCCTGACTTAGGGCTTACAACATCTAGCAATGGGTCTGGTCCACAAGATTCAATACCCCTGATGCACACAGTGTCTTACCCAGTATCAGGAAGGGTGTCTGTATCACAGTGATAACCAAGGGTACTCCCATATACAGCATCAGCCCCAGTGAGGACAGCACAGCCAGGCCTGCAGACAGCACACCCACAGCAGCCACACACACTTTGTTCCTCACGTTGTCCAGCCTGAGAGAATCACACAGCAAGCACAAACACAAGGTCAGCCACTGAAACACGATAGTGCATTCAGTGTTATCGCACTGAGCACAAGATCTGTAAAATGTGAACTTTTTTTTTTAGATTATACGTTGATCAATGTATAATCAACGTACAATCCAAGATAGATATTGATTAGATGTCTAATCAACGTTTAATCGAAGATAGATATTGATTAGACGTCTAATCAACATTTTACAAGTTTTCAAGAATTGAATACTGGTAAAATGGGTCATTCTGCATGAGTACTTTATACTTTGTGTGCTTTATAAGTACTAAGTAAGTCATTTTAGAATTCCAGACTTTTACTGCAGGTATTAAAAGATTATTTCTACAACACTAAGAAATAATACTTTCCCAGCATTGGGAAAAGTATTTTAAAAGTACTTTTTAGCAACATTGGCTGACTTTACCTGAGACAGGACAGCACAGAGAAGGACACCACCACAGACTGACAGACTGACAGTCTCTAGTCTTACCTGAGACAGGACAGCACAGAGAAGGACACCACCACAGACTGACAGACTGACAGTCTCTAGTCTTACCTGAGACAGGACAGCACAGAGAAGGACACCACCACAGACTGACAGATAGACAGTCTCTAGTCTTACCTGAGACAGGACAGCACAGAGAAGGACACCACCACAGACTGACAGTCTCTAGTCTTACCTGAGACAGGACAGCACAGAGAAGGACACCACCACAGACTGACAGTCTCTAGTCTTACCTGAGACAGGACAGCACAGAGAAGGACACCACCACAGACTGACAGATAGACAGTCTCTAGTCTTACCTGAGACAGGACAGCACAGAGAAGGACACCACCACAGACTGACAGACAGTCTCTAGTCTTACCTGAGACAGGACAGCACAGAGAAGGACACCACCACAGACTGACAGTCTCTAGTCTTACCTGAGACAGGACAGCACAGAGAAGGACACCACCACAGACTGACAGACAGTCTCTAGTCTTACCTGAGACAGGACAACACAGAGAAGGACACCACCACAGACTGACAGTCTCTAGTCTTACCTGAGACAGGACAACACAGAGAAGGACACCACCACAGACTGACAGTCTCTAGTCTTACCTGAGACAGGACAGCACAGAGAAGGACACCACCACAGACTGACAGATAGACAACATTGGCAGTCCGTCAGCGCTGTGTTTCTCCAACTCCTCCTGTCTGGACCGGGACGTGTAGTGGGACACCTGGACAGGTCACCGTGTAAGGGATGATTGATATGCAACGTTTTAACCCATTTCGTCCTGGCAATAGATTGTACTTTCTGGCACTTGAATCTAGTGTCTGGCCCTAGATTGTAGTTTCTAGCACAATATTCTAGTTTCTAGTTTTTCTGAAAAATCGATAAGGAGAATTCCACCCCAGAAGGCTTTCTTAACTTTATTTGCAGTTTGTATATTTCCAAAGAAGTGGTCCCCATACCCCAAAATAAGCTTAGAATGGGGCTATGGGTTCACATGCACCTATTTCCATCAGAAATTCTTTTTTTTGCTATACCACATATTCTCTCTCCACTATATCAGTTGTGTATTGATACTCATACTTTCACTTTTGGTTCAGCAGTAACACACACAGTTTATGGCTGAACCACTGCTGTACCGAAAGTGTGAGCGTCAACACACACACTATTGACATGGTGGAGGCTATATATACATAGCAAAAATGCATTTTGGAGTAGGTGAATTGAACACCCATTAGCCCCATTCTAACCTTGTGGTGGGGTAGTGGAAACGGCATTAAGGAGTGTTTTCACTAAATAAATCACATGCAAATAAAATTAAGTAAGGCTTTTTGGGTGGAATCCTCCTTTAACTCGGAATCTAATTGAACCACTTGAAAAGACCAGACAAAAAGTAAAATATTGATCTCTCTACTATTTTAATTTCAAATACCCTGAGTAGGCTACTGTGTGAGTATTAGGGGTGTAAAGGGGAATTCCACCCATTTTTAAATTTTCCTGAGAGGGTACAAATGTGAACCAAATGGACCCTAGTGGATCTGAAAGAAAAATCATTAACATGGTGAAATACATCTTGATGATGTCATCAGATGTATTTCACCATGTTAATGATTTTTTTTTTTCAGATCTCCATTTTTAGAAATACAGAATTGGGGGAACTTTTTCATCATGTCCACACAACATCTCTAAGGTATATTAATGACATATTAAAATGTTGAAAATGGGTGGAGTTCACCTTTAATAAACACTGCTGTAGTCTAACGAAGATAACTTTCAGTTTCTTCTTTCTTCTGCAGACATACAGTACCCATTGTTGTAGTGGGACTTTTAGAAGTGGGGGGACGCCTCTTAAAGGGGAATTCCACCCATTTTTTAAAAAAAATTCTGAGAGTGTACAAATGTGAACCAAATGGACCATAGCGGGTCCATTTGGTTCCATTTGTACACTTTCAAATGGTGTCCATTTGTACACCATTTGAAAAAAGGAAACTCATTAACATGGTGAATGTATTTCACCATGCTAATGATTTTTTTTTCAGACCTCCATTTCTAGGAAACACGGAATGGGGAGGACTTTTTTTTATCATGTCCACACAACATCTCTAAGGTATATTAATGACATAGTAAAATATTGAAAATGAGTGGAATTCCCCTTTAAGACACGTGCATGCACACTTGCATTTGCCTGCGCATTTGCGTGCACCTGCGCAACACACATACACGCTATTGAAACAAGTATAGCATATTGAGAAAGATTGTTTACAATGCCTAAGTAAAAAAACAAAAAAACATAGGCCTACTTTTGCCCCCAAAATATTTTAGATGTGAGAAGTAGGGGGACGCCGTCCCCCCGCATCCCCCCTCCACTACACCCCTGACAGTACCTTGATGTGATTGTCTTCCTCTGTTGAAAACGCCTCGTGGAACTCTTTCAACCATTCGTCGGCGCCGTCGTGATTATTATTGATATCCAAAAAATACATAAGCTTCACAGCTTTGACAGATTGCACCATGCCTCTGCCGTTCTTCACCACGCCGCCTAGCGCCGCACCCAAAAACACCTGTTCATCGGACTCCAGCGTATGCAACGGAAACGCAATATCGATTTCCTCGATGCGGCTCGCGTTGTATTCGATCATCCTCAAGACGTCGTTCGGCACGCACGCTCCGTTGTTTTTCGCGCACAAGTCCTTGTAGCTGAGGAGTCCTCGGTGCTCCACGGACACGGAGATGTCGCTGACTTTATCGTTGAGCTTGAGGATGTCCTCGAACGCCTCCTCCGTCAGTATGCTGGAGTCGTACGCCGACACGGCGATGAGAGAGGCGTAGTTTCCCTCCTCGTACAGCCGCTGGCTGGAGAACGCCGACTCAACGTAGGGAAAGTTCCACTTGACGAACTCTCTGACTTTCTTCGACGGTCCTTCCCTGGGCGTGAACTGCCGCTCGATGTCGTTGTCCTGCGTGTCGTTTAGGTAGCGGAAGCCTCCCCCCAGAGCCACGGAGACTACCAGCGGCACGACCAGGAACCACACAGGGTTCGAGCCCACCGACTGTCCCAGTTTCTCGAACAGGCGAGAGAGAGGCTTCTCCACGCAGTCCGTCTGTTTGCATGCCATGCTGAGGCTTCCGTCTAAATGGACTTTGTGGAACTGACTGACTGCGTGTCTGACTTTGAATACGTTCTCCAGAGGTAGCGTATTGTACGGAGGGGGAGGGTCGGGTGACATCCTGGCATCCCAAACAGGAGCCACGCTGTTCGGCTAAGACAAAGGGAGGCCCCCCCCTCCCCAGAGTGTTACGTTAAGCCCTTATACAAGTGCTAAACTTACAGTACATGCTCTGTACAGGGACAGGCAGCTAGACAGTCAGATGAGGACAAATTAGTGCAGCTTGAGATAGAATTTCCTTCCAAAAAGTGAATGTATAGAGGCCTATATTAAAAACCGCTTTGAGCTGTTGAGAACTGACTCCACAAGCCACCTAAATCCTGACATTTTTTTTCTGAAAAACCTCATGTTTCCTATGTCAGTGGTCCTCAATATTTCATGTCCAGGACCCCCCAGGTTCCAGCAGGGAAGCCCCAGAAGCAATATATTTAAGTTAAAAACGTTCGCTGTGACAGGCTATATTGAAGATTTGCGCCACAATTTTGTATGATTTTTCAACAATAGCAGATCTACAAGCTCATAGCGTGCCACCGAGTGGCACACTATGAGCTTGCAGATCTGATATTTTTCAATAACTAAAGTAATGCCAATTATGCTAAGTAATGCTAAGTATTATACTGTAATAATGCTAAGTAATGTTAATTGTAAGTATTGCTAATAATGCTAATTATCGCTGCTAATGCTAAGTAGTGTAATAATTCTAATAGTACAAGTAATGTATGCTAATTATTGCTAATAATGCTAAGTGATGCTAGTGCTAAGTATTGTTAATAATGCTAGTAATGCTAATTATGCTAATAAAGCTTACAACATCAAAAGCCGTTCTTGCAGAGAATAGGTTAAAGGGGAACTCCACCCATTTTCAACATTTTAATGTCATTAATATACCTTGATGTTGTGTGGACATGATAAAAAAGTTCCCCCAATACTGTATTTCCTAAAAATGGAGGTCTGAAAAAAAATCATTAACATGGTGAAATACATCTGATGACATCATCAAGATGTATTTTTTTCCAGACCCCTTTTTCCTGAGAGGGTTCATTTGGTTCCATTTGTACCCTCTCAGGAAAATTTTGAAAATGGGTGGAATTCCCCTTTAAGCCCTTATACAACGCGGCAAAGGCTAAACTTACAGTACATGCTCTGTACAGGGACAGGCGGCCAGACAGTCAGACGAGGACAAATTAGCCCTGGTTGAGATAGAATTTCATTATTACCAAAAAGTGAATGTACTGTATATAGGCTATTAAAACCGTTTTGAGCTGTTGAGAACTCACTGACTCTACAGTCTCCCAAAATCACCCATACTTTGGCTGCCGACAGACACCATGTGAAAGGAAGTATAGTTCCAGCAGGGAAAACCCCAGAAGCACTATAGCCTATTTGAGTTAAAAAATGTTCGCTGTGACGAAATATACATTTTATATAGATTTGCGCCACATTTGTGCGATTTTTCAAAAATATCAGATGTGATATTTTTCAATACCGGTATTCTATATTGTTCGCCGCGAGTTCACCGCGAGTTCGATTCTCACTACGGACAGCAGAGTTGCTCTTTTTGGATCCATGATGCGACATATTGCGCCCTTGTAGATCTGCTACTTTCAAAATATATATTTTATACATGGAAAAAACCAAAGTATACATTTTGATGCCAATACAAGAGACGGCGAAAGCATTTCCTGACCGCAACTGTTGTCAGTTCTTTGGTTAAAGAGAGGGTGCCGTGATTTTTGTATTTTTTCCAATTTTGTACATGTTTAAGAGGTGACAGTATGTAAATAGACCCCTTGGTGTGTTTTTTATGTGCAATGATGTCTTCCCTTTGTATTTAGGGTTTCTTCCTGGGGGCTGACCCTTTCCAGTCAAACATGCCAATGAAAAAAACGTCAATATAGTGACATCACAGCCCCAGCTCAGCCCCTCCCCTAACTCTTCCCCTTTTATCATGCAACTAAAGCTGTGGGTGTGGCTTCAGTTCAGGTGGATCTCCACCCATCACCACCCACCAGGCAAACCAGGCATACTTAATGAACTGGTAGGGTGGAATCATAAAAATTACAGTTTAACAAACACTGTACACTTTTGGGGGAAAAAAATCTTACTTACTGTACTGTTCGTATTAAAAACAAAAAACTGTTAGGTGGTGAGTTGGTTCAGATGTGTAGTGTCCAAGTGTAATAGGATAATATATTTAGGATAATACAGTATGTGTAATAAGTGTAATTCCGACCACTGCGGTCACAGCTTAGTACTGTATGTATTCCATTTTACAATTAAGGCATTTAGCCTTAATTTACACTTTTAATCCAGAGCGATTTACATGAAGAAACAAATTGCGATACATCATACACATATAGATTAGCTGGATTTACAGATTACCATTTACAATTTAAGCAGAATTTCCAATTTACTTTACAATTTACAGTTTAAGCACTAAAAACATGTCAATAGTATTGACATCCTATAGAGGTAACTGCTATCTAAGTCTGCTTAATATGCTATCTGAAATACCTATGTTGGTACTGCAAGTGCTATGAGCTGGGATGTAGTGTGAAGAGATGTTTTCAGACCGTGGCGGAAGATAGGGAGTAGGGCTGTGGTTCTGATTGCCCAGAGGTGTGGTGCGATTCCAACAAGTCCACTCACCTCTGTCTGAAACAGTTGAGAAATGACGGACTTAAGGCCCTGATACACTAGAAATGTTTTGATCGATTTAAACAAGCAACGTCAATTATCAATGTTGACTTTTCACTTTTCTCTACAAATTGATCAACTCCTGGTTGTTCAGAAAAGTCAGATCATTAGCACCCTCTACTGGTCAACATTTCAGAATCCTCCTGTCACAGCCCTCCTTGGCGTCACATGATCCTTTCTCCCAGTCTCCCGCAGAAAAACTTTTCTGAAAACAACATGGCTGCTGCTGCCTCACTGGACAGAACATTTTATAGCTTTTTTAGTCTGCTAAGTGAACATTTGGTTGAAAGTGCCTCTTTCTTTATTTTATTTTTAGAGTGTACAAATGGAATCAAGTGGAATTTGGTTCACATTTGTACGCTCTCGAATGGGAGGTGTTGCCTGTTGCCTTGTGTCTCATCATGTTGCCCGTTGATGTTGAAATTTCTAGTTGATATTGATCAAAATATTGCTAGTGTATCAGGGCCTTTAACATGTGGGTCCATGACCCCCATGTTAAGGAAGGACCCACGAATCTGACCTATGCGGCCGACCCATTGGATTGACAGACCCATTCGGCTGACCCCCAGGCTGACCCATGTGACCAACCCGACATGGGACCATGGGCAACCTAGTCGGCCGGTAAATTCACCTTGCCCTGCTGTGTCTCATTGCCAGTGGTGACTGCATGGTCTGTCACTGAATCTGTACTAAAACCTTTGTTGTCATAACATGTGATACTGGACACAGTTTTTACTGTGTCTTTCTCAGTCTTTACTTGGCCTTGGATTTCTTCTTGTCTCTCTTCAGCCTGTCGTTTCTCCTTCGAACAGCACGTGAACAAGGTGAGGAAGACGGGGATGAAGGCGATGCCGTGCACCAGCCCGAAGATTATAACCAAGAACATGATCTTGAAGAACGTCCTGAAGATGTGATTCTTGGAGGCGGCCAGCACCACCACCCCCAGGATGGTGGAGAGCGCCCCCTGGACGATGGGAGAGCCCAACATGTAGAGAGCCTCCACCAGCTTCTCGTCGGCGCTCGGTTTCCGGCTGGAGACGAAGCTGTAGGACACGTGGGCTGAGAAGTCCACGGTGAAGCCGGTGCAGACCACCAGGATGACCATGGACAGGCAGTCGAGACGGACGCCCCACAGCGCCATGAACCCTGTGACGCCCACCATGACCGAGCCGATGGACACCGTCACCCAGAGCGAGCACAGCGGGCTGGGGATCAGCAGGAGAGAGATCAGCAACATGACGCCGGCCGTGACCCCCACGTTCTGGGCGGTGCTGCTCACGATGACGTCGTACTGGTCGTAGTAGATGAACGCCAGATGGTAAACGGCCACGTCAGGCACGTTCCTTTCGCGGGAGCATGTCTCCGTCATTTCCTGGAGGCCGCCGAACATCTTCGCCTCCGCGCTGGCGTTGGCGATGTCAACGGTCTGGATGAAGACACGGGACGCATAAATGACGTCTGCTCCTCCTCCTGCTCCTACCGTCAGATTGACGTCTTGCCTGAGTTCTGGTGCGAAATTTAAAAAGGACGAGATGTTGGTCATGAAGACGTTCTTGTCGTTCAGGTCCAGACTTGCGTTCCTCGCAAACTCCTCGTATCCGTCCAGCCAGGAGGTGTACAAACTCTGGTCTACGAAAGGCAGTTTATTGAAGTCGTCCATGCAGGCCTGAAGCTCGGACCTCCTGCTCTCGTTCCAGTAGGGGAACTCCTCCGTGAAGACCACCATCACGTTGGGGCCGTACCTGGAGAAGTACTTCCTATGGTCGTCGTAGTACTGTATCACGTAGGAATCGTCAGCTGCTAAATCTTTAAAGTCAGTCCCCTGGTGTACATGAAAGCATCCGTAGATGCTTCCAGCCAAGTAACCCGCGTATACCAAGACGACGGCAGCTTTGGCCCACGGCTTGGTCAACAGCGGGCCAAAGTAGCTCTTGAAGAAGTGATTCATTGGATATTCTTTCTCCGCACCTGTCTCCCGATCGTAGTCGCCCCCGACGCAGCAGGTGCGGTACGTTGTCGAGGCATCTGCGGCCGCGGGGCTCTCCGATGGAACCTCCATACAGGTCAGCCAGTGCCTGTTCCCGGCCTCCCGTCGGCCGTTCAGAGCCAGGAAGGCTCCGAAGAAGGTGATGTTGTAGGCGTAGCAGAAGACGATGGCGGCGGTGGTGTACAGGCAGAAGGTCTGGACAGCAGGGAAGTCTGAGGAGAGGCCGATGCAGAAGCCCAGCGCATCGGTCAGGGTGGTGATGGTGATGGACATGGCAGCCTCCCGGTAGGTGTGAGCCATCCTGGTGGGCACTGGGTCTTTCACCTTGGTGAGCTGCCAGTTGGATACCATGATGAACATGTCGTCCACGCCAATTCCTGTATATGCATGAAATGGAGCTCATTATTACATGGTCTTGGACCTGTCTAAGACCACCCTGGTTACACAGTGCGCTTTTGAGACTGAAAACGTTTTTATCTAAAGCATTTTTATCCGAGCTCCCTGTGCTATTTTTCTGGGTTGGTGTAAGTTTGGTAAACACACAGATGCACACCGGGAGCACATCCCCCTATTAGTTTGTATTAGCAGTGCGGTCAACGTGAATATATGGAACACACCCAATGTTCAGAGTGCCCCACTGATAGCGGCGCATACAATTGAAAGCCAATGGCGGAAGAAAAGCTCGGATAGAAATGCTTTTTTATTAAACAATGCGGCATGCTACAATCCTAATTCCGGGGGCAATAAGTGTCTAACACCCGTAAAAACATGTATGAGTACTTTATATTTGAAAACGCAATGTTTATGTACACGTTATGGATGCATTGACCCGCCACAAACTGGATTAAGCTGCTGGCCATTCTTTCTTCTCTCCTGGGACGGAGGCTTGTTTAATCGCATTGAATGAAATACATACACAGGGCTGAGGGAAGTAGGGGTGCTGGGGGGGCTTGAGCACCCCCTTTTTTCAGCCACAGCCCCCCTTGGACAGGAGGGGGAAAATACTAGTTATTTTAATCAAAACGGATTCCTGTTAAGAGGCCTTATACATACTGTATGCTCTATCGTTGTATCAGAGGCTAAGGTACCTGTGTCAGTTAGCTCATGCATGTGGACAGGGAAGTAAAAGCCACTTTTCCGTGTGTAAATGCATGAAAATGTGCATGCACAATGTGCATTCACACACATTTTGCATGTGTGCGCATCTTGCAGCACCCCATAGTGAACGTCCAGCACCCCTTACTGTCAATATCTTCCCGCGGCCATGGACACACAGACACAACCCAGGCTTCTCTCCTCGCCGGTCGGCACAGCCTAAAGATTTAGCTAATTACAAAGCAGCCGCTTGCTTTCTGCAATAGAGGAAGTAAACTTCTTGCCCGCCAGTGGGGGCGAGTCTAGGGCCCGTGATGTCACGTGATAACTATGAATAACAAACTACGGTGGCTCTGACATACCCAGTATCAGGAAGGGTGTCTGTATCACAGTGATAACCAAGGGCACTCCCATATACAGCATCAGCCCCAGTGAGGACAGCACAGCCAGGCCTGCAGACAGCACACCCACAGCAGCCACACACACTTTGTTCCTCACGTTGTCCAGCCTGACAGAATCACACAGCAAACACAAACACAACGTCAGCGATTCCAACAACATGGTGCATTCTTTGTTCCTTTTAATATGCATGCACAAGAGGCGGATCTAGGCATGCCCCCCCCCCCCTCCCCAAATGCCCTGACTGCCCGACCAAACACGATGCCATGCAAAACAACCCAAGATATTTCAAATTAATGTGCTTATATTTAAAATGATTTGAAACACTACTACTGCTGCTACTAACTAACTACAGCTGTGTCATCACTAAACCAACAGCATCATTGAAAACAGAAAACTCTCTGAGTCAGACCTTAAGCTTTATGCATGCTGCGTGTCTGTTGCAACTTCAACAACAACTGATGTTACTATTGATGCTTTACTTGACTAATACAGGTCCTGTGAACGAAAATGGTATGGGTGCACGGCCGCACCCATACCCATATCCCGTTACTGTACCATATCAACTTTTTTCTTTTTCCTAACAATGAATGAATGAATCATCATACACTACAGTGACAGTGGCACACAGAAGACACAAACAATAACTGTGTCTGAGATTGTACAACGTATGTGGGATTTATAAATACTGTAGTGAACCAGTTAAAATTATTAACGGAGTGACTGATTAAATTAGATTCATTGGAACAACTGGTTCCTGTTTTTTTTTTTTTTTTTTTTTTTTAAGATGTGAGAAGTGGAGGGACGCCGTCCCCCCGCGTCCCCCCTCCACTACACCCCTGTATATAAAATATTTTAGATGTGACAAGTGGAGGGACGCCGTCCCCCCGCGCCCCCCCTCCACTACACCCCTGTATATAAAATATTTTAGATGTGAGAAGTGGAGGGACGCCGTCCCCCGCGTCCCCCCTCCACTACACCCCTGTATATAAAATATTTTAGATGTGAGAAGTGGGGGGACGCCGTCCCCCTGCGTCCCCCTGACACTACACCCCTGTATATAAAATATTTTAGATGTGAGAAGTGGGGGGGCGCCGTCCCCCCACGCCCCCCCTCCACTACACCCCTGTATATAAAATTATTGTAGATGTGAGTAGTGGGGGGACTGTGTGTGTGTGTGTGTGTGTGTGTGTGTGTGTGTGTGTGTGTGTGTGTGTGTGTGTGTGTGTGTGTGTGTGTGTGTGTGTGTGTGTGTGTGTGTGTGTGTGTGTGTGTGTGTGTGTGTGTGTGTGTGTGTGTGTGTACCTGACACAGCAGAGCACAGAGAAGCAGATAACTACAGATCCACAAATCGCCAACAAAGGGATTACGTCTGCACCGTGTTTGTCCAGTTCCTCCTGCCTGGACCGTGACGTATAGTAGGACACCTGTACAGAAGAAATGCACAGGTAAACCATGACTGAACATTTTAATGTTCATTTTTATTTTCTTATACTAGGACAGGGGTTTTCAACAGGTGGACCACCAGTGGTCCTTGAGAGGGTTCCAGGTGGTCCCCAGGCTAAATGATGGGAAGCTTATGTACCCTGTCCCGAAGACTGACTGACATTAACTGGGTGCATTGAAATGTAATTTAGTATATTATGAACTGCTTTAACATTTCATTGATTGATGCATGCAACCACACACACACACACACACACACACACACACACACACACACACACACACACACACACACACACACACACACACACACACACACACACACACACACACACACACAATTTTAACCCTATTTGACCCAGACATATTTCAACTTGCAAAAAAAAAAGAACTGTTTTCATCCTTAATAGATCATGGTAATACAACCTAGTAGTAAGGTTGAAAACATTTTTTTTTCCCCAAGTTGAAATATGTCTGGGTCAAATAGGGTTAAAATTGTGTGTGGGGTGGGGGTGGGGGGGATTTTATTTGTGCAAAATAATTAATTCATTAATTCATTAATTAATTATAATAAAAAAAACAATTGGGATATCTTTTAATATAATGAACAAAAATATTTATTGCAGTCATACTTTACATACTTTTATCAGGGTTAAAGGCTAAAGTCCAGAGATTAATTGAAGAGGTTAATTGCAGCCTCTGTGGGGGGTATTGTATTGTCATGCAAATATCATGAAATGCAATGAAATTCTAAACAATCAACATCAACCAAAATATTTATGTTAAAAAAAAAAAAAAAAAAAAAAAAAACATAACAAAATAATGATAACATTTTTATAAATAATTAAAGGGTTAATGTTGCTAAAAAAGCAACAGTGGGTTAATTTCAAAGATCCTCAGTAGGCTAGCTACTCTGTGAGTCTATAAAGACCGATAAGGGTCCAGTTGAACCTTGGACCTCCCTTTGAGAAACACTGCTATAGCCTAATCAATATGATGCTGTAATAAATATGATGTACAGTTGCTTCCCACTTTTACGTACCTTGATGTTACGATTGTTTTCCTCTTTTGAAAACACCTCATGGAACTCTTTCAGCCATCCATCCACACCGGTGTTATTATTGTCATCCAAGAAATACATGAGCTTCACAGCTTGGGCAGATTGCACTGTGCCTCTACCATTCTTCACAACACCACCTATTGCTGAACCCAAAAATATCTGTTTGGATTCCAATGTGTGCAACGGAAACGTAATATCAATTTCCTCAATCCGGCTCGCATTGTAGTCGATCATTCTCAAAACGTCATTTGGCACACACACTCCGTTGTTTTTTGCACACAGGTCCTTGTAGCTGAAGAGTTTGTGCTCCACGGACACGGAGATGTCACTGACTTTATCGTTGAGTTTGAGGATGTCCTCAAAGGCTTCTTCCGTCAATATGTTTGAGCCGTGCACGGACACGGCGATGAGAGAGGCGTAGTTTCCCTCCTCGTACAGCCGCTGGCTGGAGAACGCCGACTCGACGTAGGGAAAGTTCCACTTGACGAACTCTCTGACTTTCTTCGAGGGTCCTTGCCTGGGCGTGAACTGCCGCTCGATGTCGTTGTCCTGCCTGTCTTCCAGAAAACGGAAGCCTCCCCCCAGAGCTGCAGAGACAGCCAGCGGCACGACGAGAAACCAGGCAGGGTGCGAGCCCACCGCTCGTCCGAGCTTCTCGAAAAGTCGAGAAAGGGGCTTCTCCAGGCAGTCCGTCCGTTTGCATGCCATGCTGAGGCTCGCAGGGCAAAGCAGGGTTGATGATGCCTCTGTGAAGACTGCCTATACGCACTGGCACAATGTATGCCAGGCTGACCTGACATGAATAGAATGGGCATGAATAGATTGGGTGTGTAAATAACCATGACCAGGGTCAAATTGCTTCCAGGTAGCCTAATTTCCACATCCAGGCAAAAGCCGAGTGTTGTGACAATAAACACGTCTTATTACACAGTGACACCATGATCGAATTCCTGTGGGGCATTGATCCAGATTGGTCATAACACCAAATCTGACTCCTGCATGCATGCGGTGCATGCCAGATTTTTTTCCTGGTAGTGAGTGAACAGAAAGAAAGAACACTCAATCATTGTAATACTGGAAAATTACAGGAACGCCTTTTGGTGTTCATTCATTGTTCATTGTTGTGTTGTATTTTCGCTAATTTTAAAAATAGAGATGATAGGTCATAGCACGGAGTGGGCGGTGCGCTATGAGCTACAATGCAATCTTGACATTATTCTAACCCCGAGCAGTAGAATGAGAGGGTAAAGCATTGCGCACAGCGTGTGTTACGTGACTGTTTGTAGCTGTGTGTGGCCATCAAAATGACTTCTTCTTGAGTCTCGTCAGGTTTCTAGAAGAGCAGAGAAGAGCGCAAACATCACATCCACCTGTCAGCGCCTCCATCTATGTCTATGAAGAGTGAACATGAACCATCTTGACTTCAGCAACAGTGGTGTAGTGGAGGGGGGACACGGGGGAACAGTGACCCCTCACTTCTCACATCTAAAATATTTTTGGGGAAAAAGATGACATCATCAAGATGTGTTTCACCATGTTAATGAGTTTCCTTTTTTCTGAGAGTGTACAAATGGAACCAAATGGCCCCGCTAGGGTCCATTTGGTTCACATATACACTCTCAGAAAAAAATTGAAAATGGGTGGAATTCCCCGTTAAGAGGCGTCCCCCCACTTCTAAAAGAACCACTACAACACCGGTTAAGACTCTCCTGTGGTTTATCCATGCCCGCCAACCCACCCAAATTTACTTCTTCATTCACATTGTACTTATGGAAACATTTCTATGATTCCAGAAATGTGTACCACAGATCAGTCTCCAACAACCAGCTGTATTGTCTATGAATAGTGATCGGTCTTTACAATAACTTCAGACACGACTTATGTACAATATACCCAACAATGTCACAACTCACAAGGTACAATAGGCTAGACTGGCATGAATAGATTGGGTGTGAAAATGGGTGTGAATACCTACTTACTAGGCGCTGTTTTGTGGTCAAATGACTTCCCGGTGATTTCCACCTCCAGGCAGAAGTATTATTTACACATAATCACCATGATCAAATGCCGGAACTGTGCGAGAACTCGGGCAGTGATCCATAGTGATCAGAACAAAATCTAACACACACACACACACACACACACACACACACACACACACACACACACACACACACACACACACACACACACACACACACACACTGGTATTTATCCATTTTGGACAGGGATGCCTTTATTCACCTTCGTTCAGAGAAAGCAGCAAAGAATGTATACTTAATGAAATTACAAAAGTGTTGGCATCAGATGTACTTGTAGAAACCACAGTGGTTTCAATGTTCAGCATTTAGGCCACAAATTAGAATTATAGCATTTTTATTTAAATTATTTGCATTAGCCCTAAAAAAAAATAATAATAAAGTTGTCCTTTAAAGGCTCTTTTCCCCACAGCATTTAGAGTGAATGAAAACCAGTGTTTAGATCAAATGTTTGACGTTACAGAGGAAACTTAAAGTAATTCACTAATTGTTTTGTAGCCTACCAACTTGTCTCAGTCGCATATGGAACCACGACAGAGGAGTTTTGTGTTTTGTTCTTGCTTTGAACACAATGGCAGCCTGCTACCTGTATGTCGAGTTTTATTACGGTAATATAAGCCTCCCATTTGGTAAAAACACAAATCTTGGTTATCTTGAATGCAGTTAGTTGCCAAAACAATATCAAGGCTGTTCAAGGACCATTATTAACTTAAAAGCACAATTGTGTGGCTGACAACTCAACACAGTTTAACGCCTGTCAACCCTGGCATCACATGAGCTCATGTAGATAATCTATAGGGTGTTTGCGCTTAGGTAATAATTACAGCAAAGGAAATCAGGTAGACCACTATGTTAAGTTTTGGCTAGTTAACAACCCCTTTGCATTGCAATAGACTGAGTTTGGTGGATGTTGCTTAAAATATCACAATAGTTATGTAATATCCTGATACATGGTACAGTAGCCGTGGTACAGTACTTGTATTGATAGTGTTTATTCAAAAATAATGACAGGCTCATGGGGATCATTAAATAGAAGTAAAATGTCTAAACATGGGGTATGGGAAGTGAGAAGGAAGTACATTGCAACTTGGCAAGGGGGTATGATATATGACATACGCCATGAAAATGAGATAATATTACAGCATGTATCTAAAATGCCATTTTTCAATAGGGGAGGGTCCCTTTATCAGCTGATAACACCAATTTGGCTACCACTTAAGAAGGTCTATCATATCAACATAATATCTATAGACATATAGCTTCTCAAAAATCATGAGTAGCCTTTATTTATGTGTTGTCAAACCCCCTATGGCCCATGGACTAATTGACTGAGACTGACACCTGTTACCAGAGCCTGGTATCTAATTTATCTTAGAGATTGGTCCTTGTTTGTCAAACGGTTACTTTTCATGAAATTATGAACTGTGTTCCAATTGGACCCAACCTAGTTGGGTTATTATACCTGACCAATGAGCTGTTTCCATGTTGTCATGGCAACATTATGAATATCAATACACAGGGACAACGGAATCAATTCAACATTTTCTCTAATTGCGTGGTGCTAATTCAGATGATGAACTCTTGAGAGTGTAAACATGAAACCAAATGGACCCGCAAGGGTCCATTTGGTTTCATTTTTACGCCAGGAAAGTGATCTATATCTTCTAAATATCTAACATTTTTTTTCCTTTGTAAAAAGGGTGAACTCTCAGACCTCATTCCCACGTATCAAGCAAATGTTGTCTGGGTGATGCTTGATTGCTGCTCAAAGTTCTTTTCAATGGGAGTCACAAGGTTTAATTAATCAGTTTGATCAAGGTTGATTTTGTTAATGACTCTCACTGGACAAGTATTGAGGTAATCTGAGTGCTGTTATCTGTGTGTGTATGATCGAGGCCCTGTTGAAAATGAATTGGAGCAGCGATCAAACAGAATAAAATGTGGATAAAGAGTGTAATGTTGGTGTGTGTGTGTATGTGTCTTACAGGGCGTGTCTTGGAGGGACTTATCAGGAGATCATCATGATCTGGATCAGTGGCGCCCACACCTTTTTGACTACTACTACAAAATGACCGGCTCAACAAGATCTACACATCAAAAGAAAAATGTGATTATTCCATTACTGAAAATCCATTTTGAGCCCCCCTAGAAAGTTTGAGCTTTGATGGTGTTACTTACTGTTAGTGTTTAAGAATAATGCACTTATAATGAAAAATAGAGAGGGAGAATTGGAAGGTTTTCCTGTATATGCTACTACTGATGTTTGAAAACAGTATTTGAGGTTTGAGTTGACAGTCTGTGATGTTGAATTTAATCTCTTGCAACCAAAACTAAGAACTTTTTTGTCCACAATTGGGAAAGAGAACTGGCAAAACGTTGGTCAAAATAACAATTATTCTCCATTCTGTAATTGTCTGGACTCTGGAAAATTAGGTAATTCAGATGTTTAAATATAATTTAACTCTTGAGGGTGTAAAATGAAACCAAATGGACCCATAAGGGTCCATTTGGTTTCATTTTGACGCTTCAAGTCCCCCCCCCCACCCTGCTGGGAGATCCTAAAATCACCTATGTTCTATATTTTAGGGCACTGTCATGTGATCTACCTGCACAGCCTGTGTGATCTACTGGTAGATCACCATCTACCTTTTGGGCAGGCCTGGGCTGGAGATCATCATGGGCTGGATCATCAGGAGATAGCTGGTGTCTACTCGGGGTCTATATCCGTTGTTCCAAGAGAGATACGATGCGCTGTTCGTACCGACAGTCTACACCCGCCTGACCGAAGCCCCCTGCACGGTACGTACCTGGATTACAATATGACTGCAGAAACCAGAGCCACTGAGTAAGACAGAGTTACGCAAACCCTGTTCACTTCATGCAGCCAGTCCAGTGGCACGTGATTTTTTTTCTTTCAACAACTGATGTTATTATTGATGCTTTACTTGACTAATACAAGTCCTGTAACAGAAAATGGTATGGGTGCGGCTTGAAGCTGTAACATTTTCTCCTGCCCCCCCCCCCCCCCCCCCCCCCCCCCTTAGTTAAATTAAGTCCACTGTCACATCTGTATGTCAATTACATCTTACACATAATTCTACATTCATTCAAACTCACATTCATTGTGAACTATATCCGTTGTGCCAACAGAGATACGATGTTCTGTTCAGTTGCGTAAACACTGTTCACTTCGTGCGGCCAGTCCAGTGGCGCGTGATTTTTTTTTTCTTTTTTAAATCCCACGCTGTCTTTGCAAACTGTCTCATGTTGGCCTATCGTACTGCAAGAACTGGACTGGACTGGTCACAAATTACATTAGAATATTCCTTTTTAAACACCATGTGGATTCGAATGAATATCGAATTATTTGAATATTGAATGTATATGATATTAATATGAAATATTGCAGCCTAGTAAGTAAGTATCCTTGCCAGGCCATGATGTCAGGAGGCCCAGCTGAGCCATTGAGGCCCATATAGGTCAGGAGCCTATCTACTGTTTCTGTAGCGTGAGGCAGCTTGATGTACAAGTACATCCCCTGGACATGATGCTAGTATGTCGCAGGGACTTACCCCCAATCCATCCCTTGATGCTGAGTGCCAAGCAGGGAGGCATTGGGTCCCATTTTTTAGAGTCTTTGGTGTGACCCGGCCGGGAATCGAACCCCGACCTCCCAGTCTCAGGGCGGACACTCTAGCCACCAGGCCACTGAGCTGGTTGCAGCCTAATATGCTGTAAATCCTCTTAACATCCTCTTTGTTCCTCTCTGTTCCTCTCTTTGCTCCAGTTCTGTATTGTCTACGGTTGGTGCTGAGAAATGCGTCCTCTTGATTCTTGTGAGATCAAATTAATGATTGAAAATCATATTAATAGCCTATTTTTGTATTGGTTTGTTTTAGTTTATGTGGGCCACCGTCTTGTGGGAACTTGCACAGTATTTTTTATATTTACTATTTATTGTAAATTCAAACCTTAAATTGACATTTAAATATTCTTTACATTTTAATATTCAAATATTCTTTCGAATATGGAATATTAATTTGTAGCCCTGTTGGCCTACAGTATCTACAGTAATGTATATACATATATCCGAGTTAATTATCTGGGGGAAAGTTGAACTGAGCTCATTTCATTTGTATCCCTGGAATTTGCCTTTTTGCCAGGCAAAATCTGATGACCTGTTTCTGTGTGTACAGTATAGTATATTAATCTTAACCCTATTAGACCAGGGGTTTTCAACTGGTGGTCCGGGGACCACCAGTGGTCCGTGAGAGGGTTCCAGGTGGTCCCCAGGCTAAGTTGGTTAACCAGATGTAACTCTTGAGAACGTAAAAATGAAACCAAATGGACCCTTGCGGGTCCATTTGGTTTCATTTTCACACTCTCAAGAGTTAAAATATTCATCATCTGAATCACCCATTTTGGAATGTATGTTTTGCTTGTTTTGTTTCCCCAAATCCAGCCTGGAATTGTGGACAAAAGCAAAATAAATCTTTAGATTTGGGGGTCTGTGGGGCTAAAATATCCTAAAGTGGTGGTCCGTGGCTCAAATCCTGAATAAATGGTGGTCCCTGGGATGAAAAAGGTTGAAAACCACTGTATTAGACGATAGGTGTGTTGGTGTATGACTTGACTTATCCACTAGGTCAGCAATGTTGGCCTTTTTGGTGCTTCTGAAGGAAAGTTAGACTCTGGTATTTTTAGCTTGTACCGTATAGGCTGTTTATCTACATAGAGACTGGCATCCGTCTGTCTATAGCAGTCAAAGTTGTAAGATTTATCACACGTTATTGCAGTGAAATCTGTTCCTCCTCACATTTGAGTCGCCCAGGGTGATCACTGGCAGACCAGGGGCGGATCTAGGCATGGGCATGGGCGGGCAATACCCCCTTAAATGCCCGGTCTGCCCCACCAAACACGATGGCATGCAAAACAACCCAAGATATTTCAAATTATAGGTAGGGGAAGTGATTTCACTTTTGTCAGATATCACCCCATTTTTTTCTGTTAAAATGCTCTATTATAAGGTGTGCAGACCATATATGGAGTTTCCCCCTCCCCCACGTTAGCAGAGGAGCTAATAAAAGTTCCCCAGGTGGAGGGTGAATTCTCCTCCAATCAGGATCGAGCAGCAGGTTCACATAGTGTAGCTACTCTTGGGCGCCCCTAGTGCACCAGGCTGGTACTACACGATAAATTTCAAATCACTTACCCTACCTTTAAAGTGCTTATATTTAAAATGATTTGAAACACTACTACTGCTACTAACTAACTACAGCTGTGTCACCACTAAACCAACAGCATTTCATCATTGAAAACAGAAAACTCTCTGAGTCAGACCTTTAGCTTTATGCATGCTGCGTGTCTGTTGCAACTTCAACAACAACTGATGTTATTATTGATGCTTTGCTGGCCTAATAAAAGTCCTCTAACCGAAAATGGTATGGGTGCGGCTTCATCGCCCGTGTCGCTTCGCACCACGAGCAATGAAGCCGCCCCCATACCATTTTCTCCAGTAGGGAAATGTTACACCCGCCCATGTGGCACACTGGCACAAGTGTGAGAGAGATGATTTGATCCAGATGATCCACTGTCACATTACATCCTGCACATAATTCTCTACATTCATTCAAACTTACATTCATTGTGAACTCTTGACTGGGAAAACAGTGGTGATAATAATAAACAACTGAGTCTAATAATCATACATCCTGAAAGAAAATATTGAAATATTTTCAAACAGAATGTTTCTGTGCATATGGATAGATGGAAATACATGATGACACACACACACACACACACACACACACACACACACACACACACACACACACACACACACACACACACACACACACACACACACACACACACAGTAATTGCTCACTGCATTCATTCATTCTGCGTGTGACATGTCTACATAATACACCAATACTAAATCATACGCAACCATTAACTTGGCATTGTGTGGTTGGATCAGACTTGGAAGAAATTGTAGAAATTGAGAGAAGGAGGAAGCGGGGGGAGATGTGAACAGTTTGGGCTGGTAAAAAGAACTAGCGTGGCCTTATCCTGCATGTCTTCACATAAAAGAGTAATGTGACTGAATGCAAGTAAACAAAACACGGGCTACATGGAAGTAATGTATTTTATTGCTTTATATCCTGCTTTATTTACAGGGGAAAATGGATGAGAATGCGATAAAAGGGTGTACAAAACATTTCTCATTTGATCCTTGTGTATTTTTTTTACCGTAGAATTAATGACATAAATAGCATATTTCGTAAAAAAAAAAAAAAAGCCTCTGATCAAATAGCATCTTCTGTTATTCTCACCCACGTGTGAATTTACTTGTGCGTAGAGATCAGTGTTGTAGTGGGACTTTTAGAAGTGGCCTCTTAAAGGGGAATTCCACCCATTTTCAGTTTTTTTTTCTGAGAGTACAAATGTGAACCAAAAAAGGAAACTCATTAACATGGTGAAACACTGAAATACATCTTGATGATGTCATCAAGATGTATTTCACCATGCTAATGATTTTTTTTTTCAGACCTACATTTCTAGGAAACTCAGAATGGGGGAACTTTTTTTTTACCATGTCCACACAACATCTCTAAGGTATATTAATGACATAGTAAAATATTGAAACTGAGTGGAATTCCCCTTTAAGACACGCGCATGCACACTTGCATTTGCATGCACATTTGCGTGCATCTGCGCAACACACACAGGCACACGATTAAAACAAATATAGCATATTGAGAAAGATTGTTTACAATGCCTGATTGTATCCATAAAAGTAAATGACAAGAAAAAAAAACAATAGAACAGAAACATTAATAACATTAAAATAATAATATATTTATTTTTAAAGCACTTTCACAGCAGACAAAATGAACCAGAAACCCAAAGAGGCGTTTCTCAGCTTTAAAATGTCACTGAATTGGAGAGAATGTGTGTCCGAAGGATTTAATTCAAATGTAATCATCAGTTTCCCAGTTTTGATTTAGTTACCACAAACTAGGCTATCATTTGTAACAATTATATATATAAATCACATCAATAGTTGATTAACCTTCTCTGCACTGTACGTGTTTTGGTGTTCTAAGCATTATCTTATACTAGAGCTTGTAGGTCTGATATTTTTTGAAAAATCAAGAAAATGTTGGGCGCAAATCTTTGAAGGAATATATATATATATATATATATATATATATATATATATATATATATATATATATATATATATATATATATATATATATATATATATATATATATATATATATATACTTTCCCAAATCTTTGCTTCTGGGGAATCCCTAGAACATGTTTTCAGATTGGGGTCCGCAGCCAAATACAGATAATTCTGGTGGTCCTCGGCATGAAATATGTGACACATGAACATAGATTTTATTTTTTGTTTTTTCAGAACTGGAATCTAGTGTCAGAAACTAGAAACGACCATCAGAAACTAGAATCTAGCGTCGGAAATTCAAATCTAGCGCCAAAAAAATAGAATCTAGCGCTGGAAACTGAAATCTAGCATCGGAAACTAGAACCTAGCATCAGGAACTAGCATCTGAAACTAGAATGTAGCGTAAGAAACTCGAATTTGGTGCCAGAAATTGGAATATCATGTCAGAAACTAGAATCTGGTCAGGACAAAATGGATTAAAACCCAGATCGGTGTCTGGTGTGTCCAGAGCTCTGCGTAGGTTCTGCCAGAACAGTCCAGGGTGCTGTCCAGCCTGGGACCAGCTCAGGTATGTGTGTCTCTTCACCAGCCTCCTCATGCGGAAGTAGGGAGACAGCTTCTGGGCTGGAATGTCCTCCAGAAACACCAGGATCAGCACGTCCTTCTTCTCATCAAACAGACGGTAGCTGCACACACATGAGAGGAGAGCAGCGCTACAGTAAAGGGGCTTACAGAAGGCGAGGAATAAATCGCCCATCCTAATTCATTTTCAAAAAAGAAAATATTTTCAGAACAGTTCGGATTTGGCGATATTGCACAGGTTTACTTCGGATTTCGGGTGGACTTTTTTTTAGACCCGTGAAGACCTCTAGTCTCGTGCACCGTTGCCATGTTCACCCGGCATAAAACGCCTGGCGTTTATCGACAGGCGTTTTTCTTTATGTGGCAGTGCCGACATAAAGAAAATCGCCCGTCGATAATGCGAGTGTTTACCGTTGCCGTCTGGAATGCCCTTAACTCAACTCAGACATTACCAGGGCTGTAGTGGAGGAGGGACGCGGAGGGGCGGCGTCCCCCCACTTCTCCCCGCCCCACTTCTCACATCTAAAATATTTTTGGGGCAAAAGTTTGCCTACCGCATGTCTTTTGTCTTGTCATTTACTTTTATGGATACAATTAGGCATTGTAAACAAGTCTTTCTCATTATGCTATTCTTGTTTTAATAGCGTGTCTGTGTGTTGCGCAGGTGCACGCAAATGCGCATGCAAATGCGTGTGTATGCACGTGTCTTACAGGGGAATTCCACTCATTTTCGATATTTTACTATGTCATTAATACACCTTAGAGATGTTGTATGGTAAAAACAGTGATGGGCAGTAGCTTGTTACAAGTAGCTAAGCTACATAGCTTAACTACATTTTCCCGTAACTTGTAGTGTAGCTTACTACATTTGCTCTGGGAATAGCTTGTAGTGAAGCTACACTACTTGTTTCGAGTAGCTTGTAGTGAAGCTACACTACTTATTTCGAGTAACAAGGATTGTAGCTTACTACATTTTCCCACACACATTTTCAAATTCCACCCATTTTTAATGGGTAGAAAACCTCTAATATACATCCCAAAACTTAAACATGCCACCATCCTATGTTCAAACCCTCCGCTAAATTATTATCATTATGATTTTTACCCATATTGTTTTATTATTATGATTAGTATTTAGAAAGTTGTACATTAAGTTAAGATATATATTTATATTATGTAGTGATTATGTAGCAAGCTACATCAAGCTACTTTTGTCATGTAGCTTGTAGTGTTGCTTGCTACAAATCTCTGGCGATAGCTTGTTGTGTAGCTTAGCTGCATTTTTTCGAGAGTAACAAGTAGTGTGGCTTACTACATTTTCCCAGTAACTTGCCCATCACTGGGTAAAAATGTTACCCCATTCTGTGTTTCCTAGAAATGGAGGTCTGAAAAAAAATCATTAGCATGGTGAAACACATCTTGATGACATCATCAAGATGTGTTTCTTCATGTTAATGAGTTTCCTTTTTTCTGTACAAATGGACCCGCGAGGGTCCATTTGGTTCACAGCTAGGGTCCACTTGGTTCACATTTGTACACTCTCAGAAAAAAATGTAAATAGGTGGAATTCCACTTTAAGAGGTGTCCCCCCACTTCTAAAAGTCCCACTACAACACTAGACATTCTCAAATGCTATGGTGTAGCCAGGTATAGTGTAAGACTTCTCATTGGCTGCATGGCAGCAAATCAGGTCTGGGGCCTTGTGTGTAAGGCCAAAGGCCTGTACCACCAGGCCTGGTCCTGGGCTTACCAAATAATTACCCAGAATAATTAAAACCTGCAATTCAAAAAGTCCAGAAAATTAAAAATGTTACTGTACTCCCCTGCTTTTGTCATCATGAGTTGAAACTCTTGATGGCTGTTTTTAATTATTATGAGTAATTATTTGGTAAGCCCAGGCCCAGGTCTGGTGGTACAGGCTTTTGGCCTACACACAAGGCCCCAGATCTGATTTGCTGCCAGGCAGCCAATGAGAAGACTTAACACTAAACTTGGCTACATCATAGGATTTGAGATTTGCCTTATATAGTAGACAGTTGCACCTCCATTCACTGCCACAGGTCTGGCCTAACATAAGCTATTCTACATAGACTAGTACTGGACCGAAAGTAGGCAGAAATGATTTGGACTCTAGCCATCCTGGCCAATTGAATGGGCATTAGTGCTACAGTATTTAATGAAAAAACGTTTAAAGAGGGGGTGCCGTGATTTTTGTATTTTTTCCAATTTTGTACATGTTTAAGAGGTGATGATACTTCATTAGAACCCTTGATGTGTTTTTTATGTGTAAGGATGCCTTCCCTTTGTATTTAGGGTTTCTTCCTGGAGGCTGAACCTTCCCAGTCAAATGTGCCAATGACAAAGGCTGTAATGTAGTGACATCACACCTCAGCCCCTCCCCTAACTCCTCCTCCTTTACCATACAACTACTGCTGTGGGCCTGGCTTCAGTTCAGCTGGATCTCCACCCATCACCACCCACCAGGCAAACCAGGCATACTTAATGAGCTGGTGGGGGAGTCCACATAAAAACATAATTTTAACAAATACTGTACACCTTTTTGAGAATATTATTCCTCTTCATGTAACAATAATACCTGATGATCATGATTTAAGTTGGGAAAAAAAATCATGGCACTCCATCTTTAAGCACACATGGCATGAAATAGAAATTAAAGACAGATTTCCCTGACACTTATTCAAGTGAGTAAATGTGAACATCATTGGTACCTGGCCATCTGGATCTCTCTAGAGCACCATTCACTCTCCAGGTAACGATGACTGATGACACAGATGGTCCTTCTGCTGCCATAGATGGCATCTGTAATATTCTCTATGATGGCTTTACCTGGAAACATAACGAACAATCCAAACCAAACTTCCTTGGTAAAATATTGGCCCTAACTAATGTTCATGATGTATCTAGGAGGGCTGTGAGCAGTTAAGAAATCTGTCCACCAGTGACATCCTGGATGGGGAATCGAAACTAATAGAAACTGCAGGCTTTCTATTCCTGAAAAAGACAATGAAATAAAAAAATAAAACATAATCTTGATTAACCCCTTTAAACCCAAGGACGATTCTAAAAATAGTTTTCTGTAAAACCTAATGTTTCTATGTCAGTGGTCCTCAAACAATTCCATGCCAAGGACCCCAGGAATTAAATTATATGTAATGGCCGTAAAAAAAAAAGCCTAACAATACCAGTTAGTTAGTTATCAGGTTTCTGAACTGCCCGGAGCCCTTATATGAGTAGAAGAAAAAATGCATCATGAACATTAGTGAGGAGCAATTGTATGCAGATAGTTGACAAAATTGCCCAGAATATACACTGTTTGAATGTTTATCAGACATAAAGTACTTTTAAAACAGGCAGCTTTAGATAAATACAGTTAGAGACAGAGAGGTCTGTACCTGGTAGGAAGTCCCGGTGGTGCAGACAGAGTCTCCAGCCCTGCTCTCCCTCCAGCACTGGAAGCATTTCTCTGTAAACCCAGAGCTCATCGTGAACGTTGTAGGAGATGAAGGCGTCGTAGCGCTGAGGAGATCCCCTCTTTCTTTTCTGGGCATCATAAAGGAAGGCCAGGAAGAGGTAGTAGCCATAGAGGAGCTGCAACCTCAGGAAGTGGTAGGCGAAGGATGTGAGAAGAGTGAGCACAATCACACAAGTGGAGGAAATATAGTAGATGAAGCTAGCATCCATCGAACAGTTATGGAAGTCAAAGTCCAGAAATCTGGTTCCCGTTTTCACCCGAGGATAGCCACAAGTGTAGCTGTGAGCATCAACCACCTGAGTTTGGCTGTTGTTCAGAATCCACTGATGAAAGTCATAATTTGAGCATTCACAAGCAAAAGGATTGTCACTCATCTTAAGATGCCTGAGAGCAGGAAGAAAACTGAACACAGAGATATTGATCACTGTCAACTCATTCTGGCTCAAGTCCAGTGAAGACACTCGAGTCAGGTTGGATTGTTCTAGAAAGTCCAGGGACTTCAGGTTATTCTTAGAGAGGTCAAGAACTTCTAAGTTTGGTGTGTTTTTAAATGTGATGTATGATATGTTTGGAGTAAATGATGGGCAATTGCATTGTATTGTAAGGTGCTTCAGGCTCTTCAATAACGGTAAGTCACAGTAACTCAGCAGAGAAATTAGAGTAAGGGTTTCAAGTTCATCCAGTCCTTCAAAAGCGTTTCCTTGCATGGCATCGCCTGGCAACCCAAAATTCCGTAATGTAAGGTCCTTAAGTCCAACTAGTCCTTCAAAAGCATTAGATTGAATCGAATTAGGATATATTCCGACTGAATACACAACTAAGTGCTTCAGAGATCTAAGACTTTCAAAATCCCCACCATCTAATTCTTCAATCCTGTTCTTATCTAAATCCAATAATTCTAGTTTCAGGGGACCAGTCCGGAACATAGCACCAATTTCTTTAATGTAATTGTTAGTCATAGTTAGAAACTTTAACTCACTGAGATGTTGAAAAACACACTGTTTTATTTTGCTGATTTCATTGTAATCTAGTTGAAGCTGTACGAGTCTGGTTAAATATAAGAAGTCTGAGCATTGTAAATGATGTAGATTGTTGTGTTGGAGGCTTAAGATTTGAAGCATGGAGAGATTCTTAACATCGCCTGGCACTTTGGTAAGCTTATTACTGTCAAGTCTCAGGTGACGCAGTTTTTTCATTTGTGTGAATGAAACATTAGACGGGCTATACAGGGCGTTGTAAAGATAAAGGTTGGTCAGCTGAGTGCAAGTTGTCAGTTCACTTAAGTCAGGACTGTAATTATTATTTATGTTAAGTGTCCTCAGTGTGGGTATTTTGCAGGCAATATTTAATACATCTCTGTCTACTGCCATAGAAAACAGCTGTAGGTACTGCAGTGAATCAAGGTTCTGTAAAGATTTTCTGATGTTGTTAAAAGAACCTTGTGGACCGAAATATGCTTGCGTTATATTCCTGAGAAAATGCTTGTGTGAAATGTCCCACTCCCATCCTGATCTGTTACAACAACGTGCCAGATCAATCTTCATGAGATTTGGAAATACAGCGGTTGTGATGCTAAATGTTTTTATGGATTCCGAATTAATTGTCAATTCCCTGAGCTCAGAGGACATGTTCAGTGGCAGATCTTTTGTCTGAAAACACAGTAATTCCATAATTGTGATTTCCAGCACATGCAATTGTGGTATTTGCAAGATGGTGATGATGTCTGTCATTTGGTTTATGAGGTTGGATCTCAGATATAATTTCTGTAAACTTGGGAGTGGCTGGAAAGCACCATGACTGATGAATTGGATATCGTTAAAATCCAAGTTCAATAGCAAGAGGCTAGACAGTCCCTGAAACATATTGTCTGTCAGTGTTGTTAGTTGGTTATAGTTCATATTGAGCACTTTAAGTTCTCTCAGGTGATTAAAAGCCCCGTCATCAACATGAGATATTGAATTCATGCCCAGCAACAATTCTTGGAGATTCATGAGGTTCATCAAATCTGTCCTGTTTATCATTTGAATGTTGTTATCAACGAGTGATAATGCTATAACTTCTCTGGGAATGTTGTCTGGTATGCTACCGAGTTGACGATCCTGACAGTCTACTGAAATACCAGCGGTGACATTTTCAGAGTAAAGAATAGTGCAGTCTTTCAGGACGTAAGCCAGTATAGCAGTGAGATAAAGTGAAAACGGCAGGAATAAGAAAGGGAAACGATGCCAGATTCCTCTCTGTGCCATCATTGCTGTTCTTCGTGGGTGAACTGTCAGGTCCTTTTTGGTGATTGTTCTGGTGCTGAAAGGGAATTTGTACAAAATCATCAAGATTGTGCGCTAGTGTCCAAGTTTTATAATGCTGCCATGGTGTTCGTTATGGGCAAAACATTGCAACCGAGATGGGCTCACCCCCTTCTGGTGCTTTTGGAATGAATACAATATTAGATTGGGTCAATCGAAACTATAAATCAGGGATGGCCAAACAGTCAGAGACTAAAAGCCACGTTTTTCACTGTGTTACTGCAAAGAGCCACAACAAACGGTCACAATGCTTATAGAACCGTCACGACGGCCGTCACGGTCACAAATAGATTTCCCCTCTCGTGCATTTGTGTGCAGGTGCGCAATGCACACGGACACACTATTAAAACATATAGACAGGTATTTAGAAACAGGGTTTACAATCGAAAAAAGTATTTGACAAGTCAAAACAACATTTTTGCACAAAACATATTTTAGATGTGAGAAGTGTCCCCTCTCTACTACACCCCTGATGAACATCCCTTCCACACACACACACACACACACACACACACACGCACGCACGCATGCACACACACGCACACACATACACACACACTGACTGGCTGACTGACAACACTGTTGCCATGCTTGTCAATCACAGAAAACAACAATCATGGTTAAAAGCTCTTCTAAATTTGATCTGCTATCAGACAGACAGGCATACAGAGAGAGACAGACACACACAGGCAGACGGAGCAAGCAGTGACGTCACCGCCCTGGTTCCGGAAGTGTTTTCCCCATTCATTTTTCTCAAAGACTTTTCGAAAATAATTTATATAAAGACGATTTCGCCGAGGACAAAGCCAACTCGGGTCGTGACAAATAATGATGACACACAAAATATCATCATATAATATCTAATTAGCAAGAAGTAGAAAACGGCAGGATACAACACTTTTTGTTTCGTTTTTCATCTTAGAAATAATTCTACCGTTCTACCGTTCCACCATGGAACGGTAGAACGGAGTGTGTCCAGTGTAGTGCTTTTTCTCACAGTGAGAGGGTCCTGCGTTCGATTCTCTCTTGCGGGGGTGTTAAAGAACTTGGAATAACATGTTCCTTAAAGGAGAATTTCACACCAAAACACATCAGGCAGCACACACAGATTGGAGGGGAGGAGAGGAGAAGGAATAGATTCCCAGATAGCAAAATCCATTGATTCAACGTTGAATTTTGGTTATTTAACCAAAATTCAACGTTGAATCAATGCATTTTGCTATCTGGGTTACCTCTGAGATTACATGTAAAGGCTTTCCCAGAGTGACATAAAATGCATGCATGAGTATTAGTATACCTTTAAAATATTGTGTGTGTGGGGGAAAGTTTGGAGCTACCAACAATATACCTGTATTAGAATAATGCCAAACTGCGGCAATGCAAGCTGAGGGGCATCTCAGGTGTAAATACCTGTATATAGTATATGATGTCACAGTGATCACGGTAGATGGATGCATAATGTGTTTTGGTGTGGAATTCTCCTTTAAGTGCTATGCAGGGAAACTACATTGTCAGGTGATGAGAAGTGAATTGGACTCCTCATGCATAGAAGAAACCATGAGGTCAGTCCTTTTGGCTGCAACTACATTACCGATTGCACATTCACGTGTCTCGGACCGGGGTGTGATGTCACGTCCTCCTTTTTTGAATGGGTTTCTATGGGCACTTCCTGCTACTTCCTGTCTGAATTTCGGACGGTGGCCAGGCAACAGGAAAGACCCGCCCACGGCCGAAATTCAGACAGGAAGTAGCAGGAAGTGCCCATAGAAACCCATTCAAAAAAGGAGGACGTGACATCACACCCCGGTCCGAGACGGGAATGTGCAATCCAATAGTCTGGATGAGCTCTTTCTCTCTCCAAATTGGCAGAGGGGGTGTACGCCAAAACATGTTCATAAAAAAAGTATACTTTTCAAGATAGAAGGCTGTCAAGATCTGTTCAATCAGGCCACTATAGCCCATATTTAACACTAGGCGTGTGCTGAAATATCGTTATCGTGATAATATCGTATACTTCCATAATCGTATACATTATGGAAGGCCTAATATCACCACCTATATCGTATCGTGAGGGACCAATATCGTCCCAGCCCTATTTAACACCATGGCACAAAAAATACTAAATGCATCATTTTAAAGGTAATTTGCATATTGACCACCCACATTTATAGCCATTTTAAGTGAGGCAGGGAAGCTGCACATGCTCACATGTCAGTTTCGCCTGCAGCTCACAGTGTACCGTCATCGCCAGAGCTTTTGGCACCCTTGCACTTATAAACAGGGGTGTAGTGGAGGGGGGACGAAAAATATTTTTTTTGGGCAAAATTAGGCCTATGTTTTTTTTGTCTTGTCATTTACTTTTATGGATACAATTAAACATAAACAAATCTTTCTCAATATGCTATACTTGTCTAGATGTGCATGCACGTGTCTTAAAGGGGAATTCCACTCATTTTCAGTATTTTATTATGTCATTAATATACCTTAGAGATGTTGTGTGGACGTGATAAAAAAATGTTCCCCCAGTTTCCTAGAAATGGAGGTCTGCAAAAAATCATTAGCATGGTGAAATACACCATGTTGAGGGGTTTCCTTTTTTCTGAGAGTGTACAAATGGAACCAAATGGACCCGCTAGGGTCCATTTGGTTCACATTTGTACACTCTAAGAAAAATAAAATAAAATGGGTGGAATTCCCCTTTAAGAGGCGTCCCCCCACTTCTAAAAGTACCACTACAACACTGCTTATAAAGACCTAACAACTCTAAATTAATTCTATGAATTGGGATTTAATCAGAACTTAATATTTAATTTAAATAATAGATTACACAGAAAATGCTGTGACAAAAGTATTGAGACCCTTTTAGAGTTGCAAAGAAGAAATTAACTTCAAGCAGGGGGATTCACCTTGAACTCACCTGTGGTGAGTTTAGGTGACATCAATCTAGTAATCAGTCATCCAGCTGGTTTAAATGGAGCAAACCCCTCATTCTGCTGTTGTGTTACTCATACTGAGCATGAGCAAAAGAAAAAAAAAGCAGAGAATTGTCTGAAGATTGTAGCAAAGCACAGACAATCTCAAGGCTACAAGCCAAGGCCATGCATGTCTGTCATGGTTAAAATGGAGTTTTAAGTTATAATGGGGTTGTATAGGAATATATTGATCGCCCCGTACCGATGAATAATTCAAATGTTGAAGCTTACCCTGAACTCAGTGACAATCACCCTCCCAGTGTGTTACTCCTGGCGGAATGAAGGGACATTCAAGATCTGACCCCAGTTTAGGTTTAAGTGGAGTGAGATATGACCTCATGCCTGGCCCCGGTCTACACCAAAGCCAGGAGAGCATGTGTTACGCCAGGGATGTCAAACCCAAATATAGACTGGGCCAAAATAGAAAAATTGGTACAAGTCGAGGGCCGGAGATACCGTCTGTGTTTCAACACCGGTTTACGATGACGCACAGAGTGGCGCGCTATGAGACGTGAACACCTGCTATTTTTCGGGGATTTTTTTATTTTTTCTTCTATGATCCTCACCAAGTGCAGCTTTCATAGTTAATTGAGAAAGTAAATGAGACTGAGTTGAGGAAGTAAAACAATTAGGTGCATTCATTTCTTATCATGGTGTGTGCAATATACCAGAGGGCCAGTTCTAATACTAATTCAATATCATCCTGCGGGCCAAAGATAATTCATTCACGGGCCTGATTTTGCCCCCGGGCCTTGAGTTTGACATATGTGTGTTACGCTGACATGTGGGTTAGAGATTGGGAATTGGGATGAGGAAATGAAAGGTCACGCGTGACATGCTCCAGAGATTGGAACAATGATTCTGAAACAATGAACCCATGACATGGGTCTTGTCTAGTGGCCGGATGTTCCCGAAATGAACCGTGCCTTCAGACCACAGTGGTCGCGGTTCCCCTGACCTTTGAAAATGTCTGTGTCTGAGTTCATTTTGCGAGCTCAGTCATTGAAATTGAGACTTATGCAGAAAGTCTGAAAAAAAAAAAAACAGTTCTCTTTTTGTCATCAGAAAATTTCCCCAGCGGATACATGACTAAGGACAGCAAGAAGATCCTGCAGGGGTGGATGTAACATTTCCCAATTGGGGGGGGGGGGGGGGGGGGGGGGGGGGGGGAGAAAATGGTATGGGGGTGGCTTCATGAAGCCTGAAGCCGCACCCATGAAGCCGCACCCATACCATTTTCAGTTACAGGACTTTTATTAGGCAAGTAAAGCATCAATAATAACATCAGTTGTTGTTGCAAGTTGCAACAGACACGCAGCATGCATAAAGCTAAAGGTCTGACTCAGAGAGTTTTCTGTTTTCAATGATGAAATGCTGTTGGTTTAGTGGTGACACAGCTGTAGTTAGTTAGTAGCAGTAGTAGTGTTTCAAATCATTTAAATATAAGCACTTTAATTTGAAATATCTTGTTGTTTTGCATGCCATCGTGTTTGGTGGGGCAGTCTGGGTATTTAGGGGGGCATTACCCCCCATGCCCATGCCTAGATCCGCGCCTGAGGCCCTGGCACTTGACAGTAAATTAATTTGGCTGTAGATGATCAACTGTGTATTTCAGCCTTTTTAGGACAGTCGGATTAATTAATTAATGAACTCGATCGTGGGCGTCTCTGGTCATGATTCATGATGCAAAAAACTTTAAAGACAAACATCGGCAACGCAGCAGTGAGGAGAGCAGTAGAAGGAGGGGAGGAGGAGAGGAGAGAATTTAATCGTTTTATTCGAGTCGCATTTAGATGTGTACAGGAGGCCGCGACTAAATTCGCCGGCAAATATTTCGCTTTTTTTGGGGGGGGGGTCACTTTTTCGAGTCGCTTCGCTTTTTCGCCAATGTGTAACAACCATGACAGTGTCAGCATAAGAACATTTCAGCTAAAATCAATACAGGAACCCACAGGAGGGTGTGAGCCTCACAAATAAACTGCATGCAACAAGTCTATAGTTTCACATCCCTTCAGTCCAATGACAGACAGACAGATTGGAAACTAATGTGAAGTTTAATGGTAATTATATGAAGCATCTTTACTCCATTTGTGTTTAGTTAATATTTACAACTGGGGCCGTACCTGTTGTGAATCTGAACACCAAATGATGTACAGTTAATGTGATTTAATATCAATACCAATAATAATGTTAGTATTTTGTTCAAGTACTGCTTTAATGTAGATGTGAGGATACTTGATCATTGGGAAAGGGGAACCATGTTGTGGCAGAGCAAGGTGCACAGATATGTGGTAATAATTAATTGTGTGTGTGTGTGTGTGTGTGTGTGTGCGCGCGTGTGTGTGTGTGTGTGTGTGTGTGTGTGTGTGTGTGTGTGTGTGTGTGTGTGTGTGTGCGTGTGCGTGCGCGTGCTGCACTATGGCGCACACACTTAGCCGTTCCACAAGCTCAACGTGTCGCGCGCTGTGTGCTAGTGTTTCCAGAAAATAGAGACCACAGAATGTAACAACCCCTAACCTAAAGGCTCGTTCTTACTCCACAGTGAAGTGAAACGGTTTCACTGTTTCACTTCACTGTGGACAGTCTGGGACCAGCTCAGGTAGGTGTGTCTCATAAGAAGTAGGGAGACAGCTTCTGGGCTGCAATTCAACTCCTGTGGAAAACCCCACAGGAAATCCTGTGGGAAACCGGGGGCACGGTGGAACAGTGGTTAGTGCTGTCGCCTCATAGCTAGAAGGTCCTGGGTTCGATTCCCGCTGTGGGTGCTGCTGTGGGTGCTGGCGGCATGTCTCCTACTCTGTGTCATCAGTGCCCACCAACTCTGAGGTGGGGTTGGTGAAAGGGCCTTTCTGTGTGGAGTTTGCATGTTCTCCCCATGTCCCCTAGGGTAGATATACCCTCACATGTTCTCCCCATGTCCCCTAGGGTAGATACCCTCACATGTTCTCCCCGTGTCCCCTAGGGTAGATACCCTCACATGTTCTCCCCGTGTCCCCTAGGGTAGATACCCTCACATGTTCTCCCCATGTCCCCTAGGGTAGATACCCTCACATGTTCTCCCCATGTCCCCTAGGGTAGATACCCTCACATGTTCTCCCCGTGTCCCCTAGGGTAGATACCCTCACAAAAACATGCAGTAATCCTGGGCTCTAAACTGCCTCCCCCTGGCCAGCCGGGGCGCCTGATGGAGGGGACAGGAACTGGTTGGAATAACGTGTTCCTTCCACGCGCCACGTCCAACCAGGGAAACTCCCCTCTGTCAGGTGAAAAGACGGCAGCTTAGATTCCTCATGCATTGAAGGAAGCATGAGGCCAGTCCGCTGCCTCCCTAGGTTGGTGGAGGGTGTGTAGAGCCCAGGATCACATTAGGAAACCTCATAAAAACAGGTTAAAGTCGGGGTACTAGTCACAACCTATAGAAGGCTGAACATGCAAAATATCATAATGGTTTATGCATAGCATGTGATATGTCCAACTAGGGGGTTTCCTTGATACCAAGCAAGCAGCTAAGGCAACAATAGCCTCGACACCCAGTGTCGAGTGTACAAATGTGAACCAAATGAACCCGTTAGGGTTCATTTGGTTCCATTTGTACGCTCTCAGAAAAATATTGGAAATGGGTGGAATTCCCCTTTAACCTTAACCCTATTAGACAATTCGTGGTGTATGACTTATCCACAAGGCCAGCAATGTTGGCCTTTATGGTGCTTTTGAAGCAAACTTACACTTTTTGATGGTATCTTTGGCTTGTGTATCCTGTTTATCTACATAGAGAGGTCAAAGTTGTAAGATTTATCTTACAACTGTGAAATCTGTTTCTCGCATTTGACCCATGCATCTCTTGGAGCGGTGGGCTGCATTTGTGTTTTAATAGCTTGGAGATCTGCAGTGCAATTGAAGCACAACTCGATAATAAAAGACTGATAACTGTGTAGAAGAATATTCTTGTTTACAATGGCAGCCACTGTTCGTTTCATCAAACCTATAAAGACATACAGAGAAATACTTTCATAAAGTCAGAAGCAGCAGGTCATAGAGGAGGTAAAAGGGAAAAGAAAACTATCCATAGGTGCCAGTTGGGAGTGATTTTGAGAGTCAAGAGATTCACATGTCTAAGTAACCGTTTGTAGGGCATTCCACATTTTTGTAGCATAATCGATTGGAACCCACCCATGGACTGAGACCGGCACCTGTCTAAGGAGACTGGTTTCTATTATAACCCGTGTTCTGATTGGACCCAACATCCAGAGTTATTATACCTGACCAATGAGCTGTTTTCATCTTGTCATGGCAACACAATGAATATCAATACACAGGAACGTACGGCAGACTGTTAAGAATCAATTTATTATTATGAGTTTATTATTATTATTTATTACAAGGCTTGAATGAATGCTCCAATCAGAAGCCAGCGTTCTGGTCATGTAGTAGTAGCGGCCTTCAGTCTCGAAAGACCATGGCACAAGCGCACTTGGATTGGATCAGGTGCTGAGGGAGCAGTGCTTCATGTGACTGTTCAGCCCAACACGTGAGCGGCAGACTCTTTGACAGTAAATGCACTTGAATATACTGCCTTCGCCTTCTGACGCAGGTTGGGGTGCCTTTCGCCTAGCTCTCCTTTCTGCTGCTGCTTTGTTGAGCTCCGCTTCACTCTTCTGCATTCCACTCCAAACCTCTTGCCTCCAGCAGCCACGATCACTTGCACTGTCCTCCCAGTTGTCCACTCCTATGCCCATGGACTTCATGTCACGCTTGCAGACGTCTTTGAACCGCAGGTGGGGGCGGCCCACTGGCCTGGTGCCAGTGGCAAGCTGTCCATATAGCAGTCTGGTCATGTGAGCGGTGACATATTACACTATAATTCACCGCTCCGCTGACCGCTGCATAATCAAGGTCCCCAAAGTGCAAACAGCTGTGTTCATATCAATCCACGGTGCGCTTCCGCATTTAGTTCCAGCACGCCGTTAGCGGGTCCATTTGGTTAGCTACGTATTTGGTTGTTTACATGCCGTTGCCGTCACCCTCTCAAGGACCACTGGTTGAAAACCACTGACGTAAGCCATGTAATAAGCGGGATAACACCCTTCGAACCGGTGATTTGTTTCCTAACTAACTGACCTCGGCTGCACCTCGGTCAGTTATTAGGAAACAAATCACCGGCTCGCCGGGTGTTATCCCTTACTTATTAGTTATTATGACTTCTATACATGAGCACACAATAACATGTGGAGAATGAGAGTTATATCAAATACATATTCAATAAAAGCACAATAATTAGGGTGAATAAACAAACAGGAGTGATTTTGTTACTTAACACATTTGGTAGATGTTTGAAACCAGAGAGGTGGACACAGTCCAACATGAGAGTCTAGTCCCATACTGGTCATCTCGCAGAGAATCCAACTCTTCTAGGCAGAACGTTGAGAGAAACAATTTTATTAGTAGTAATGTTTTATAGTAAATACAATCAGTGTACTAGTTTATCAAATCCAGATATAGATTAGTTCATGTAGCAAGTTATTTTGCTCAAGTAAATTGTATAGTGATTAAATGATAAAAAGGTAAATCATTCCTACTCCATATAGTGTAAACTCTAAGCAACTTTACACTCTAACTCAATTCAGTACAATTAACATAAAAGTTGTTTTAGAAGTGAAACAAAAATGCACTAAATCGCAGCCAGTTGGATTTTCAGTGAGATGACCTGTATACTGTCCAGTCAGACAACAAGTTCACAGCAGTAGGAGAGCAGAGTGTGAACGCACTAACATTACACTCATTATTCTGGACATCACCTTATGATAAATGAGAATGACAATACATCAAAAAAATGTAGTATAAATCAAGGATAACAATACCCTTGCGGCCGTTTAAAATTTGTTTTAGTTGACTAAATCACTGCATATGGTCACTAATATCTCATGATATTTAATTAACTAAAACTATACTCAAACATTTCAGAACAGATTGACGAGAATATGACAACAATTTGCCATCAAAATGAGCACTGCTCACAATGTGTGCCATAGATCTTAGCTGTACATAGTTTATAGATCTGCTATTTTCACAGAAGGGATTCTTGGTGTAAAGGAGAAATACAATAGCAGGGGATCAATCACTGACACAAATCAACCAAGTCAACTGAATAGCACGCTGGCATTTACAGCTCCTGGGTTTGAATCCCACTATTGACAATGCTTTTTGTTTTTTGGGGGGGTGGTCGCGTGCCAAAGCGTGCACAATGCTGGTTTGTAAATTCTGCTCGAGCTAACTCAGCCTTGTTCGAGTTACAAACCGGCACAGAAAGTTGCTCTGTCGCAAAATCCGCTAGAGGCAACCCAGCCCTGTTCGAGCTACAACCCAAAATAGTAAGAGATTAATCGCTCCAAGAGAATGCCAATACCTGCTAATTCCCACCAATAAAAAGGAAAGCCGGGCATTGGGGTGGGGGCAGAGTCGGGCGACTCCTCCTCCTCCTCCTCCTCCTCTACCTCAATTCCGGGAGAAATAGCCGAAGCGTCACCGCACAGACGCACTGAGGAGGAGAGGGTGTTGTCATAGTCTAACTTGAAGCCAGCATACAGAGGTTCAGTGAATGTGGTCTGGAAGGTGTACAGGTGTGTCAGTGAGTCAGAACACACGCTGTAGAAGGACAGAGTCCCAGCATCGCAGTCCACATACACTGAAACTCTGATGGAGTCCTTGGAGGCAATGGCGGGGAGGAAAGTCGTCTCATTATTGTGCGTGACAGAGTAATTTTTAGTACTACGGTCGTTATAGTCCAGAGTCCAGGACTTGTCATTGGCTCCAAGCATACAGTCGTTCCCAAATCCTTTCCGGCCGATTAGACTGTAAGCCACCGCTATGTGAAGCTTTCCACTGCACTCTACCTCCCAGGAACAGCGTCCAGTCAGACACTGTGCGCACAGAACCTGATCAATGTATTTAAACCTGTCCCTGTGATAAGGAGGGTCCAGATCCTTCCCCTCAGACGTCACCTTCCTGTTGTTCTCAGACACGGAGAGAAATCTGTTGGCCGTGTTTGTGTCCAGCGTGAGAGGAACGACGTCTGATGTTGAGAAAAGAACAAAAGCTATGATTAAATACAGAGCAACAATATTAATGCATGATGGGATACATGGAGCATGCTTGGCATTACCTAATTCTATGTGAGCGCGCTGTTAGGATCTAACTTTTAGTGTCTTACAGTCAGATTACAGTATGGATGAAACCTGTGTCCATACTATTCACTAGGGTTGGGAATAGAGTTCTCAAACTCTGCCCAAACCCGACCAGGCCCAACCTGACATGACATTTTAGGGTCGGGCTCGGGCCTAAAATGTATACAGATCACTAGGGCCGGGTCGGGCCTAGAGCTCCATGAAAAAAGCAATATATATTGAATTATTTTATTATGATAAAAATAACAATTCTGTCTGTGTATTTACCTCTTATGAAGATGGTGCTGATTGGTATTTTCACTTTTACTCTGTGTAGAGTGCTCAAATTCTACCCAAACCCGACTAGGCCCGACCCGACCTGAGATTGTAGGGCCGGGTCGGGCCTAAAAACTATGCTAGTTGGTCGGGCCGGGCCGGGCTTTGGGCCTGATCAGTTAGGGCCCAGTTAGGGCCGGGCCTTAATTTTCAGGCCCGTTGAGAATATTCACTAGGGTTAGGACTCATTAGGATTGTATTGAGTCCATGTCCTTATCAACCGTCTATGTCTGGGACAAGTATAAAATGTTAATGTGACGTTGACACAGAGACGGACGGATACTTACTTTTTGTGATGAGTTTAGTCAATTGAGGATTTCTTAGCAAATCTTCCCTGCCATGTTTCACTCTGTAGGAGATACAGTAGAACAAGGGGTTTCAATAGGTGGTCCGGGGACCACCAGTGGTCCCTGAGAGGATTCCAGGTGGTCCCCAGTCTAAATAATGGAAAGTTGGTTAACCAGATGTAACTCTTTGAGAGCGTAAAAATGAATATTTTATTTCATAATATTCATATTTACACGCTCAAGAGTTAAAATATTCACCATCTGGTTTAGCCCAAATCTACACAACTAGATAGTGTAGAAGATCAATAGTCATTTAGGTCTGTATGCTATGTTTGCCTGTTTTGTTTTCTATCGAAATCCAGCCGGGAAAGCAAAAAGAAAATGTTTTGGGGTCTGTGGAGCTAAAATGTCATCAAATGGTGGTCAGTGGCTCAAATTCTGAATAAATAGTGGGCCCTGGTAAAAGGCCCTGAAAAAAGTTGAAAACGTTGCAGTAGAACAACAACAATGTCAAACTGCCTGACACAACGTCTCCACTAGATGGCACTAGTGTTTCTCCTATTAAAGGTAGGGGAAGTGATTTGAAATTCATGGTGTAGTACCAGCCTGGTGCACTAGGGGCCCCCAAAAGTAGCTACACTATGTGAACCTGCTGCTCTCTCCTGATTGGAGGAGAATTGTGGTGACCTGGGGAACTTTTATTAGCTCCTCTGCTAACGTGGGGGAGGGGGAAACTCCATATGTGGTTTCCACACCTTATAATAGAGCATTTTAACAGAAAAAAATATTTTTTGGGTGATATCTGACAAAAGTGAAATCACTTCCCCTACCTTTAATATCTTGCAGCTCATACAGCTCATCCATCTCTTAATATAATAAATGTACATGTTCTAATGATCACAAAAAAAATATATTTATAAGTCTAAGTGATGCAACTTTACATATTGGATATGTATTGTTATTTCTCAATTACCTTTCACTAGGCTGTCAATCTTAATTACACAAATACATGTATGTATGCTTTATGGCATGGTGTCCAACATGGACACAGTCCAGGTCTACTCACTTGCAGTTCTCCAGGACTGAATCATTCACCATGTTGAGGCTCAGGTCCAACTCTCTTAGGAAGGGATTAGAGCTTCCAGCTGAGGCCAGAGCTTCACAGCTTCTCTCTGACAGGTAGCAGTGAGCCAGTCTGATTGACAAATGATAAACATACAAAAAACATGAATTAATGAGCATAATATTAAGCTTAACATAAACATTGATCATTGTGGTATTGTTACAACAGTGTCGCAAATAAACAATAGCTGATCTACAAGCCCCTCAATGCATTGTGCGTAACCTATTGTATGACTATTGAAGGACCACTTCACCACTTTTTGGCATATCTTCATATAATTGGTCCTCACTAATGTTCATGATAATGTTCATGAATACCACTATTTTTTTCTACTAAATTGGAACAGTTGGCACTCTGTACCCATTTTCAAATCACATCTAAAGACTCATCTTTTGTGAGGTGATTTTTAACTGCTCCATAACCAACTTTTTGGTTTAATTGCATATTGCTTTTTTCTGTTGATTCTTCTGGTGTTTTAATCTTGTTTTGTACAGCATTTAGTAACCCTGATTTGCAAATTCAATTCATATCATATATTGTTTTCACTAAATACTGTGCACAATTCAACAGTAGTGATAAAGTAAAAATATGGTAAGTGTAATGTTACTTTAGAACTTCCAGGCAGCAGTGTGAGCTCTTCAGTGAATCACAAAGCAGCTCCACTAATCCTGGGTCCTGTAGGTCGTTTTCACTGAGGTCCAGTTCTCTCAAATGGGAAGGATTAGAGCTGAGAGCTGAACACACAACTTCAATGTCTGTCTTCTTGAGATAACAGCCTGCAAGTCTGAAAGGGCAGATTAAATGAGATTATCAAAACAAATGTTACCTATTTTTTATAACATTAATGTCATTGTTTAGTTTTAACTGTAATGGCAGGTTGAATCTAGGATGATTCTATTCACTCGAATACTAACCGGGCCTTTCTGCAGTTCCTCACAGCTGGGACCAGTCTCCTTCTCCCCTCCTCTGATGTGTTGTATTTGTCCAGGTCAAACTCATCTAGAAGCTCTAACATCTGCAGCATGACGGCCAGAGCTGAACACTGCGCCTCAGAGAGTTTCTCTGTTCTGTTTTCTGACTTCAGGAACTGCTGGATCTCCTGATGTAGTGAGTGGTCGTTCATCTCCATCAAGCAATGGAAGATGTTGATGCATCTGTCTGGAGAGGCATCATCAGTTAACATCCTCTTCAGGTTCTTGATGGTTTTCTGGATCTCTGTCTCTTTTTGGCCCAGTAGGGGTCCTAACATAGCCTGGCTTAGTCTCGACAGAGTCCAAGGACTGTCCTTTATCTGATCCAGCAGACTTCCTAACAGACTCCGATTGGACTCCAGCAAGAGCCCATGAAGAAATCGGACAAGTAGGTCCAGGTGGCCATTTTTACTCTTCAGGGATTTCTCCATAGCAGCTTTCAGGAAGTCGGAGATGGAGATGTTACTGTTGTATTTATCTCCCAGGAATGTCTTCAGTACCTCCACGTTCTTCTGTGTGAAACAGTGAAACAAGTAAACTGCAGCGAGAAACTCCTGGATGCTCAAATGAACAAAGCTGTAGACTGTCCTCTGGAAAAGCACACACTCTCTCTTGAAGATCTGAGTGCACACTCCTGAGTACAGTGTGGCGTCTTTCACATCAAGACCACACTCTTCCAGGTCTTCTTCATAGAACATGATGCTAGTTTTCTCCAGATGTTGAAATGCCAGCCTTCCCAGCTTCAGAAGAACCTCCCGGTCAGTATCTGTTACCTGGTGTTGAGTTTCTTGAGTTTCATCATACTTCTGCTTCTTCCTCTTCGTCTGAAACAACAGGAAGTGACAGCACATCTCGGTCAGGGTCTTGGGCAGCTGTCCTATGGTGGTGTGTGTCCTCAACATGTCCAGCAGGACGGTAGCAATGATCCAACAGAATATGGGGATGTAACACATGATGTGGAGGGTTCTGGATGTCTTCAAGTGTGAAAGGACTCCGTCGACTCTCTCTTCACTGAATCTCTTCCTGAAGTACTTCTCCTTCTGGGGGTCTGTGAACCCTCGCACTTCTGTCACCATATCAATACATGAAGGTGGGATCTGATGGGCTGCTGCGGGTCTAGTGGTTATCCAGAGGAGGGCTGAGGGGAGCAGATTCCCCTTGATGAGGTTTGTCAACAGAGCATCTACCGAAGATGTCACTGAAACATCAGAAACAACGTCATTGTTTTGGAAGTTCAATGGAAACCTGCTTTCATCCAGACCATCGAAGATGAAGCAAACTTTCCAAGTAGCGAGCTGCTCTGCTGTGACCTTTTGTAAAGTTGGGTAGAAATCATGGATCAGTCTGAGGAGATTGTACTGCTTGTCTCTGACCAAATTCAGCTCTCGGAATGAAAAGAGAACCAGGAGATCTATATCTTGATTCTCCAAACCTCTTGCCCAGTCCAGAGCAAACTTGCGAGCAGAGAATGTTTTTCCGATGCCAGCGATGCCCTCGGTTAGAACTCTTCTGCTGGGTGTGTTTCTGCCAGGGAGGGTGGTCTTAAAGATCTCAGAGCACTTGATTGGATCGTCATGGAAGGTCTTCTTGTTGGAAGTCTTCTCAAGCTGTATCACTTCATGTTGGCTATTAACCCCTTCACTCTCTCCTGCTGTGATGTAGAGCTCTGAGTAGGTGCTGGTGAGGGAGGCTCCAGACTCTTCCACTTCATCAAGACCGGTAAAACTGATCTTATAATCACCCAAGTCATTCCGATGACTTTCATCTAAAATGAGAATAATTAAACATGCAGGTTAATTTATCACTTTATCTGGTAAAGTAAACTAATTAAATTGCCAACAGAAAATATGCAATTCAGTAAGAAAAATATCCAGAAGTAACAAAGAGGTTTTCTATCCAGTTGTTTAAATGTTTGGCAAAAATGTGGGCAATATGTGGTTTTGGATATTTCAGATTTTAGCAGTGAGCCCAGTGTTTCTGATGTCATTGATAATCCCTATAATGCTTTGATGCACTGCACCCCATCGTGGATAGGGGGAGGGCTGTTTTTACTAAGACAGCATGTAGTCCAGGAAGAAGTGCTGAAATATAAAATATCCCAAACCAAATCTTACACACATAAGACTCCCAGGAAAGTGTTTGAAATCTTAATTGTCATGCAAATTCTTACTCTGTTCAGTTGTGGTTTGACTTGGTGTTTTCAGTCCAGGTGCCTGCTCAGTCACTACATCCCCATCTCTGTGGACATGAAACAAGGTCATATAACATCTGTGTGTGTGTGTGTGTGTGTGTGTGTGTGTGTGTGTGTGTGTGTGTGTGTGTGTGTGTGTGTGTGTGTGTGTGTGTGTGTGTGTGTGTGTGTGTGTGTGCGCGTGCGCGTGCGTTGTGTATACTGCACATATGTATGCATTCATGTAATATCATAGTCTGATTGTGTTGACTCATAAATCTCTAAATTCATGAATCCCCTTGGCCTACCGTTATAAGATATAAATGCTACTATAGAACAATATTGTCATCTACATGTACAGTATATCATAATCATAAATATTCCTATAACATTAATTAAAAAGCTGCTCGCACAGTGACTTAGATAAACTGAACATATTACTTTTGGTATTCGTGATGGAATTCCCAAATTTGCAAGTATTGAGAGCAATTATTGTGTGTATTGTGTGCAATTGTGTGCAATTATGTGTCATGGTTGGCTGGGTATCGGATCACTATCAGAAATCGTAAAACATTAAAACAATTCTGTTGTGTGAGTGAAGCTTTATAATGTGTGTAGTTGTAGTGTGTATAGGAGTATATTGTGTGCAGTGTTGTAGTGGTACTTTTAGAAGTGGGGGGAACCAAATGGACCCTAGCGGGTCCATTTGGTTCCATTTGTACGCTCTCAGAAAAAAGGAAACTCATTAACATGGTGAAACACATCTTGACGATGTCATCAAGATGTATTTTACCATGTTAATGATTTTTTTCACCTCCATTTCTAGGAAACACAGAATGGGGGAACTTTTTTCTATCATGTCCACACAACATCTAAGGTGTATTTAATGTAAAATATTGAAAATAAGTGGATTGCACACTTGCATGCACACTGGCATTTGTAGTAAGTATAGCATATTGAGAAAAATTCTTTACACTGCCTAATTGTATCCATAAAAGTAAATGACAAGACAAAAACATGGGCCTACTTTTGTCCCGGGAATAAAAGTGGGGGGACACCGTCCCCCCGCGTCCCCCCTCCACTACACCCCTGATTGTGTGTACAGGAGGGTTGACATACTGTATATCTGTAGGTCCAGGTTCATTACTGAAGTCAGGAGGTTCTCCCATAGACCAGTCACTCTTCACAGACACACAGCTGGGAGTTGGAGACTCTGATCTGTGGTCAACACGTCTGGAATCATAGAAATGTTTCTGTTTTTATTCTATTATCCTGTGTATTTAAATGGTCATTAAACTATACATAATAATCATACATCACAATGGCCAGTCACCATGACTGATTTCAGTTATTTGGAACATCGCATATCAGAAATAGCTGATCTACATGCTCAAATACATCACAATAAGATTACTGAGCTTATGAGAGCTTTACTTTAGGTCAGTTATGATTTCTAGTGGTGTGTGTTGTACAGTGGATTAACATACTGTGTATCTGGAGGTCCAGGCTCATTACTGAAGTTAAAAGGACGTTGTTTAGACCAATCACTCTTCATAGACAGAAGGCTGGGGGTTGGAGACTCTGATCTGTGGTACATACTTCTGGAAAATTGGAATCAGAAATGTTAATTAATTAGTTAGTTAAATTTATTTTGTTGATTAATCTGATTAATTCTTTTAACGCAATTGCACATGTGCACACTGACTCAACCCACTGAGTATTTTCTCATTGGAAAAAAAATGGGCAGAGCACAGTTTTACAGAGACATAATACTGTAGCTGTGTGTCTCCCTGTAGAGGATCTACAAGCCATAAAGGATCTACAAGCATTGTGGGCTTGTAGATCACCTATTTTGATAAATATTTAAGAAATAAACATCATTTTCCCCAGATTCTTTTTCTTTTTTAAATGTTCAAATCCTGTAAAGGAAAACATACATATTTTGGACGTAGTTCGAATGGTGATTAATCATGATTAATTAATTCATTTTGAAGCTTTTTTTAAATCATTCAACAGCCCTAGTCTGTAATAATCATGCAAATTCAAAATAATGGATATTTGTTATTCATTGTCTCATTTTCCATACATGGATTAAAGCTCTCAGTCGCCATGACTGATTTCAGTTTGGAAACACGGCACATACCGAAAATAACATTTCTACATGATCAAAAACACCTCACAGTCTGTGAGATGTACTGAGTTTGGTTAGCTAGAAACAGGTTTGGAAATTTTTTTTTTATAGAGGCTTCACATCTTTTTTGTGCCATGTGTACGTGCAACTTTTACCCTGACTTCACAATATTGTGTTGGTGTTGTCTATATTCTATAGCAGGGCTGCCCAACCTTTTTTGACTTGAGAGCTACTTTCAAAATGAGCGGCTCAACAAGATCTACATATCAAAAATGTGATTGTTCCATTACTGAAAAAGCCCCATAGAATGTTTGAGCTTTGAAATAGTGGTGTTGGTGTTACTTACTGTTAGTGTTTAAGAATAATGCACTTAAAATGAAAAATAGAGGGGGAGAATTGTAAGGTTTTCCTGTATATTCTACTACTGACGTTTGAGAACAGTATTTGGGGTTGACAGTTCGTGGCGTTAAGTTTAGTCTCTTGCACCCAAAACTAAGAACTTTCATGTTTTTGTTCACAATTGGGAAAGAGAAGAGGCAAAATGTTGGTCAAAACAACAATTATTCTCCATTTTCTAATTGTGTGGACACTTGAAATCATGTAATTCAAATGTTAAATATAATTTAACTCTTGAGAGTGTAAAATGAAACCAAATGGACCTGTAAGGGTCCATTTGGTTTCATTTTTAACACTCTCAAGAGTTACAGATCTATACATTTTAGGGGACTGTCATGTGATCTACCTGCATGGCTTGTGTGATCTACTGGTAGATCACGATCTACCTTTTGGGCACCCCTGTTCTATAGTGTTGTGTGTGTTGTACAGGAGGATTGACATACTGTGTATCTGGAGGTCCAGGTTCATTACTGAAGTTAGGAGGATGTTGTTTAGACCAATCACTCCTCATAGATAGAAGACTGGGAGTTGGAGACGCTGATCTGTGGTTCACACTTCTGGAATCATAGAAATGTGTCTGTAATTATACTGTAAATGTGCATTAAAAAAATAACAATACTTACTGATTTCAGTTGATTGGAACACTGCATACTGGAAATAGCTGATCTACAAGCTCACATCACCATGAAATGCACTGAGCTTATGAGGCCTTTACTGTCAGTTATGCTTTATTGTGGTGTGTACAGTATGTAGTGTAGGACAGGGGTGTCAAACCCAAATACAGAGTGGGCCAAATTGGAAAAATTGGTACAAGTCGAGGGCCGGAGATACCGGTCTGTGTTTCAACACCGGTTTACGATGACGTCCCTGTCAAACAGCAAAAAAGTAATTTTCCATCAAAAATCAATGTCTCTTAATGGCAAGATAATTGTAAAGATGAAACTGCCTGCGTTAAAAACTGTTTTAAGTTTCAATGAAAAATAGCAGGTGTTCACGTCTCATAGCGCGCCACTCTGTGGCGCGCTATGAGACGTGAACACCTGCTATTTTTCAGGAAAATCTTTTCTGCTATGATCCTCACCAAGTGCTGAGTTAATTGAGAAAGTAAATGAGACTGAGTTGAGGAAGTAAAACAATTAGTTGCATTCATTTCTTATCATGGGCCAGTTCTAATACTAATTCAATATCATCCCGTGGGCCAATGGTAATTCATTCACGGGCCTGATTTGGCCCCCGGGCCTTGAGTTTGACATATGTGGTGTAGGAGGAATGACATACTGTGTATCTGTAGGACCAGGTTCATTACTGAAGTTAGGAGGATGCTGTTTAGACCAGTCACTCTTCATAGACTGAAGGCTGGGAGTTGGAGAAAATTTGACATTTGGAATCATATAAATATGTCCCATTTTCCATCTTACATGGATTAAAGTTCTCCGTCACAACGACTGATTTCAGTTAATAGATATTGGTCACATGCACCGTGCTGCAACTTATAGCATGAGATCACATCATTGTTGGTGTTGTGTTGTGTTGTGTGTTGTGCAGGAGGATTAACATACTGTGTATCTGGAGGTCCAGGTTCATTACTGAAGTTAAGAGGTTCATCTTTAGACCAGTCACTCTTCATAGACACACAGCTGGGTGTTGGAGACTCTGATCTGTGGTACACACTTCCGGAATCATATAAAATATCTGTCACTATCATGTAAATTAAGAAGTACATTTGAAAGTGTCTGGGTTAGGCACACATAAGCCATGTGTGAGTCAAGTTTTCCTGCTAAATGTAAACAGAGTAGACAGATTTCACATGGATTGTGTTATTGTAGGGGGCATACTGTAGCCAGGTGGGAGATCACTAAGAGATGTGCCACTAGATGGTGCTAGGTCTCCTGTTGGTGCAAACAGCAAACAGGAAGTAGGAGGTCAGAGGCAAAAAGATTCTAATGCATGAGGAAAATGTTTTGATCCATACTGTTAAATGAAGACAAATGTCTATCATCCAGGTAAATAATTGTACAAATGGTGGTTGATTAATACATAAACCTAGTGATGTTGATGGATGTTCACTGATAATAAGTTCTACATTGTGATGTTTTTGTTTTTGTTCTGATGTCAACAGCTGTAAAATGATTCCTGGTGTGTATGCACTAAATTGCTGAACTCAGTGTAGGTTTATTTTTACCACCTTATACAGTATGTTTGACAATGTTGTTCTTTGTTCTGTAAATGCAACATATAATGGTATTTCATTTTGTTCATTTTATCAAAAAAGAGGTCCAGTTGTTGGTGTATAGCAGGGGTTTTCAACCTTCTTGACACCAGGGACCACCATTTATTCAGCATTTGAGCCACGGACCACCATTTGAGGACATTTTAGCCCCACAGACCCCAAAACTAAAGATTTCTTTTGCTTTTGCCGGGTTGGATTTGGGAAATCAAACAGGAAAATTGACATAGATCCATTAATCTTCTAGTTGTGTAGACTTGGGCTAATTCAGATTATGAATATTTTAACTCTTGAGAGCGTAAAAAATGAAACCAAATGGACCCGCAAGGGTCCATTTGGTTTCATTTTTACGTCCTTTGCGGGTCCATTTGGTTTCATTTTTTACGTTCTCAAGAGTTACATCTGGTTAACCAACTTAGCTGGGGACCACCTGGAACCCTCTCAGAGACCACTGGTGGTCCCTGGACCACCTGTTGAAAACCCCTGGTGTATAGTACTGTACTGCAGTCAGGGGTGTAGTGGTGGGGGGGCGCGGGGGGACGGCGTCCCCCCACTTCTCACATCTAGAATATTTTTGGGGCAAAAGTAGGCCTATGTTTTTTGTCTCGTCATTTACTTTTATGGATACAATTAGGCATAGTAAACAAATCTTTCTCAATATGCTATACTTGTTTCAATAGCGTGTCTGTGTGTGTTGCGCAGGTGAACGCAAATGTGCATGCAAATGCAAGTGTGGATGCACGTGTCTTAAAGGGGAATTCCACTCATTTTCAATATTTTACTATGTCATTAATATACCTTAGAGATGTTGTGTGGACATGGTAAAAAAAAAAAGTTCCCCCATTCTGTGTTTCCTTGAAATGGAGGTCTGAAAAAAAATCATTAGCATGGTGAAATGCATCTTGATGACATCATCAAGATGTGTTTCACCATGTTAATGAGTTTCCTTTTTTCTGCATTTGTACCTCCCCCGAAAAAAAAAGAAAATGGGTGGAATTCCTCTTTAAGAGGCGTCCCCCCACTTCTAAAAGTCCCACTACAACACTGACTGCAGTTATTTATTGATTTTGCACTAAAGCTGCCTGACTTTGATTTGAGACAGATTTCCCTGAGATGAGCAGTGCACTGTGTGCTTGTAATTACCTGTAGGCCTATGGCACCTTTCTCAGTATAGACTCAGAATAGACCTGCGCAGTGACGTCATCGCCCCGGTTCCAGAAGTGTTTTCCCCATTCATTTTTCTCATAGACTTTTCGAAAATAATTTATATAAAGACGATTACAATGCGGACAAAGCCAACTCGGGTCGTGACAAGACCAGTGGTCCTTGAGAGGGTTCCAGGTGGTCCTCAGCTAAGTTGTTTAACCAGATGTAACTCTTGAGAACGTAAAAATGAAACCAAATGGACCCTTGCGGGTCCATTTGGTTTCATTTTTACACTCTCAAGAGTTAAAATATTCATCATATTCATTACTGCCTGTTTTGTTTCCCAAATCCAGCCTGGAATTGTGGACAAAAGCAAAATAAATCTTTAGTTTTCGGGTCAGTGGGGCTAAAATGTCCTCAAATTGTGGTCCGTGGCTCAAGTGCTGAATAAATGGTGGTCCCTGGAGTCAAAAAAGGTTGAAAACCACTGTGTTATAGTGTTCACATACTGTGTATCTGGAGGTCCAGGTTCATTACTGAAGTCAAGAGGTTCATGTTCACTCTTCTTCATAGACATGGATGGAGGCTCTGACAGGTGGATGTGATGTCTGTCAGCTCCATCCTCCTCTCTCTCCTCACACTGACTCATCTCTGCTCTTCAGGAAACCTGTCAACGTTACAAAATACACCAGACAACAGTCAATGTTTGCACTGAGCTCTGAATCTCGTTCTGCAGATTTGTGTGAGAACATTAAAATAATATGCAAAGGAATCCACAACGCAGTCGGTGTGCAAGGAAGTTTGCAGGACTTTTTTTTTTTTCGTGTGTGTATTTGGTATGCAGACTGCAAACAGAATCTGTGCAATCTGTACCAAACTTTAACCTAATAAGTGACTGTATTGTC
>CM076970.1:56067713-56135213 GCA_039105355.1 Benthosema pterotum | reverse complement strand
TTTTCGTGGGAATGTATACTGGGGCTCCTTGTGACTTCACAGGTCCAATTTGTTAATCTCAAACGGACCTGTCAAAATTGGACCTGAAAATGGAACCATGACATACCAGAACCTGCAGACCTATTACAAAACCAGAGGCCCGCGAAATGCAATACAGCAGCTAAGGCTCTTCAAACCCCTTTCAAAGGGAGAAAATTACGACAATAACAATCTGAAACTAGTTGTGTGAACAAAACACAAATAACCCTTTCAGATTGAGACGGCCCGGTCACAGAACAAATAATCCTGGCAAATTATACAAAGGGAAATGCACCGAAAAGTGACTTCTGAAGGAATCATGACGTCAACCCGTTGCTTCCTCGATTACATGATTAGATAATTGACTCTGGGGGAAAGTGAGCAGTGTTGGAACATGTGCACTACGTAACGCAATATATTACATAATATATTACCAAAATGCACTAACTTGTAATATAAATATATTACTTAACAAAAACAATCTAATATATTATACTTTTCTTTCTGCATTACTGCATTACTTTCAATATTACTTTCTGTCAATCTGTGTCGTTGCAAGTGTTCTTGTGAGATTATCTTGACAACTGCAGAAGTTAAATAATTACTTATTTTCTATAATTTTTCATCAAATTATTTATTGTCAAGCATCCCTCTGTCCCTGATTTTGTTTTTGTTTTCTCCTCATTGATTGATTGATTGATTTATTACAGTAGCTAACAGTCAAATATATTAGAATTTGCATTCAGGTCTCAAAATCATCACAAAATATAAAAACACTTTCTAACTCCTATATCACTATTTTTACTATTTTGAAAAACAAAATAAAGTAGAAGAAAAAAAGGGGTTGGGTATTTCCTCTCCCTGTATATCCATACGTTAGGCCTACTCCATCACTGCTATGCTCTTTTATTATGGCTTGAATGAATGCTCCAATCAGAAGCCAGCGTTCTGGTCACGTGAGTTAACTAAAACTAAGGGAAAAAACGCTCACAAAACTAAATAAACCTAACTGAAATCATACTCAAATACCCTTAGTTTTCTTTTTTTATCAATATGTATATGACTTTCAGACATTTATAATATAAACTTTTCATAAACTTTTTTATGGCAGTTTTCAGCACCATGCGGTACCACACAATACCAAACAAATGACAAAATAAGTATGGTATGAAAGAAACAGAAGCTTAAACTAAAACTAACTACAACTTTTTACAAAAATAAAAACTGTATAAAAACTAGCAAATAAGCCCTAAAAACTAATTAAAACTAACTAAACCAACTAACTAAAAAAAAAACTAACTTAAAGGTAGGGGAAGTGATTTCACTTTTGTCAGATATCACCCCCAAAACTTTTTTTTTCTGTTAAAATGCTCTATTATAAGGTGTGCAGACCATATATGGAGTTTCCCCCTCCCCCACGTTAGCAGAGGAGCTAATAAAAGTTCCCCAGGTGGAGGGTGAATTCTCCTCCAATCAGGATGGAGCAGCAGGTTCACATAGTATAGCTACTCTTGGGCGCCCCTAGTGCACTAGGCTGGTACTACACAATGAATATCAAATCACTTACCCTACCTTTAAACTAAACTAAAATGAAAAATCCATAACTATAATAACCCTGGTAAGCGCTCACATCTGTCACACCAACGGACCACTCCGTAGCCTGCACAACTGCAGATAAATAAAAGCAGCCTTGTTATATATTATTCCTGTCAATTATTAGTTATTTATTAATGTATTGAGCCATGTAATAAGCAGGATAACACCTGCCCTGGTCAGTTATTAGTAAACAACTCATCAGTTTGTCCTCGCGCTTCACACTTCACACCGCGGACCGCCGTACACGATGTCCCTCATGTGGACCCGCAAGGACGTAGACGGGTATATTGGGGATAACACCCGCACTCCAAATCCTGCCGACTACGCCAGATTGTAGTATTACACAGAAGCGGGGATCGAACCCGGGACTCCCACTCGCCAGTCCAACGCACAACAAGTCGCGCCAATAGGGCTGAGCCCGATTGGCGGGGCTGTTGTGGCTGGCTCATGGCTGGGTGCTACAAATGCAGAGCCAAAAGTAGCACAATTTATTACATCAACACATCTTGATCAGCTTTTTTTCTAAAGCAGAGCCAAAAACCTGAGCCCCCCAAAATACAAAATAGAGTCCTCAGACACTATGGGAGGCTTGGGACAGGAACAAGTATGGTGTAGGGTCACCAAATGGTAACCGCAAGGTTGCCGGTTTGATCCCGGGCTCCCGCAGAGTCACTGTCGAAGTGTCCTTGAGCAAGACATTGAACCCCTAATTGCTCCTTTGCATGGTTTCCACTGCCATCAGTGTGTGAATGTGGTGAATGTGATGCACAAGCTATGTAAAGCGCCTTGGATAAAGGCACTATATAAATGCACCATTTACCATTTATGGTGTCATATCTTACCTACCTACACCTCAGTTAAACATTGACCTGCAGGGACAATAACTGGTGTGTGTGTGTGTGTGTGTGTGTGTGTGTGTGTGTGTGTGTGTGTGTGTGTGTGTGTGTGTGTGTGTGTGTGTGTGTGTGTGTGTGTGTGTGTGTGTGTGTGTGTGTGTGTGTGTGGGAGGGGGGGGCTCTATTGATCATCTGTTTGTCAAAGTACCACATGGTGTCATATAATTCATAGCTTCTTGTTGCTCCACAGAACTGTTAGGTGTGTTGGTTCACAGTCAACTGAAGTGTCTTCTGCACTCCATTTTGTTTCGCGACGTCGGCTCAAAGCATAGATACATTATTCCAGGGTAAGTGATTTTAAACCACACACACTAACACTATTCTCTGGTGTTACAGGGATGAGGGTCGTTCACTCCTAAAAATAGAATAAAAATAGGAAAATAGTCACGCCTTTTATCAGCCATTTGATGGAGACGTGGCTGCCACGTAACGTTGGTAAGCTATGCATTGGAGTGGCTAGCGTTGTGCACCCTCAAAAAGACATGTTTGGCGTGAACTATTCCATTTAAAAAAAGCTAACCACTTGAACCTATAGAGCCTATAATCTGGGGAGACGCACGGCCGTTGTTGTGACACATGGTGAGCTTGTAGATTTGCTATTTCTTCAAAGGGACCAGCTGTAGAGGAAAACAAGCAATCTACTACAGAGAGCCAGACATTTTGTTTGAATTGAATTTAATTCATTGTTTAATACAGGAACTAATTAAACAGATTTAGTGTTGAAATGTCATTGAGCAAGACTTAACCCCTAATTGCTCTTGACGTTCTGGTTGTGTCTTGCTTGTTTTCTTCCACTATTAGTGTCTTTGTGTGCGTGAATTGGTGAATATGATGCACAATCTATGTAATGCGCTATATAAATGCACAATCTACTCCATATAATACAATATACCGGTATGTAGACATTTGGCTGAATAAAAACAGAAGCTGTACTGCTGATTTAAGAAGCATATCTTCAAATATCTATCTAATAAGTGGATTGGATTGAAAGGTGGATATTTGTTTTACACTGCTTATATTAGTTCTGCCATGAATATTTTCGAGATATGCTTGAAGTCCTCATTGTGTGTGTGGGTGGATGTGTACGTGTGCAGGGGTTGACACTAAGGTCTCCGAGGCACTTGCCCATCGGGCAAGTGCAAGTCAGGTTCTACTTGCCCTCAGGTCATGGTCACTTGCCCCCAAAAATATATTGTAAATTTAGCATTTAAGTTTACTTCCTACTTGGGTGCTTTAAACCAGGGGTTTTCAACAGGTGGTCCCTGAGAGGGTTCCAGGTGGTCCCCAGTTAAGTTGGTTAACCAGATGTAACTCTTGAGAACGTAAAAATGAAACCAAATGGACCCTTGCGGGTCCATTTGGTTTCATTTTTACACTCTCAAGAGTTAAAATTCATCATCTTAATTAGCCCAGGTCTACACTGTAGAAGATTAATGGTCATTTTGATGTGTATGTTAATTTGCCTGTTTTGTTTCCCAAATCCAGCCTGGAATTGTGGACAGCTAGAAAGCAGGGAAAGACACAGAGGCAGAGTGCAATGACTGCCTTCAAGACAAATTTATCTTGTGTTGTGTTATAGTGCACTAAGTTGCACACTTGCCCGATCGGGCAACCAGGCAGCAGTCTTCACTTGCCCCACCATTTTTTTTACTTGCCCCGGGCAAGCGGGCAAGTGTTAGTGTCAACCCCTGGTGTGTGCGCATGTGCATTGTGTGTCTGTGAGCACACTGTGCGCACATGCTAGTGTGAGCGTGCGTGTGTTTGTACCATGGAGATGAAGGCAGACACACCCAGCTCTGCCTCAGAGAGGCTTAGCAGGATATCTGACCCTATAAATCAGGGGTGTCAAACCCAAATACAGAGTGGGCCAAAATAGAAAAATTGGTACAAGTCGAGGGCCGGAGATACCGGTCTGTGTTTCCACACCGGTTTACGATGACGTCCCTGTCAAACAGCAAAAAAGTATTTTCCCTTCAAAAATCAATGTCTCTTAATGGCAAGATAATTGTAAAGATGAAACTGCCTGCATTAAAAACTGTTTTAAGTTTTAATGAAAAATAGCAGGTGTTCACGTCTCGTGAACACGAGACGTGAACACCTGCTATTTTTCTGTTTTTTTTTTTTTTTTTTTTTTTTTTTTCTATGATCCTCACCAAGTGCTGCTTTCATAGTTAATTGAGAAAGTAAATGAGACTGAGTTGAGGAAGTAAAACAATTAGTTGCATTAATTTCTTATCATGATGTGTGCAATATACCAGTGGGACAGTTCCAATACTAATTTAATTTCATTCCGTGGGCCAAAGGTAATTAATTCACAGGCCTGATTTGCCCCCCAGGCCTTGACTTTGACATCTTTGCTATAAATCATACCTGAGCATTATGTGCGGCCCGTGAAAGGGTTTTAAACCAGTGGTCTGGGGACCACCAGCGGTCCGTGAGAGAGTTCCAGTTAAATATGGAAAGTTGGTTAACCAGATAACTCTTTGAGATCCCAAAAATGAAAACAAATGGACCCTTGCGGGTCCATTTGGTTTCATTTGGTTTCAGCGCTTCCAAACAAACAAACTTTATGAAGATTGAAAGATAATTCAATTGAATTTTACTTTTTTGTTTTGTTTGTCAATGGCAAATTGTGGCAAATGCTTTCATCTTGCCATTAATTATTTATTACTTCCATCTTGCTATAATTTTTGAATAGGAGTAATGAAAAATGCCCAGTCAGTGTGTGCAAGTGGCTGTATGTGTAGCAGTGTGTGACCAGCAAACATTGACACAAAATTGACTGTAATCCTGACAGGTTTCATTAAGAGCAAAGATGGACTCTGAGAGAGAGGCTGAGGGAGCTGACAAACACCACATCCAGAGACCAGAGTCTGCCTCTGTGTCTATGAAGAGCCATGAACCTGGACCTCCAGATAGAGGGTATGTCTATTGTCAGATCCTCCTGCTCAATATAATTCTAGAAACTATTCACAACACTATAGCAGTGTGGACGTGATTATCTGGTAATTATTGCGACAGTGCACCTTTACAAATATGAAAACATTACATTGCAGATGTGAATTAGATACATGGCAATTCAAGGTTATGATAACAACAATAGTAACCTATGATCCAGGGTGAAATATGTGCAAAAAGCACACCTGTCATTTTTTGTAAATACGTGATGAAAACAACATCAAGTAATATTTGGGAACAGAATTTCTGTCAATAATAGTGCTCTCTAGAATGTTGTTGGAGCCCTCATGCATTCAATGCAACTTTGACTTTCACCTCTAGGTTCTGAGTCCAACATCTAGTTGTCACTGAAAACTATTTTAGTGAGACCTAAACCAAACCATTTATATGATTCCAGAAGCCTGCACCACAACCCAGAGACTCCAACATCAAGCTGTGTGTCTATGAAGAGTGTCTGGTCTAAAGGATTCCTCCTCCTATACAACATGCACTGTAACACAGCAAAGTGAGCACCAATGTTGTTACATGGTATATTATTATGTATTATGCACATGTTATCACAAGAACTATTAGCTGATAAGGTGATACAATGTGTTCATCTCCACAGAGAGACGAACAGAAGTCGTGTTGTGACAGAGCAGACGTCCAGGTGTTCAGAGTGTGAGGAGGTTCTGACAGATCCAGTCTCTATCAGCTGTGGGCACTGGTTCTGTAGACACTGTATCAGCTCATACTGGGACCAGTCTGATCCCACAGGACACCGTGGTTGTCCCCAGTGTGGACAGAGATCCAGGAACACACCCATTCAATCCACACCTGAACTCAAGACACCCGGTCAAACCATACCTGCACTGAAGACACCCGGTCAAACCATACCTGCACTGAAAACACCCATTCAATCCACACCTGAACTGATGACACACGGACAGGCCATACCTGGACTGAAGACACCCGGTACAATTGATCAATAGTTTGTACTTTTACTCATGTACATTTTTAATTCCAGACATGTGCTTGTAAAGTAACCTCAATGATTAAAATGCCTAAAATATTCTTCTTCTTCTTCATTTCAGATGTAGGTTTGCAGGATTATAAGGCCAATTATATGACCAATCTTGAAGAGACAGAAGAGTCTGGAACCTCCCCCACCAGCACCTACTCAGAGCTGTACATCTCAGTGGGAGAGATTGAAGGAGTTAATAGCCAACATGAGGTGATACAGCTTGAGAGAGCTTCCAAAATGAAGACATTCCATGATGATCCAATCAAGTGCTCTGAGATCTACAAGACCATCCTCCCTGGCAGAAAGACACCCAGCACAAGAGTTATGACCAAGGGCATCGCTGGCATCGGAAAAACATTCTCTGCGCGCAAGTTCACTCGGGACTGGGCAAGAGGTTTGGAGAATCAAGATATACATCTCCTGGTTCTCTTTTCATTCCGGGAGCTGAACTTGGTCAGAGACAAGCAGTACAGTCTTCTCAACCTGATCCATGACTTCCACCCAACGTTGAAGAAGGTGACAGCAAAGCATCTCGCTGCCTGGAAAGTTTGCTTCATCTTCGATGGTCTCGATGAAAGCAGGTTTCCATTGCCCTTTGACGAAAATGAAATCATCTCTGATGCCACAGTGACATCTTCAGTGGATGCTCTGTTGACAAACCTCATCAAGGGGAATCTGCTCCCCTCAGCCCTCCTCTGGATAACCACCAGACCTGCAGCAGCCAATCAGATCCCTCCTGAATGTGTTGACATGGTGACAGAAGTGAGAGGGTTCACAGAGCCCCAGAAGGAGAAGTACTTCAGGAAGCGATGTAGTGAAGAGAAGATGGCCAACACAGTCCTCTCACACTTGAAGACTTCCAAGACCCTCTACATCATGTGTTTCATCCCACTTTTCTGTTGGATCATTGCTACCGTTCTGCTGGACATGTTGAAAACACACACCACGATAGGACAGCTGCCCAAGACCCTGAGTGAGATCTGCTGCCACTTCCTGTTGGTTCAGATAAAAAGGAAGAAGCAAAAGTATAATGAGACTGATGCGGTGACGAATAAAAAAGAAAAGCAGACTCAACAGCAGCTCACAGACACGGACAGGGAAGTTCTTCTGAAGCTGGGAAGGCTTGCATTTGAACATCTGGAGAAAGGTAGCATTATGTTCTACCAAGAAGATCTGGAAGAGTGTGGTCTTGATGTGAAAGACACGTCATTGTACACAGGAGTGTGCACACAGATCTTCAAGAGAGAGAGTGTGCTGTTTCAGAAAACCGTCTACAGCTTTGTTCATCTGATCATCCAGGAGTTCCTGGCCGCAGTCTACCTGTTCCACTGTTTCACACAGAAGAACATGGAGGTCCTGAAACCATTCCTGGGAGATAAATACTACAGTTTCAGCACTCTCTCCGACTTCCTGAAAGCTGCTATGAAAAAATCGCTCAAGAGCAAAAATGGTCACCTGGACCTAGTTGTTCGGTTCCTTCATGGCTTCTCACTGGAGTCCAACCGAAGTCTGTTAGGAGGCCTGCTGGATCAGGTAAAGGAGAGTCCAGAGGAGATCCAGAAAGCCATCCACAGCCTGAAGAAGATGTACGCTCGTGAATCTGCTCCTGACAGATGTACCAACATCTTCCACTGTCTGATGGAGATGAACGACCACTCATTGCGTCAGGAGTTCCAACAGTACCTGAAGTCAGAGAACAGAACAGAGCAACTTTCTGAGACTCTGTGTTCAGCTGTGTCTGTCATGCTGCAGATATCGGATGAGCCTCTGGAAGAGTTGGACCTGGACAAATACAATGCATCAGAGGAGGGGCTAAGGAGACTCATCCCAGCTGTGAGGAACTGCACAAAGGCTCGGTTAGTTGTCAAGTGAATAATGCTGCATGCTGCATTGAGTGCATTCACACAGGTAGACAGAAAGATGCATGGGAGTATCATTTGGAGCAGCTTCATGCATCATTGTCTTGCATTGTGTCTTCCGTTGACAATGAACGGTAGACTTTGTCTCCTCGTGTGAATGCAACATTATATAACTCAACTGTCCAGCTTGTGGGAGCATCACTAGCATTTTTGGTCCTTTTCAAAAGGAAATGTCATGGTCACGTGACTGAGCTGCGACAGTCTCTTGTCTTTGTACACAACCTCCATATTATAGATTATGAAAAGTTATAATATTTGGAGAAATGCAAACTAGCATGTCCCAGTTTGAGGAGACAGACAGCCGTAATAGAGACTGAAATCTCCAAAGCGTCTTGTTTGTAAATCTTTTACGCAGTTTGGGTGGTACATACGCAAAGTAGTTGTGGAGGCTTCATTTCACAATCAAAATCTTCCTTCGTACCTCATTCTGTGGTGTAAAAGTGTTGTTGTCTATTCTGCTATACTGTTTATACCTGGATAACTAGATTTTTTTTTTGTTAACTTCAACAAAATGTATAATTTGTTGTCTCTTATTTAATCTGCCTTTACAGATTTGTTGGCTTTCAGCTTGGTAAAACAGAATTTGAACTTGTGGTCTCAGCTCTAAGTTCTAATCCTTCCCATTTGAGAGAACTGGACCTCAGTGAAAACGACCTGCAGGACTCAGGACTAGTAGAGCTGCTCTGTGATGCACTGAAGAGCCCACACTGCAGACTGGAAGTTCTAAAGTAAGATAGACTTATCAATTTTATTTTGGTCCCTTTTTATTACACACTGTAATACACACTGTAATAAAAATACCTAGTGAGGTCCTCAGTTCAAATATGATCATTTGGGTGTAATTAGTTTTGCTTCAGATTTAATCTGCATTTACAGACTTGCTGGCTGTAAACTCAGTACAACAGGCGTTGAAATTGTGGCTTCAACTCTCACCTCTAATCCTTCCCATTTGAGAGAACTGGACCTCAGTGAAAACGACCTGCAGGACCCAGGACTAATGTTCTGTGTTTCACTGAAGAGCCCACACTGTAGACTGGAAGTTCTAAGGTAAGATACTCTTACACATGGTTTATGTTTGTTTTTGTTCACTTTTGTATATGTAAATATAATATGAATGCTGTGGTGAGATTGTTTCAATAAGCTTGACATCATAACATAAACCTATGTTATGTTCAGAGAGAAGATTGTGTGCACAGTAGATGTCAGGCATCAAGGCAGACATTAAAGAGAAAGCACACACACACACACACACACACACACACACACACACACACACACACACACACACACACACAGGAAGTGGGCAAGCAAATCAACCGATGGCAAAGCTTCTAGGAACACCTTTAAAGGCAGATTGGGGCCCCTAGATGTGTCACAGAGAAAATAAAATAAACTAATAAAAAATACGGAAGAAAGGGGCAAACAAATGCATATTAGCTGAACTACAAACTCTCTGTACACTAGGGTGGCATTTCTAAACCCAGGAATATTGTCTATACTATTCTTTTTTTCTGATCTAATATTTTAGACTGTCTAATTGTGGCATGTCAGAGAGATGCTGTGAAGTTTTGGCCTCAGCTGCAAGCTCTAATCCCTCCCTAAGAGAGTTGGACCTGAGCCTCAACATGGTGAATGATTCAGTCCTGAAGAACTGCAAGTGAGTAGTCCTGGACTTCTTGTGTCCATAAACACTGCCATGTTTCCCTTAATATAATTTTCAATCTGACAAAGTCACAAGGCATTTAGAGAGGACAATGGAGTCAATCTAAGCAACATCAGCTAAATCTAATTTTTCTAATTTTTAGATATGCATAGTAAAGTCCTTTTCACACCAAAGGATGCAACTCCTTGGGAGCAAACGGTTGCAAGAGTAAGATTGTCTTGCCCCTTTGTGTGAATTAGGTTGCATTCTCACCTAGTACTTCAGTAGACTTGATGCGAATGGGCAAGGAGTTATGATTCTTGCATATTTAATCTGCTGCGATTTGCTTTCACACTGACTGCACTGTCATCCACAGCAACTATGAATGCAGCAGGGACCTTTATCATTGTGTTAAACTACACCGTTTAATATAATAGTAATGTAATAGGGCTTTAGGAGTAGGACATAATGTAAGCGAACACTTGCAATGCAACCTACAACATTGTGCAAAGATGTACAGTATACTGTAGTCTACTCTGCATTGTCATCATAGCTTTGATGATCTGGGTATATTGCAATAAGGGCTTCTATGATCTCTTTATTAGCCCATGTGTGTCCACTGGGTATCTTTACACTTCACTGAATAGTGTGTAATGATGCCTTCTCCTTTCTTCTCGTGTGCCAAAAAACAACTTCTCCATCCCACAATGCTATATTCACTCCCTATGTTTAATGAGTTTGCTTTCACACCTGCGGTGATCCACACTCTGCTGCGTTTTGAAGCGAAGCGAAACCACCTTTTTTGGGAGGAGTAGAATGCAGTTAATTGATGCGCATTAGGATTTGAATGAGCCTTCATACTTCCCAAACAAAGTGCTCTTTCTGACAATATGCAACAGGATTCGTTGTAACTTTCCCGTTGCGAATGCGACCTTAGCACACGCATTGAATTGCTTGGGACATTGTGCGTAAGCATGCAACAAGACATATCACACAGTTAGACATTAATGCACTAGTTGTGTTAGACAATTGATGCATTGTCATTCTACTTCCTACAGAGGAAAACATTGTAGTGTCACATAGTGGATAAGTGGTGTTAGACTGTTAGACATTGATGCATTGTTATTGTTATTCTTTCTACAGAGTGAAGCATGGAGGAGAAGATTGGCTTACCAATGCTCAACTCATTAAAGAACGTGAGTATCTCTCTGTCTGTCAATATCACAGATTAACATTTTATACACTTTTGTAAACAGTACAAGATAAGGTCATGTGGTTTGAATAATGGCTTCTTTTACAGTAGTAACCAATGCATTACCTGTTAATTTCATCAGTAATTAGTAGGTAAATTATCCTGTAATGATAATGGCGTATGGTTTACCCTGGCCTAGCCAACAATAGCATGGTTTTTGGTCTAGAGGGGCGAACTCACAAGGATAAACCGCTGGAGAATATAGTGGTACAAATATTAATAATGTAACACGCAAAACACTTGATATAACTGTATCGTGGTTAGGGGAGGTTGGTGACATCGCGTTGAGAGAGTGAAAGAGAGCTTTTATACCGGTAGGCACATGTGTCTGCAAGCTGAGAGCGCGTCTCATCTGTAGTCTTGTACATCGCATAATGTTATCTGCACATCACAAGAAGATGATCGAGGCTTGAGGATCGGCATGCCATTAAGTACACCAACAGTGCAGCAACACCGTAGCCGTTGTTTAATGCGAGATTGATTGCAGCAGCGCTTTGAGCTCAAACTAAAAACATGATGTATTATCGGCTTCATGGTTTTAGTTACTGACATGACCTTCGCGGAATACAATGAAAGTTATATAATTCATTTTGAAGAGGATATACAGTGTCTAATCTCGGTGGACATATAGTACTGGCCTATCTGCCTGCCTGTCCAAAAGGGAGGGAAAGATGCTGCGCGTTTGCCCGTGTGATGCACACAGGGAAAAGCAAAAAGTTGTTAGAACAGAGACATTCGGAGGCAGAAATTAAGTGCGCTGCAACTATGTATTTATGTAACTATAATTCATATAACTATGAATTATGTGTTTACTGTGTTTTTTTTGTCTTTTTTCCAGATTTCCATCGTGACACACTGGACACAAACACAGCTCACATCTTCCTCTCCCTGACTGAGAACAACCGGAAGGTCATATTCAGCGGACAGACTCGGGATGCTCCCGATCACCCCGACAGGTTTGATGTACTGTGGCAGGTTTTGTGTACACATGGCGTGACTGGACGCTGTTCCTGGGAGATTGAGTGGAATGGAGAGGTTCACATAGGAGTGGCAGATGGCACCATGAGCAGGAAAGGAAATGGTGACGACAGTAAGCTTGGACACAATGACAAGTCCTGGAGTCTGTGCTGTGATGACCGTGTTGGTAAATACTCTGTCACACACAATAGTAAGGAGACTGTCCTCCCTCTCAGAGCCCCGTACCCCGTTACTCCATTGCAGAAGCTAAGGGCTTTTTGCCAGCCTATACCCAACAGAGCAGTAATATATGTGGACTGTCCAGCGGGGACTCTGTCCTTCTACACTATGTGCGGTGACTCGCTTGCACACCTCTACACGTTCCAGCACACGTTCCCTGGACCTCTCTATGTCGCGATCAGGTTTGGGTTATGGGACTCCCCGGTGTATCTGTGTGAGCAGAAAGAGAGTCTCTATGACTCTGAGTCTAAATCTAACTCTATGGCTGGTCAGGTCTCCATGGAGTGACTGCATGTTGTTATGGTTATCCACCACCATTCCCACCATTTCCATCATTCTCATTCTTCATGTGTTATGTAGAGCTCATAGTTGTTTAATAAATTGATTAATTGATTCTGTCGTTCTTGTGTATTGATATTAATAGAATTGTCATAAGGTCTCCATACATGGAGTTGACCTGTTCTGACATTCCACATCTCATCAAACCCTGTATATCTCATATGTTGATCTGACTGCCCCCCACCAGCACCAACCCCCATGCCAAAGCGCCAGTACTGGCACAGCAGTCCAGGGTTAAAATGAAATGAGGTTTAACTTTGCCACAGATGGCTCCAGTGCATATAGACCAACATGAAGCTGAGACAGCTTTTTAAACACAGTATCTAACATCCCAAAGGGATAATAATGCCCTAACAGACTTACTGTTACTATTAAATAAGGCTGTTGAATAATTAAAAATTTTAATCTGATTAATCAGTTTCATGTCTAAAACATGCCATGGCCTATGTCTAAAACATGCCATGGCCTATGTCTAAAACATGCCATGATTTCCTGTACAGGATTTGAACATTAAAAAAATAAATAAAAGTAGGTGATCTACAAGTCCCCAATGCTTGTAGATCCCTCGAGCTATACTCTACGGCTCTGGTTACAGGGAGACACACAACTACAGGTCTAAAACTGTGCTCTATACCCTTTCTTTTTTATGAGAAAATGCTCAGTCGATTGCTTAAAAATGATGCATTAATTAGTAAGTTAAGTTAGTAGCCTTGCCAGGCCATGCTGTGATGTCCTGCTGAGAGGGAGATGGAGTTTGATGCCACGGCAGCCTCTTCTGTGTGTGGGAATGTAGCAGCACACACACACACACACGGTGTGAGATTGTATTTTTTTCTGGGCCGGCCCGTCGGTGCGCAGTATGTCGACCCTAGAGGTGCAGTACAATTACAGTATGTATGGGTCCTTTATACCTGCAGCCAAACTATTAGAAATCTGAGAAGCTAAACCAAAATACATTATAAAGCCCTCAAGACGCTTTTTCAAAGAGGCTGCATAATATAAAACAATAAAACACACTATAGGGACGACTACAGCTCATGATATAATGTATCTTATTTCACATGACAAAATCATCGTTTGGTCATGTGAAATAACAAGGAATGCTGACAAATACCCTGAAGAATGCCCAGGTTAATAAAATAAAAACATCCATGTGTGTATGTGCGCATCTATATAATAGGGCATTAAAACTGTCTTAAGAATGAAGAATATGATATGAATCTGACATCTATTACGGATTGTCACTCCACAGCGCTTTTACTGTAAACCATTATGTGAGGACAATGGTTGTTTGTTCCCTTGAGTGCTCTCTCCTCTGTCATTGTGCAGTTTCTCTATAGTTTTATCTCTAAATATGTCACATTTGATTGATGGATTTCTTATTAGAACATTTAACAGATTACAGCATTCAAACATTTGTCTGAAAGGATAATGCAACGAGTCCTTGTGGTCATGTTCCCGTTCAGGTCCTACTGATACAGCATGTATTCAATTCATGATGATAAAATAACAAATTTCAGCCTATGTACATACTATATATATATATATATATATATATATATATATATATATATATATAATATATATATATATATATATATATATATATATATATATATATATATATATATATATATATATATATATATATATATATGTGTGTGTGTGTGTGTGTGTGTGTGTGTGTGTGTGTGTGTGTGTGTGTGTGTGTGTGTGTGTGTGTGTGTGTGTGTGTGTGTGTGTGTGTGTGTGTGTGTGTGTGTGTGTGAAGGGGGATTTGTTTATGGAGGGCCAAATCTGCCAGCTTATTTTATTTATAAATCAATGAATATATGTTACAATACATATATAAATGCATAAATAAATCCATGAATGCTTCATTTTATAAATAAATAAATGAATATATGCGATAATAGATAAATAAATCAATAAATCAATCAATGAATATGGAAATCAATAAATAAATCAATAAATAAATGTATAAATAAATACATAAATAAATACATAATTAAATAAAGAATTTAATGCATAAATGCATAAATAAATAAATACATAAATAAATACATAAATAAATATCATTAATTGAAATGTGCATTGAAGTGTGCTTTTAAAAACACTATTTCAATAATCTTTTATGTATATCAATAATCTTTTCTGTATATCATTAATCTTTGTAATGTGTATATCAGTACGCATTTCAGTACACATTTCAATGCACATTTCAGTGAACCTATGTTAATGAGGGGGCAGGATTTGATGATGTCACTCACTGATGAGGCGGACCTTGATGATGTCAGTAAGCAACCATTGGATAATCTATGCAGGAGATCACAGATTGACTATACTTGTCTGTTTTTTACCCGGAAACAGGGGCGTGCACAGTAAGACGCTAAGGGGTGCTTGAGCACCCCCAAGTGGCCCTCTCTTGACCAACATGCCCTTTTTAAAAGAACAAAATCTAAAGTTCAACGATTTTTCCCTCTGAAACCATAAGGGCTATGTTTACAAAACTTGGGAGGTGGGTGGACATATTTTTAAAAAAAATATTTGATTTTAAAATTATATCGGTCGGTCTCATGGTGGCGCTATAACAGCCCACCAAACAGCCAGTTACGTTTTGGTCCATAACTCTTGAACCGTAAGTCGTAAATTTAAAATTCCTTTTTCCCAGCATTCCTTGGGTCATGATGCATCTCTCCATATAGGCCACGCCCATTTCCGCCATTAAAGTTTTTCCGCCATTTTGGATGTTGTTAAAAACACACTTTTTGCCCCTATTCCTACATATTTTAGTCAAATCTTACAAAAATTGGCACACATGCTCTGTGGACCTATCCGATAAAAGTGACCACACAGATTTTTGATTAAACGTATCGTTTGCCCATAATTGGCTTCCAAAGTTAGTGGGAGGGGCCTATTTCACAAATAAGTGCCACAAATCATTCAAATGTCCAAACCTCCCCAAATTTGAATCGCATGTTGTGGGTGGTGGCACCAACAGGTAGCCAAAAAATCCATTGGTCGGCCTCATGGTGGCGCTATAACAGCCCACTTTACATTTTGGCCCATAACTCTTGAACCGTAGGTCATGAATTTAAAATTATTTTTTCCCAGCATTCCTTGGGTCATGACGCAACTCTGCTACTAGAGTTGGCTCAAATGCCCCTCCTAGTGGAAGAGTGGTGAGTGCCACTCACCACTCTTCCACTAGGAGGGGCATTCGAGTCCAGTCCAGTGCAGTAGGTTTGCAACACTACCACTTTGTGTCAGAATATGGAACTGTTGTCCACAAGAGTCATGGCCTGTTTTAAAGGGAAGGGGATCTGCTTTCATTCTAAGGGACAGGAGCTTGAAATTCAGTTTCTAGAGAAGAAGCCATTATTTTCTTCAAACCATTTTATATAGCAGTAGCCTAATGCGTTTGTATAGTTGTACTTGTAGATGCTGAAATGCTGTTTTCTATGTGTTTTTAACCCCCCAAAACTCAAAAATTTTTCCTCCGCTAGAGTGCCCTCATGGTTAAATTTGAGCACCTGCCCTTGAAACTCTCTGTGCACGCCACTGCCCGGAAATGGTGATACTATAAAATTGGCTTTTCATGGCAATTCATAGCTTTCAGTCACGTGGTTTCTCCGTCCCCTAGCTGGCGGGCAGAAAGGACGTCGCTGTAAACATAACACACGCAGTATTTAGCTCAGTCGTTTTCAACCTTTTTCATCCCAGAGCCCACCATTTATTCAGCATTTGAGCCAGGGACCACCAATCGATGATATTTTTTAGACCCACCAACCCCAAAACTAAAGATTTCTTTTGCATCTGTCCATGACGATTAATCTTCTAGTTTTGTAGATTTGGACTAATTCGCTGATGGATATCATGCGATATGGACCCTTGCGGGTCCATTTGGTTTCATTTTGTACTCTCAGGAGCTACATTTGGCTAAACAACTTTGGCGGGGACCACCTGGAATCCGTCCCCACGCCACACCGCCACAAAGGCGCCGGCACAAAAGCAGACAGCCACCTGTGTAGAAAGTGAAGAGCCCCCACCGTTAAAGCGAAGGCGAGCAACGCCACGCCAGCCAGAAGTAGCCTCTACACCTAGGCTTTCATTTTCGTCCGCCTTGCGCGAAAACGGAAAGCCTGGACTAACGCACGTTGGAAAGTGGCCTTGAGGGGAGTGTCAACCTTCCGGGGTGGGCGTCGCTCTAAATAATGTGACGTAGAACAGCAGTGGACGGGCGTGGGAGGGGCCGGAGATGACGACACGTTAGTGAGATCAAATCAGAGCGCAGCACTTCCGCCGTGTGGATCCCACGACACCCCCGCCCCCCAAGGCCAAAATCATTGAGGGCTAGACCAGGCTAGCCAGAAGTGAAGCCAGAACAGCCAGCACAACACGACAAAACGTCTCCCACTCCCCCCTTAACTCTGACAGTGCACTGTGCACAGATAAAACCAAACGGACCCGTGAGAGTCCCGTTTGGTTTACATTTAGTTTAGTTTAGTTTGTTGTGTTATGCTAGCTACAAAGAAGAAGCTCCTCACCCCCCACACGACAGCGCCCCAACACAACCGGACTTCCAGGCCAGCCCGGATGTGTTGGGGTGCTGTCGTGCTGTCAAGTAGCCGTATGCACTTCCACACCAGCGGCGCAGCACGGAGAAGGCTCTGACAGAGAAGAACCCTCCACCAGACACACGAAAACATCACCAAACTCGATACAAACCAGTGTTGCCAACTGCCAAAATCCAAATGCACTAGAATGCGCTAGAGCAGTGTTTTTCAAACCATTTTCATACCAGGGCCCACGATTTATTCTGCATTTTAGCCACGGAGGACCACCATTTGATGTTGACTTTAGTCTCTCTGACTAATTTAGGAGAGATAACTGGCAAAATGTTGGTCAAAATAACAATTCTTCTATGTTTTCTAAATGTGTAGATTAAAATGTGTAGATTGGAAAATTAGGTAATTCAGATATAGAAATATAATTTAACTCTTGGGGTCCATTTGGTTTCATTTTACAATCTCAAGAGTTAAATTATAGGGTCGCTTTGGTTACTAATGGTCCTTTCTAGGAAGGAAGGAGGACTCTATCATAGGAGGAAAATGGTGAAAAACGAGGGTTTTATTCCTGGCGTCTGTCAACCAATTTCACTCCAACTCAACAGCACAAAAGCACTAGATTTTCCGCCAGGAGTTCTGTTTTCCACTAATTTTGGCGCTAGGGGGGTCTGAAAAAGAACTAAATATAACGCCAAATGCGCCAAGTTGGCAACACTGATACAGACGGGTCTCACATGGTCTATGCCCCCCCCCCCCCCCACCCACCCACTATAGTCTGGACACTGCTGTTCACAATTACAACTTACTTGTAGACAAGCATTAATTTGTGAGAAACGAAGTGAGATTGATGAACGGTACGTTATTTTCTAAATATATCTGGAAACTTTAAATTAAATTACCGTATGCATAAGAAAACACCACAAATACCACTAAATTAAAAAAAAAATCTCCAGAGGATTTTTTCCCTTGCTCTGGGCTTGATTGCTAGTGGCTGAATGGGAAAGACACGCCCACAACTGGAAAAACACGCCCCCTCATTAACATAGGTTCACTGAAATGTGTATTGAAATGTGTACTGAAATGTGTACTGATATACACATTACAAAGATTAATGATATACAGAAAAGATTATTGATATACAGAAAAGATTATTGAAATAGTGTTTTTAAAGGCACACTTCAATGCACATTTCAATGAATGATATTTATTTTATTTATTTATTTATATATTTATTTATTTATGCATTTATGCATTAAATTCTTTATTTAATTATTTATTTATTTATGTATTTATTTATACATTATTTATTGATTTATTTATTGATTTCCATATTCATTGATTGATTTATTGATTTATTTATCTATTATCGCATATATTCATTTATTTATTTATAAAATGAAGCATTCATGGATTTTATTTATGCATTTATATATGTATTGTAACATATATTCATTGATTTATAAATAAAATAAGCTGGCAGATTTGGCCCTCCATAGATTTGGGATTCTCCCTTTTTTCCTGCTGAAAGGTTGATTTTCAGGTTTGGTTCCATCCATACAGCCTGGATGACAGTGTGCCAGCGCCATCTAGAGACAGAGTTCTGACACTCTTGTTCACTCCCATGTGAATGTCTACAGTAATGAGTTCACTCCCATGTTTAGGTCTAATAGTAGTTTCTCCAATAGCACCTCATTCATAAACTGTTAAGAGCAACACAAAGAACTGACATTCTCGTGATACCGAGCGTTCCGCTCGACTGTAGCAGGAAAGTAGGCAGTAATGCCTACAATTTAAGTTTTAATGACTATTCTGCAATTATAGGAATATCATCTTCTAAATGAAGATTTCAGTTTATTTAATATTTGTTGTTTTGGGAGGTCAGTGCACCAAGTGGCATTGAATGAATAAGAGCTCCAGCAAGAGAGCACTGTTGTTGAAAGAAAGTCTGATCCTGTATTTCTCATTTGTGTTCACATTTTAATCCTAGAATGTGTGTAATTCGTCAATGTACACATTAGCCTGGTTGATTTTTCATCCATACAGCCTGGCTGCCACCAGAGCCTTCTAGTAGGGGAGTTAGGATATTCGTGTACCCAGAAGCAGAGGCCGGAAGCAGAGCGGAGCAGCCAGTTCACATGACTATACAGAGCCTCTTTGAGTCCTATCTGAGCATAACGCTCATAATAAGTCTATGATAACGCTCACTACTCCTACAGTGAGACGTATGCCGTGTCGCGAGACTTTGCTGGTCCCTATTAAATCCCATTAATTTCATGGACTTCCGGTTTGAGAGTGGACTCACAGGGCTTCTCCATGCTCCTCCAGCAGCGTGAACGCCCTGGCGCATAGGAGTGACTGGGTATATCCTAACTCTCTCACTAGAAGGCTGCACTACGTCTCACTACCCACTTCTCATGATGACATTAGGGGCAGTCACATCAACATATCAAATGTACAGGGTTTGATGAGATGTGGAATGTCAGAACAGGTAGGGCAGGTGGGTATAAGGATCAACATTATGCAATGTCACAACAGGTTAGCTCCATATATGGAGATCTTATAAACGACGACAGACTGTCAAGAATCAATTCATTAAACATTTAAGAGTTCTATAGACAATCATACAATAACACATGAAGAATGTGAATGGTTTCAAATGAATATTTAATGAACGCTAAATAAGGAGATGAGTGAAGAAATAGTGATCTGACAAATCAATTATTACACAGATTTTAGTCAATTAATATTGTAGTACAATGTTGTAGATGTTTGAATCCAGGGTGATTGGCATAGTCCAATATGAGAGTCAATGACAAAACCTGTGAGACCCCATATGGTGTTGAAGTGGTTCACTAAGAAGGTTTTTATATGAAATAAACAACATGTAAGAAACAAACATCTGTAATAATTACATGATTAAATATATTGTGTAAATTATAATGCACATAACATGAGTTTTTATCAACATGAGACAAGTATGACATATTATCGTCATCATCACCATCAATCATTGTTACATGTTTCTAAATGGATGGAGAGGAGGTTTGTGCAGTTCTATCTAATCTAAGATCTTAAGCTTCCTGTGGTGGTGACTGAAGTTTGACATTAATCTGGATTTAACCATGGAGACCCATTTGAACACCCCTCGACAAATGTTTTGTTTACATGATTTGGACAGTCTGCAGGACGAAGCAGGTGTTTTGTCTGCAAGGAAACAGCTGCAGGTTATGGGACGTCCATGGTCAAAGGTCAAGCAAATTCGTGTTTTTTTTCCATGAAGTCCATGAAGTCAGACTAGCGTCTAGTGCACACATGGGCATTATGCGGCCGGGAGCCAAATGCGGCCCTTTGGCTGCCTCTGACCGGCCCGGGGACCACCAGTGGTCCTTGAGAGAGTTCCAAGTTTAAATATGGAAAGTTGGTTAACCAGATGTAACTCTTTGAGAGTGTATAAAATGAAACCAATGGACCTTTCGGGTCCTTTGGTTTCATATCTACACCCTCAAGAGTTAAAATATGTATCTGAATTAGCCAGAGAATGTAGAAGAATGGTCATGTTTGATCTATGTTTGCCTGTTTTGTTTGTGAAATCCAGCTGGAATTGTGGACAAAAGCAAAAGAAATCTTTAGTTTTGGGTCTGTGGGGCTGGAAATGTCATCAAATGGTGGTCCATGGCTCAGATACTGAATAAATTGAGGGCCCTGGTGTCAAAATGGTTGATCTTACTTTTATCTTGAAATTAAATTAATGCGCAGCCTTGAGTTCAGCATTTAGTCTTGGCCCTCCACAATATTTTATGTATCTCATTTGGCCACTTGGGAAAAAAATAATTGCCCACCCCTGGTCTAGTGTCAAAGTACCCCATGGAAATGGTGACAACCATAACAACATGCAGTCACTCACTCCATGGCGACCTGGTCAGTCATAAAGTTAGAGTCATAGAGACTCTCTGTCTGCTCGCACAGGTACGCCAGGGAGTTCGTAGAGTCGAGGCCAAACCTGAACCCGACATAGAGAGGTCCAGGGAACGTGTGCTGGAATGTGTAGAGGTGTGCGAGTGAGCCACCACACACAGTGTAGAAGGACAGAGTCCCTGCGGGACGGTCCACGTAAACTACTGCTCTGTTAAGTATAGGCGGCTGGTGCAACGGAGCAACAGTGTATGGGGCTCTGAGAGGGAGGACAGTCTCCTTACTATTGTGTGTGACAGAGTATTTACAATGCCGGCCATCACAGCACAGACTCCAGGACTTGTCGTTGTGTCCAAACTTACTGTCAGTGTCATCACCAAGTCCTTTCTGCCTAAGGTCGCCACCGTCTCCTTTCCTGGCGATGGTGCCATCAGCTACTCCTATGTGAATCTTTCCCTTCCACTCCACCTCCCATGAACAGCGTTCATTCACGCCATGTGTACACAAAACCTGCCACAGTGCATCGAACCTGTCGGGGTGATCGCTGAACTCCGGGTTCACGGTGACCTGTGTGTTCAGTACCACCTTCCTGTTGTCCTCAGACAGGTTTAGGAATATGTGAGCTGTGTTTGCGTCCAGTGTGTCACGATGGAAGTCTGATGAGAGACAAAATTAAAACACACTAAATACACTGCACAAATGTGGTGCGTGCACACACGCAGATGGTGCTAAGGACCAGGCCAAAAGCAGTTATTAGAAGGCAGAAGTTTTCAAGACAGCATCAACTGAGTGTACAGTACAGAGAGATACTCACGTTCTTTAATGAGTTGAGCATTGGTAAGCCAATCTTCTCCTCCATGCTTCACTCTGTAGAAAGAATAACAATAACAACAACAATGCATCAATGTCTAACATTCTAACACCACTTATCCATGCACCAGCTGACAGTACAGTGTTTCACTGTGTAGGAAGTAGAACGACGATGCATCAATGTATAACTGTCCTATTACTTTAAATATTAATAGGACTATTACATTAAACGGTGTAGTTTATGAATTCAACACATTGATAAAGGTTCCTGCTGCGTTTCCAGTTGCTGTGGATGATAGTGTAGTTAGGGTGAAAGTAAACCACAGCACATGAAATATGCAAGAATCATAACTTCTTCCCCATTCGCATCAAGTCTACCAAAGTATTGGGTGAGAATGCAACCTAATTCACACAAATGGTCAAGACAATTTTACTCTTGCAACTGTTTGGTCCCAAGGAGTTGCATGTGAAAAGGACTTTACTATGCATATACAGTATAGCTTTAAAATGTACATTTAGCTGATGTTGCTTTGATAGATGACTGCATTGTCCTCTCTAAATGCTTTGTGACTTTGTCAGATTGAAAATTATATTAAGGGAAACATGGCAGTGTTTATGGACACATGGAGCCCAGGTCTACTCACTTGCAGTTCTTCAGGACTGAACGATTCACCATGTTGAGGCTCAGGTCCAACTCTCTTAGGGAGGGATTAGAGCTTCCAGCTGAGGCCAGAGCTTCACAGCTTCTCTCTGACAAGCCACAGTCAGTCAGTCTAAAAATATCAGATCAGAAAAAAAAATAATTATGAATGATACAAACATATATACATTATTCCTTCATTTAGAACCGCTGATCTGTACAGAGAGTTTGTAGTTGTAGTTAGCTGTAATGCTTTGACAATTTGGGCAATTTGGTTTTGAAAAGGGGCTGCTCCAAGCATTAATATGTCAAATGTTGTGTTGCCCATTTTCTTTCTCTTGTATTCAAACAGCAATGTGTGAAATTATTTATTTTATTAGTTTACTTTATTGTCTCTGTAATACATCTAGGGGCCACATTTAAAAGTGTTCCTTCCTAGAAGCTTTGCCATCGGTCGATTTGCTCGCCCACTTCCTGATTGCTTGGTTATTTATTTCGGCATTCTTCTTTATTTTTTGTAGATAGCAGCCCCTAAATGTATCTAAATAGTCTAGAGACACATTTAGGGACACATTTCAAAATTGCAAAGGTCATGATGTATTGCTTACACGGTAGCTATACTTTAAGGTACATAATGTACTGTAGGTTTGCGAGGAGTCAGGACATTCACACTTGATTTCCGAGACATAACGTACTGTACATAATAGGCAATAAGTTGTGCACACAATCTTCTCTATAGGTTGATGTTATGATATCCAGCTTATTCTCACCACAGCATGCATATTATATGTATACAGAAGTGAACAAACATACAAACATAAACCATGTGTAAGAGTGTCTTACCTTAGAACTTCCAGTCTACAGTGTGGGCTCTTCAGTGGAACACAGAACATTAGTCCTGGGTCCTGCAGGTCGTTTTCACTGAGGTCCAGTTCTCTCAAATAGGAAGGATTAGAGGTGAGAGTTGAAGCCACAATTTCAACGCCTGTTGTACTGAGTTTACAGCCAGCAAGTCTGTAAATGCAGATTAAATCAGAAATTAACAAAACAAATGACACCCAAATGATTATATTTGAACTGAGGACCGCACTAAGTATTCACATTTGACCTGGGAACCTCGTACCCTGACAAACACTTGGAGTTGTGGGCATTATGTGATGCTCACAAAAGATTTGTGTACCAGTGTCTTTCCTTTTATTGTAACCATCCTTCTAAACCAGGGGTTTTCAACTGGTGGTCCGGGGACCACCAGTGGTCCTTGAGAGGGTTCCAGTGGTCCCCAGCTAAGTTGGTTAACCAGATGTAACTCTTTGAGAACTTAAAAATGAAACCAAATGGACCCTTGCAGGTCCATTTGGTTTCATTTTTACACTCTCCATATTCATCTGAATCAGCACAAGTCTACACAACTAGAAGATGAATGGTCATTTTGTTCTGTATGTTTTGCCTGTTTTGTACTGTACTGTACTGTACTGTACATTGACAATAAATTGAATCTCATCTCATCATCTCAATTGAGGACCAAAGCAAAAATAAATCTTTAGTTTTGGGGTCTGTGGAGCTAAAATGTCCTCAAATGGTGGCCCGTGGCTCAAATGCTGAATAAATGGTGGGCTGGTATCAAAAAGGTTGAAAACCCCTGTTCTAAACGAAATCACCACTCCAAACAGGTCAATAGGTGGCAGTGTAGGACCGCAGGTATACCTGTTCCAGAGCCTTATATAAATAGACAGAGTTGCGACATTGAGGGGACAGAAAATAGTCTGCTCACGTGGTTCTAGTACTCGCGCGAGCCCATAGGCTCCAATGCATTCAGTAACTTCCGGCTGTCACTATTTGTTGTCACTATCCAATACAAGTCTATGTAGAGGAGCCGCCATTGGACTGACGCCATGGAGTGAACGGAGTTGGGGTAAGTCTGTATTTACAAGGCTCTGACCTGTTCTGTCCATCGGTGTAGCGTCTACTGCGCATGCGCTACCATCTCCCTCCAATAAAGAGAAGAAACAAACGCTACGCATGTTTCGCTGTCTCCAGAGCCTTGGAAATAAACAGAGTTACGCCAACTCCGTTCACTTCATGGGGCCAGTCCATCTACATAGACTTCTGTTGGATAGTGACAACTCCGTTCACTTCATGGGGCCAGTCCATCTACATAGACTTCTGTTGGATAGTGACAACTCCGTTCACTTCATGGGGCCAGTCCATCTACATAGACTTCTGTTGGATAGTGACATGAATAGTGACAGCCGGAAGTTACTGAATGCATTGGAATCTATGGGCTCGCGCGAGTACATGAACCACGTGACCAGGCTGTTTCTGACCCCTCAATGGCGCAACCCTTCTACTAGATAGCTCTGGCTGTCTCCATCGTTTTGACAACTTTCTCCTGTTTACAGGTGGGTCATATTTTACAAACCACACAGAAATGGTTACCGTTTATGTCTGCACGTTTTGAGGGTAGTGTAGACGTTGTGGGTATTCATTTAGGTGCAAAACGAGTAGCCTACTTTGAAAGTTTTTCATTGTTTCTCTATGTGAACCATCCAGTGGCCATGTTCCGCCTTGTTTTGCAGTAGTCTAGTCTCCCTGAGTCTCACACTCCACGTTATTACGTTTTGATTTATAAAAATGGCTGGCTTCGTTTATTGTTTTTGTATGCATTTTAAACCACTACAAAGTGAACATTATTAAAAAACGAGTTTTGGGGAAATGGTTTACTATTCATATGTAAATAGGGCGATTTAGTACCTGTTACTGTTCTTGTTTTGAGTCCTCATGATGCTTTACAGCACTTTAACATAAAATCCACCTTAAAGGTCAGGTACTGTATTAATCCAAAACGGATTTAAAGGAGAAGTACAGATGAGAAAGAAACTGTGTAAGAAATGTTGAAATTGGTTTATGTAGAATATATTGAAGATGAATATGAAAAGGGGGGGCGCTACTATCGCCTCGAACAGCTTTTTTGTGTTTTTCTGTGTCAATGTGGGATTTTAGGTCCCTTGCACCACCATTGCAGAGCGAGACATACGTGCCTGCTTTGCAAACAGTGCACAGTGCTTCACTTTTGTCTCGCCCCGGTCTGAATACAGGGAATTTTTTTTGTAACTCGTCTGTAAACGTGCACTTGCGCTTGGGCATGGTGGTGGAGACTGACAACCACGCTGTCTAGTGTCTACTAACTGATTGACGAAGGCTGCCTGCACTGACTCTGCTCAGGGCTGAGGTCATCGTGCGCAGTGTCCTAGTGCCTGTCCATTTACTGGTCCGATGTAAGCAAAGACGTGTCGGAAAGGAACTGAATGAAAGTAATTTTACAAAAACCGGGACATTTCCTCATTTTCTAAAAATAAACCAGGACACCCAGGACAGGACGTGAAATACGGACATGTCCTGGGAAATACGGACGTATGGTCGGCCTAGTTTATTGTATTTTTGTTTTGATTTTGGGATGCAACTTGAATGATCTATGAACAAAAGCAAAGAAAATATGATGAATATGGTATGTACTATGTCTAGACAGACAGTAAGAAAATGAACAGTATTGTCTATTGTTAAGTAAAGTGCAGTATTATCAGTATGCTGGGTAAATATAAACAAAAAGTGAAAAACATACTGAGAGGAAACGGTGATTCAACACTTCACATGTCTCGCCGTCTCCATCATTTTAACAACTTTCTCCTGTTTACAGGAACCGTAACTCTGTAACCAGGGTGCCAGTATTGGCCAATTTGGTTTTAAAAATGCTCCAAAAGTATTTCAATGAGCCCTTCTCAAAACGGCACGCTTTAGTTTGTCAGGGGTTGACACTAAGGTCTCTGAGGCACTTGTCCATCGGGCAAGTGCAAGTCAGGTTCTACTTGCCCTCAGGTCATGGTCACTTGCCCCCAAAATATATCGTAAATTTTGCATTTAAGTTTACTCTCTTCTTGGGTGCTTTAAACATTTCCTTTTGCAGTTTGATGCCTGTTTTGTTTAAGTCACAATCAGCTACAGTAAATATTCAACTGTAGGCTAAATCAGTGTAATCAGTGGTTCCAGCAAAATGATAGTTTGGAAACCAATGGACCTGGGAGAGAGATAGGAGAGATAGCTGGAAAGCAGGGAAAGAGGCAGAGCGCAATTACCACCTTCAAGACAAATACCTCTCGTGTTGTGTTATAGCTCACTAAGTCACACACTTGCCCGATCGGCCAACCAAGTAGCAGTCTTCACTTGCCAAACTTTTTTTTTTTATTTGCCCCGGGCAAGCGGGCAAGTGTTCAAGAGTCAAGCCCTGTTTGGGGTTTGTTCACTGTCCAATGCAATCCAAAACCTTTAGCAACTGTTGCTATCCAGGTGAAGCTTTCCAGGTCAAGCTTCCCAATTCTAAAGTGCCTATCAGGGCTTGACACTAACACTTGCCCGCTTGCCCGGGGCAAGTTAAAAAAATGGTGGGGCAAGTGAAGACTGCTACCTGGTTGCCCGATCGGGCAAGTGTGCAACTTAAAAAATAAATTTGTCTTGAAGGCAGTCATTGCACTCTACCTCTGTGTCTTTCCCTGCTTTCTAGCTGTCCACAATTCCAGGCTGGATTTGGGAAACAAAACAGACAAAAATGACCATTAATCTTCTACATTCTCTAGTTGTGTAGACCTGGGCTAATTAAGATGATGAATTTTAACTCTTGAGAGTGTAAAAAGAGTTACATCTGGTTAACCAACTTAACTGGGGACCAAGTCCTGGGGGGCAAGTGGCCATGACCTGAGGGCAAGTAGAACCTGACTTGCACTTGCCCATCGCCTCGGAGATCTTAGTGTCAACCCCTGTTTATTGGACAAATCCGAACTGGGGAGGGACTTAGTGAAGGGCTAATTGTAATCTGGTGTATGTTGGTGTGCTTACTGTTGACCCCCTTGGGAGTCCATACCTTCATTTCGGGATCCACAGGCCTAGGCTAATTGAAGGATGAATTATTTGTACAGTTGGTAGATGTAGGATATTGTGTACTCCGGTAAAGCGTAATTACTGTGGCATAGCTACAATGGGTCCTACGTTGAAAATAGACCTTCTACAACTTAACAGAGCATTGCGTCATGTGGTTCAATTGATTTCAAGTATTCATTTACCTTAAAGCAATGGTTTTCAACCAGTGGTGCTTGAGAGGGTTCTAGGTGGTCCCCAGCTAAATGATGGAAAGTTGGTTTAATGATGGAAAGTTGGTTTAATTTAAAGGGTAGCCTAACCCTTTGAGAGTGGAAAAATGGAACCAAATGGACCCTTGCGAGTCCATTTCACACTCTCAAGTGGAAAGATATTCATCATCTGAATTAGCCAAGTTAATTAAAAAGTCTACACAATTAAGGCATGTAGAAAAATAGTCATTTTGAGCTGTATGTTTTGCAAATCCAGCCTGGAATTGTAGACAAAAACAAAATAAATCTTTAGTTTTGGGTCTGTGTGGTGAAAATTTCATCCAATGGTGGTCTGTGGTGCAAATGCTGAATAAATAGTGGGCCCTGGTATCAAAATGGTTAAAATGAAAACCACTGCCTTAAAGCGATATCACACTTTTCAGCGTATACTTCAGTGCATAAGGGCCAAAATAAAACTGGTAAGTGTATCTTACTTCAGAACCTCCAGACTACAGTGTGGGCTCTTCAGTGCATCACAGAGCAGCTGCACTAGTCCTGAGTCTTGCAGATCGTTTTCACTGAGGTCCAGTTCTCTCAAATGGGAAGGATTAGAACTGAGGGCTGAGACCACAAGTTCAAATTCTGTTTTACCAATCTGAAAGCCAAAAAATCTGTAAAGGAAAATTAAATTAGATAATAAATTATACATTTTTTACACTTTCACAGCAAAGGATGATACAAAGGAAGATAGACATTTTGGTATAAAATGAACTACTTTACATATGTACTGCCTAAACTGTGTAAAATCTAAAATCTGGAGGTTGTGTACAAAGACAAGACACTGGTGCTGCTCAGTCACGTGACCATGACATTTCCTTTTGAAAAAAGCTTCCTAGTGATGCTCCCATAAGCTGGACAGTTGAGTTATATAATGTTGCATTCACACGGGCAGACAGACACAAAGACAAAGTCTACCATTCATTGTCAACGGCAACACAGTGCAACACAATGATACATGTAGCTGCTGCAAATGAAACCCCCACCCATCTGTGTCTGCCTGTGTGAATGCAGCATACCAATGAATGAAACAAATTTCTCCAGAGATATGCAGCTATAGATATTAGGCCAATCTATAATTGCCAATGTCAATTGGTAATGTCAATTAGAGTTAACTGTAACAGTAAATTGATTTATTCACTTGACAACTAACCGAGCCTTTGTGCAGTTCCTCACAGCTGGGATGAGTCTCCTTAGCCCCTCCTCTGATGCATTGTATTTGTCCAGGTCCAACTCTTCTAGAGGCTCATCTGATATCTGCATCATAACAGCCACAGCTGAACACAGAGTCTCAGAAAGTTGCTCTGTTCTGTTCTCTGACTTCAGGTACTGTTGGAACTCCTGACGCAATGAGTGATCGTTCATCTCCATCAGACAGTGGAAGATGTTGACACATCTGTCAGGAGTAGATTCACGAGCGTACATCTTCTTCAGGCTGTGGATGGCTTTCTGGATCTCCTCTGGACTCTCATTTACCTGATCCAGCAGGCCTCCTAACAGACTCCGGTTGGACTCCAGTGAGAAGCCATGAAGGAACCGAACAAGTAAGTCCAGGTGACCATTTTTGCTCTTAAGGGATTTTTTCATAGCAGCTTTCAGGAAGTCGGAGAGAGTACTGAAACTGTAGTATTTATCTCCCAGGAATGGTTTCAGGACCTCCATGTTCTTCTGTGTGAAACAGTGGAACAGGTAGACTGCGGCCAGAAACTCTTGGATGCTCAGATGAACAAAGCTGTAGACGGTTTTCTGAAACATCACACTCTCTCTCTTGAAGATCTGTGTGCACACTCCTGTGTACAATGACGTGTCTTTCACATCAAGACCACACTCTTCCAGATCTTCTTGGTAGAACATAATGCTACCTTTCTCCAGATGTTCAAATGCAAGCCTTCCCAGCTTCAGAAGAACTTCCCTGTCTGTCTCTGTGAGCAGCTGTTGAGTCTGCTTTTCTTCTTTATTCGTCACCTCATGAGTCTCATCATACTTATGCTTCTTCCTTTTTATCTGAACCAACAGGAAGTGGCAGCAGATCTCAGTCAGGGTCTTGGGCAGCTGTCCTATCGTGGTGTGTGTTTTCAACATGTCCAGCAGAACGGTAGCAATTATCCAACAGAAAAGTGGGATGAAACACATGATATAGAGAGTCTTGGAAGTCTTCAGGTGTGAGAGGACTGTGTTGGCCAGCTTGTCTTCACTGCATCGCTTCCTGAAGTACTTCTCCTTCTGAGGCTCTGTGAACCCTCGCACTTCTGTCACCATATCTACACATTCAGGAGGGATCTGATTGGCTGCTGCAGGTCTGGTGGTTATCCAGAGTAGGGCTGAGGGGAGTAGATTCCCCTTGATGAGGTTTGTCAACAGAACATCCATTGATGATGTCACTGTGACATCAGAGATGATTTCATTTTTGTCGAAGTGCAATGGAAACCTGCTTTCATCGAGACCATCGAAGATGAAGCAAACTTTCCAGGCAGCGAGATGCTCTGCTGTGACATTCTTTAGCATTGGGTGGAAATCATGGATCAGGTTGAGAAGACTGTAGTGCTTATCTCTGACCAAATTCAGCTCCCGGAATGAAAAGAGAACCAGGAGATCTATATCTTGATTCTCCAAACCTCTTGCCCAGTCCAGAGCAAACTTGCGCGAAGAGAATGTTTTTCCGATGCCGGCGATGCCCTTGGTCAGAACTCTTGTGCTGGGTGTTTTTCTGCCAGAAGGAATGATCTTGTAGATCTCTGAGCACTTGATTGGGTCGTCATGGAATGTCTTCATTTTGGAAGCTCTCTCAAGCTGGATCACCTCATGTTGGCTATTAACTCCTTCAATCTCTCCCACTGAGATGTACAGCTCTGAGTAGGTGCTGGTGAGGGAGGTTCCAGACTCTTCTGTCTCTTCAAGATTGATCATACTGACCTTATAAATATTCATATCATCCTGCAAACTGACCTCTGAAAAGAAGAAGAATATTTTAGGCATTTTAATCATTGAGGTTACTTTACAAGCACATGTCTGGAATTAAAAATGTACATGAGTAAAAGTACAAACTATTGATCAATTGTACCGGGTGTCAGTCCAGGTATGGCCTGTCCGTGTGTCATCAGTTCAGGTGTGGATTGAATGGGTGTCTTCACTTCAGGTATGGTTTGACCGGGTGTCTTCACTTCAGGTATGGTTTGACCGGGTGTCTTGAGTTCAGGTGTGGATTGAATGGGTGTTTTCAGTGCAGGTATGGTTTGACCGGGTGTCTTAAGTTCAGGTGTGGATTGAATGGGTGTTTTCAGTGCAGGTATGGTTTGACCGGGTGTCCTCAGTTCAGGGATGGTTTGACCGGGTGTCTTGAGTTCAGGTGTGGATTGAATGGGTGTGTTCCTGGATCTCTGTCCACACTGGGGACAACCACAGTGTCCTGTGGGATCAGACTGGTCCCAGCATGAGCTGATACAGTGTCTACAGAACCAGTGTCCACAGCTGATAGAGACTGGATCTGTCAGAACCTCCTCACACTCTGAACACCTGGATGTCTGCTCTGACACAACATGACTTCTGTTCCTCTCTCTGTGGAGATGAACACATTGTATTACCTTATCAGCTAATAGTTCTTGTGATAACACAGGGATTAAAGTTCTCAGTACTGGGTACTGATTTCAGTCCTGAGGATTTCACAGGGGTCATTTAATTAGCTCAGTGCTTATTTGCAAAAGATCATTTTCAGTCCCAAGATTTTTTTTTACTTTAATCCCTGGATAACATGTGCATAATACATAATAATATACCATGTAACAACATTGGTGCTCACTTTGCTGTGTTACAGTGCATGTTGTATAGGAGGAGAAATCCTTTAGACCAGACACTCTTCATAGACACACAGCTTGATGTTGGAGTCTCTGGGTTGTGGTACAGGCTTCTGGAATCATATAAATGGTTATGTAATTACCTCTTGAATTAAGAAGTAAATCTAATCAATATCCAATGTTTTGGAAGGTCTGACAAATATTCTTTTTTTAGTGACACTGAGATATTGCACTTAGCATTGAATGAATGAGGGCTCCAGCAACATTCTAGAGAGAACTCTTATTGACAGAAATTCTGTTCCCAAATATAGTATTTTTATCACGTATTTACAAAAAATGAAAGATGTGCTTCTTTACATATTGCACTCAGGGTCTACCGAACATAGGCTACTATTCTTATCATTCTATCTATCATTATCATTCACATTAGCAATGTAATGTTTTCATATTTGTAAAGGTGCACTGTCACAATAATTAGCAGATAATCATGTCCGCACTGTCCATACTCTCTGACATCCAAACATTCCGTCAGAAAGATACAATACAACACCAAAATGACGTCACTCGCAATTTCTGAAACGCAAACAATCAGCATGTGCATGAACAGTGTAGTGAGTGGGTCAGGGGACCCATTTGAGGAGCAAAGCTGCCACTCGGCAGACGATTCAAGAGATTGGTGCACTATCATCATGTATCATGTTGAAACACATGTCTTGACTCCATGCAGATTGTCAAAATGACTAGCAGAAGCAAACAGGATAGAAAAGTGCTTCTCCTCGTTCATATTCCTCATTAGCAGAATGAGGCTGTTGTACAGCAGTGGTTCACAAGAACAATGTTCTATTCCCATCCCTAGCTGTGTTACAATGTTGTGTATATTGTAGAGGTGGATCCACATACCGTGTGTGTGGAGATCCCGGTTCATTACTGAAGGTAAGAGGTTCTCCTTTAGAACGGTCACTCTTCATAGACACACAGCTGGGAGTTGGAGACTCTGGTCTGTGGTACATACTTCTGGAATCATAGAAATGTTTCTATAATTATCAAGAAGTCAATTAATGCTTTATTTGTTGTATTGGGAGGTCAGCAGTTTATTGTGACATCGAGATGTTGGAGAACCAAGATGTACAAGCAATATGGATTTGGGGTCAAATCAGCTAATGATTCCCTAGCGTGGCCGTGGACGACTTTGACTTTGACTTTGTCAAGGTGGCATTGATTGGATCAAGTTAGTGTTTTGATCACAGATTAAAAAAAGACAGAAAACTGTGCTTGTAAAGGTTTACTGTTTCAATAACTAACAGATAGTCTTGTCCGAAAAACATTGTGTTATTCCCATCCCTAGTTGTGTTATAGTATTGTGTAAATTTTGCAGGTGAATTCACATACTGTGTGTGTTGAGGTCTAGGTTCATTACTGATGGTAAGAGGTTCTCCTTTAGAACGGTCACTCTTCATAGACACACAGCTGGGAGTTGGAGACTCTGGTCTGTGGTACACACTTCTCTTCCTGGAATTATAGAAAGGTTTATGTAAATTAAACTTAATTTAAACTTAATTCGTTAAAGGTATTTCTTTAATTTTGTTACATGCCAATATCTCATTAGCGCAAGCTATTGCATTTTTATTTTTAAAAAAGGTTGTAACTATGTGATATTGCCATACCTAGTTGAGTTTATAGTGTTGTGTGTATTAGGATTGACACACTGTGTATCAGGAGGTCCAGGTTCATTACTGAAGGTAAGAGGTTCTCCTTTAGAACGGTCACTCTTCATAGAGACACAGCTGGGTGTTGGAGACTCTGGTCTGTGGTACACACTTATGGAATCATAGGAATGTTTCTTTAATTATTAAAAGGTCAATTTCTTTATTTCTTGTATTGGGAGGCCAGCAGTTAAGTTTTTTGTAACGTTGACATGGAGGACCAAGATGTTGTACAAGCATAGTCAAAGTGGCATTGAATGAATCGGGTTAGTGTTTTTTATCTTCTGAATCTGAATGAATATCTATCTGAAAAGTGTGCTTTATCATGTATTGCACCCATTGCACCCGCCTACTATTATCATATCCTGTATTTGTTATTCACGAAATTCACATTTGTAATGTAATGTGTTTATATTTGTAAAGGTTTATTGTTTCAATAATTAGCAGATGTCAGAAAAACAATGTGTTATTCCCATCCCTAGTTGTGTTATAGTATTGTGTAAATTGTACAGGTGGATTGACATACTGTGTGTGTTGAGGTCCAGGTTCATTACTGAAGGTAAGAGGTTCTCCTTTAGAACGGTCACTCTTCATAGACACACAGCTGGGAGTTGGAGACTCTGGTCTGTGGTACAGACTTCTGGAATCACAGAAATGTTTGTTGCAGAATCAAGAGGGGCAAGCATAGTGAAAGTTACACTGAATGAATGACAGCTCCAGCAACAGTCTAGACTAGAGAACAGTTTTGTTGACAGAGAGTCTGCATTCAAGTATTTCTTGATAGTCATTTTTCCCCTCACAGATGTAAAACAAAAGAAAAGTGTGCCTTTTCACGATTTGTACCCATTGGTCTATTCGTTATACATGTAGCTGCCTAGTATGAAGAACACTTGTTGACAGAAATTCTGTTCTATATTAGTATAGTATTTTTTGACAGTCGTTTTTTCGTCACAGATTTAAATTTGTAAAAGTGAACTGTCATAATAGTTAACACAATCATGTCGGCAAAACAATGTGTTATTCCCATCCCTAGTTGTGTTAGTATTGTGTGAATTGTACAGGTGAATACACATACTGTGTGTGTTGAGATCCAGGTTCATTACTGAAGGTAAGAGGTTCTCCTTTAGAACGGTCACTCTTCATAGACACACAGCTGGGAGTTGGAGACTCTGGTCTGTGGTATAGAGTTCTGGAATCATAGAGATGTTTCTATAATCATCAATAATTCAATTCATGCATCATTTGTTGTATTTGGAGGTCAGTAGTTTAGTTTTGTTGTGACATTGAGATGTTTTAGAACCAAGAGGTGCAAGCATAGTCAAAGTTACATTGAAATAATGAGCTCCAGCAACAGTCTTTTGTAGACAGAATTTCTGCTTTTACCGGTAAATATTTCTTGATCGTCTATTTTTTCTTACAGATTTAAAATCTGTAAAGGTGAACTGTCACAATAATTAACACAATCATGTCAGCAAAACAATGTGTTATTCCCATCCCTAGCTGTGTAAATTGTGCAGGTGGATTGACATACTGTGTGTGTTGAGGTCCAGGTTCATTACTGAAGGTAAGAGGTTCTCCTTTAGAACGGTCACTCTTCATAGACACACAGCTGGGAGTTGGAGACTCTGGTCTGTAGTACAGACTCCTGGAATCATAGAAACGTTTCTATTGCCATCAAGAAATCAGTGCATACATTATTTGTTGTATTGGAAGATCTGCAGAACTCAGGTTTTGATTAGTGTTGTTGTTGGGGAACCACGAGGTGCAAATAATTCAAAGTGGCATTGAATGAATGTGAGCTCCAGCAATAGTCCTGAGAACACTTCTGTTGACAGAAATTCTGTGAGAGAGTGATGGGTGGGCAGCAAGGTTTTTTATTGGCTTTCTCAATCATGTAACTATGGTTTCTTGCTTGTATTGTAGTTGTTCATGTGGCAAAATGGGGCGAGGCTTTGATTTTATAGGGCGTACTACATTGATTTCAGCCGCCACATTTAGCTACTCAAAACACTATGTTGGTAATGGAGTGAGGCTTTGAGGAAGGCGTACCAGCTTGATTTCAGCCATCACATTTAGCAACTCAAAACACTATGTTGGTTAAGGACTAGCAGGATGTATTCCAGAACCTACGTTGGGATTTGAGGTGAAATGTTCACTCCATTGATAAATGAGGGCCACAGTGTTGTGTATTTTTGCAGAGGTGAATTCACATACTGTGTGTGTGGAGGTCCAGGTTCATTACTGAAGGTAAGAGGTTCTCCTTTAGAACGGTCACTCTTCATAGACACACAGCTGGGTGTTGGAGACTCTGGCCTGTGGTACACACTTCTGGAATCATAGAAATGTTTCTATATTAATTATTAAGAAGTCAATAACGCTTTATTTCTTGTATTGGGAGGTCAGCAGTTAAGTTTTTTTTTGTAACATTGACGTGGAGAGCCAAGACGTACGAGCATAGTCAAAGTGGCATTGAATGAATCGGGTTAGTACTTTCTTTTATCACAAATTTTAAAAAGAAAGAAAAGTGTGCTTTTTCATGAATTGCACCCATGATCTATCTGTTATAGTTGCCTATAAAGAACACTTTTGTTAACATAAATTTCTGCTTCCAAGTATTATTCGTATTTTTTTTTCTCTCAAAGATGTAAAATTTGTAAAAGTGAACTGTCACAGTAATTAACACAATCATGTCAGAAAAACAATATGTTATTCCCATCCCTAGTTGTGTAATAGTTTTGTGTAATTTGTACAGGTGGATTCACATACTGTGTGTGTTGAGATCCAGGTTCATTACTGAAGGTAAGAGGTTCTCCTTTAGAACGGTCACTCTTCATAGACACACAGCTGGGTGTTGGAGACACTGGTCTGTGGTACACACTTCTGGAATCATAGACATGTTTCTATAATCATCAGGAATTGAATTCATGCATCACTTGTATTGGGAGATCTGTCACTATGGTTTCCTGGTTGTATTACAGTTGTTAAGCTTGATTTCAGGTGATATATTTAGCAACTAAAAACATGTTAGTCAAGGATCAGCTGTGTGCAATCGCTTCATAAATGCCATACAGAAGTGTATTCTAAAACCTACTTTGGAATTTATGGTGAAATGTTCTCTCCATTGATAAATGAGGGTCATAGTGCTGTGTGTTTTGCAGAGGCGAATACACATACTGTGTGTGTGGAGGTCCAGGTTCATTACTGAAGGTAAGAGGTTCTCCTTTAGAACGGTCACTCTTCATAGACACACAGCTGGGTGTTGGAGACTCTGGCCTGTGGTACAGACTCCTGGAATCATAGAAACGTTTCTATTGCCATCAGGAAATCAGTGCATACATTATTTGTTGTATTGGGAGATCTGCAGAACTCAGGTTTTGATTAGTGATGTTGGGGAACCACGAGGTGCAAATAATTCAAAGTGGTATTGAATGAATGTGAGCTCCAGCAAGAGTCTGAACACTTCTGTAGACAGAAATGCTGTGAGAGAGTGATGGGGGGCAGCAAGCGTTTTTTTATTGGCTTTCTCAATCGTGTAACTATGGTTTTCTGCTTGTATTTTAGTTGTTCATGTGGCAAAATGGGGTGAGGCTTTGATTTTATAGGGTGTACAAGGGCGTACCACATTGATTTCAGCCGTCACATTTAGCTACTCAAAACACTATGTTGGTTAAGGACTAGCAGGAGTGTATTCCTGAACCTACGTTGGAATTTGAGGTGAAATGTTCACTCCATTGATAAATGAGGGCCATAGTGTTGTGTATTTTTGCAGAGGTGAATACATACAGTGTGTGTTGAGGTCCAGGTTCATTACTGAAGGTAAGAGGTTCTCCTTTAGAACGGTCACTCTTCATAGACACACAGCTGGGTGTTGGAGACTCTGGCCTGTGGTACACACTTCTGGAATCATAGAAATGTTTCTATATTAATTATTAAGAAGTCAATAACGCTTTATTTCTTGTATTGGGAGGTCAGCAGTTAAGTTTTTTTTTGTAACATTGACGTGGAGAGCCAAGACGTACGAGCATAGTCAAAGTGGCATTGAATGAATCGGGTTAGTACTTTCTTTTATCACAAATTTTAAAAAGAAAGAAAAGTGTGCTTTTTCATGAATTGCACCCATGATCTATCTGTTACAGTTGCCTATATTATTAACATAAATTTCTGCTTCCAAGTATTATTCAAGTATTACTCAAAGATTTAAAATTTGTAAAAGTGTACTGCCACAGTAATTAACGCAATCATGTCAGAAAAACAATATGTTATTCCCATCCCTAGTTGTGTAATAGTTTTGTGTAAATTGTACAGGTGGATTCACATACTGTGTGTGTTGAGATCCAGGTTCATTACTGAAGGTAAGAGGTTCTCCTTTAGAACGGTCACTCTTCATAGACACACAGCTGGGTGTTGGAGACTCTGGTCTGTGGTACAGACTTCTGGAATCATAGAAATGTTTCTATAATCATCAGGAATTGAATTCATGCATCACTTGTATTGGGAGATCTGTAACTATGGTTTCCTGGTTGTATCATGTTTCTATTGCCATCAAGAAATCAGTGCATACATTATTTGTTGTATTGGAAGATCTGCAGAACTCAGGTTTTGATTAGTGATGTTGGGGAACCACGAGGTGCAAATAATTCAAAGTGGCATTGAATGAATGTGAGCTCCAGTAAAAGTCCGAACACTTCTGTTGACAGAAATTCTGTGACTGTAACTATGGTTTTCTGCTTGTATTGTAGTTGTTCATGTGGCATAATGGGGTGAGGCTTTGATTTTATAGGGCGTACGACATTGATTTCAGCCGCCACATTTAGCTACTCAAGACACTATGTTGGTTAAGGACTAGCAGGAGTGTATTCCTGAACCTACGTTGGAATTTGAGGTGAAATGTTCACTCCATTGATAAATGAGGGCCATAGTGTTGTGTATTTTTGCAGAGGTGGATTCACATACTGTGTGTGTGGAGGTCCATGTTCATTACTGAAGGTAAGAGGTTCTCCTTTAGAACGGTCACTCTTCATAGACACACAGCTGGGAGTTGGAGACTCTGGTCTGTGGTACATACTTCTGGAATCATAGAAATGTTTCTATATTAATTATTAATAAGAAGTCAATATTGCTTTATTTCTTGTATTGGGAGGTCAGCAGTTAAGTTTTTTTTGTGACATTGACGTAGAGAGCCAAGACATACTAGCATAGTCAAAGTGGCATTGAATGAATCGGGTTAGTATTTTCTTTTATCACAAATTCAAATTTAAGTGTGCTTTTTCATGAATTGCACCCATGGTCTATCTGTTATAGTTGCCTATATAAAGAACACTTTTGTTAACATAAATTTCTGCTTCCAAGTATTATTCGTATTTTCTTTCTCTCACAGATTTAAATTGAATTTAAGTGAATTGTCACAGTAATTAACACAATCATGTACAGGTGGATTCACATACTGTGGGTGTTGAGGTCCAGGTTCATTACTGAAGGTAAGAGGTTCTCCTTTAGAACGGTCACTCTTCATAGATACACAGCTGGGTGTTGGAGACACTGGTCTGTGGTACACACTTCTGGAATCATAGACATGTTTCTATAATCATCAGGAATTGAATTCATGCATCACTTGTATTGGGAGATCTGTCACTATGGTTTCCTGGTTGTATTACAGTTGTTAAGCTTGATTTCAGCCGTCATATTTAGCAACTAAAAAAATGTTAGTCAAGGATCAGCTGTGTGCACTCACTTCATAAATGCCATACAGAAGTGTATTCTAAAACCTACTTTGGAATTTAAGGTGAAATGTTCACTCCATTGATAAATGAGGGTCATAGTGTTGTGTGTTTTGCAGAGGTGAATACACATACTGTGTGTGTTGAGGTCCAGGTTCATTACTGAAGGTAAGAGGTTCTCCTTTAGAACGGTCACTCTTCATAGACACACAGCTGGGAGTTGGAGACTCTGGTCTGTGGTACAGACTCCTGGAATCATAGAAACGTTTCTATTGCCATCAAGAAATCAGTGCATACATTATTTGTTGTATTGGAAGATCTGCAGAACTCAGGTTTTGATTAGTGTTGTTGTTGGGGAACCACGAGGTGCAAATAATTCAAAGTGGCATTGAATGAATGTGAGCTCCAGCAATAGTCCTGAGAACACTTCTGTTGACAGAAATTCTGTGAGAGAGTGATGGGGGGCAGCAAGGTTTTTTATTGGCTTTCTCAATCGTATAACTATGGTTTTCTGCTTGTATTTTAGTTGTTCATGTGGCAAAATGGGGTGAGGCTTTGATTTTATAGGGCGTACAAGGGCGTACCACATTGATTTCTGCCGTCACATTTAGCAACTCAAGACACTATGTTGGTTAAGGACTAGCAGGAGTGTATTCCAGAACCTACGTTGGGATTTGAGGTGAAATGTTCACTCCATTGATAAATGAGGGCCACAGTGTTGTGTATTTTTGCAGAGGTGAATTCACATACTGTGTGTGTGGAGGTCCAGGTTCATTACTGAAGGTAAGAGGTTCTCCTTTAGAACGGTCACTCTTCATAGACACACAGCTGGGAGTTGGAGACTCTGGCCTGTGGTACAGACTCCTGGAATCATAGAAATGTTTCTATTGCCATCAAGAAATCAATGCATATGTGGCGATATGAAACATATCTGGCCACAAGCTTTAACTGTTCTCCCCCCCCCACCCCCAAAAAATATATATATATTATTTTTGCTTTAATAGATAGATAGATAGATAGATAGATAGATAGATAGATAGATAGATAGATAGATAGATAGATAGATAGATAGATAGATAGATAGATAGATAGATCATGGTAGTACAACCTCGTAGTGAGGTTGAAAACTATTTTTTCAAGTAGAAATAAGTCCAGGCCTTGAAGGGTTAAAGTCTTACATTTCTCAGTTACCCCTTTACAACTTTACTTTTCTGTTTTTTTTTTCTTTTATTTTCCAGAATTTTACAGTCCAAACAATAGGCTATAGGCCTACAGTTAATTTGCAATACCAGTCTGCAGTATGTATAAAACACTACCACTTAGCGTCACAAGATGGCACTGTTGTCCACTAGAGTCATGGACTGTTCTAGAGAGGAATTCCACTGCTTTTGTTCTGAAAGTGTTGAGCAGGAAACTCAATGTGTGAGAACAGCATAGAACAATCTGCAGAGAAACAGCTACTTCTCTCTGCCTGACACTTTTGTGTGCTTATTTTCTGCATCTCAGGTGAGATATAGTGCAAAAACACACTGTTTATTAATGTGCTTATCTGTCACAGAACAAATCTCGTTTTTGGTTTGGTTATAACACATGCATGGTGCACTGTGGTTAGCTGGTTAGCTATAGGGTTCCCTCTACAGCAGTATAGTACATGGTGCTGTGGCCATTATGCTCCCTGCAGGTCATGCAAGCTAATGGCTTTTAGTGTGTGTACTATGAATATATTTCTGTGTGGAAGTGAGTGTTATGGATACTGTAGGCTACTGATATTGTTTATTTCTTTATTTGAGATATGAATACAGGTTACTCTGATTTTGGGGGTGTGCATTTATTATTTTGGGACCTAATTGATACTGCTGGTGAATTTGAATTGAATATTGAGGGAACTACCGTAAAATACCAAATAGTAGCCCGGGCTGTTATTATGCAAAATCCATTCGGACCCCGGGCGCTTATTAGGTACTGGGCTGTTATTTGCAGTAGGCTGTTATTTATTTTTGCACCGTCCAGCACAGGGCCATTATTTCATTACGGTTTCTGTTGAACATGTTTTTAGTGCAACATTAAGTGTATAATAAACATATGTATAGCAGGCAAAGTTATTGACGTTTTGATTTAATATTTAGAATAGGAGACCTTATAGGCAGCATTGCTTAATAGATCTGACCCAGATTCAGACTGGCATGATTGACTGTAATTACTTAATTGGTTGCACACTGCACAGCTGTGTAACTTTTCACATTTTAGAATATTGTAATGTATAGCCTCAGTATATTCTTTCAATTGAGGTTTGGCCTTACAGAATACATGGTGACCAGTTTTTCAATCAAATCAATCAAATGAACAGCTGGGAAAGCCTATACTAATTAAGACAAGAGTAGGGCCAAAGTACGTGTGCTCGCTCTAAACTGCGTACAGGACGATTCTCTCTTCATATTGTTTGAGGAAGTCGTATAAAACGTGACCTAGCTATACCCATTGAAAATATAAAATATATAAAATGTACACTGTATTTACAAGTAGAAATTACAGCAATCGCTTGAAAAACGAGTGAGGAAGGGACATTTGAAATCTCAACTCATCTCATCTCAGCAGCGCATCGCGGAGTCGAAGCGCTGCGCTGACGCTTGGATTCAGTATGGTGAGTGCGTGTGCGCAAACGTAGATCGGTGCACGAAATGACAGTAGACCTAAACGTTTGACAGAATACGCAGTCAGAGTTTTAAAAAATCGTTGTATTGTGGCTATGTATGGCAGAATTAAACATGTATTTTGGGGAGGTGGAGAACTGCTGTCGCATTGTGACATGCGATATGCTGACGGCATGGTGCGCATCAGGCAGAAATGAGGAGGTCTGCAAACGCCATACACTATAATAGTATTTAATATGTTTGCAAATAACAGCTCATGGGCGCTTATTTGGACGTGGGCGGTTATTTGGACGAGGCGGTTATTACGCAAAATGGTGTGGGGACATGGGCCGTTATTTGGTAGTGGGCGGGTGTTTGAGTAAGGGCTGTTATTTGGTATTTTACGGTAGAATTGTTTGATTTTAAATGGCCTATTTTAAATGGCCATGGAGCAAAATGGCATGAGGCCTTGATTAGATAGGGCGTGCAAGGGCGTACCAGCTTGGCTTCAGCCGTCACATTGATCAACCCAAAACACTATGTTAATTAAGGATCATTGGTGTATTCTTGAACCTACGTTGGAGGGTCATAGTGTTGTGTATTTTGCGGAGGTGAATTCACATACTGTGTGTGTGGAGGTCCAGGTTCATTCCTGAAGGTAAGAGGTTCTCCTTTAGAACGGTCACTCTTCATAGACACACAGCTGGGAGTTGGAGACTCTGGCCTGTGGTACAGACTTCTGGAATCATAGAAATGTTTCTATAATTATTATCAAGAAATAAATGTTGCAGAACCAAAAAGTGCAAGTATAATCAAAGTTACATTGATTGAATGACAGCTTCAGCAACAATCTAGAGAAAACTTTTGTTGACAGCAATTCTGCTTTCAAGTTTTTCTTGATAGGCTTTTTTGTCACATATTTAAAAATTGTAAAGGTCACAATAATTAACCCAATCATGTCAGCAAAACAATGTTATTCTCATCCCTAGTTGTGTTATAGTATTGTGTAAATTGTACAGGTGGGTTCACATACTGTGTGTGTTGAGGTCCAGGTTCATTACTGAAAGTAAGCGTTGTTCATGGAGCAAAATGGTGTGAGGCCTTGATTTGATAGGCCATGCAAGGGTGTACCAGGTTGACTTCAGCCGTCACATTGAGCAACTCAAAACACTGTTAGTTAAGGATCATTAGTGTATTCTTGAACCTACGTTGGAGGGTCATAGTGTTGTGTATTTTGCGGAGGTGAATTCACATACTGTGTGTGTTGAGGTCCAGGTTCATTCCTGAAGGTAAGAGGTTCTCCTTTAGAACGGTCACTCTTCATAGACACACAGCTGGGTGTGGGAGACTCTGGTCTGTGGTGCAGACTTCTGGAATCATAGAAATGACAATCATAGACATCCTTTGTTGTATTGGGAGGTCTGCAGGTTTTGTGAGACGTTGGTTGGATGTTTCTGGGCCATGCAACAGACACCTTTAGTGTCATAGACAATTTTGTCATAGACAAAACAAAAGGGTCCCAGATCATTAGATTAAGAATGTGCCCATATGTAATTCAGTGTAGCATAAGGCGCATTAAGCGCAATATCCTTGTCTGAGTGACATTGTGTGTGCAGTGCAAGGATACTCTCCAAAGACTGGGGGGGACCCATCCTGCAATAGCCTTGCCGATCGGGCTGAATCCTATTCGCGCGATGGGTTACGTTCAATTCCCGCTTCCGGTGTAATGCTACATTAGTGTGAGATCATATTGTTGTGAATAGTGTCTAGAATTATATTGAGCAGGAGGATGTGACAATGGACATACTTTGTATCTGGAGGTCCAGGTTCTTGGCTCTTCATAGACACAGAGGCAGACTCTGGTCTCTGGATGTGGTGTTTGTCAGCTCCCTCAGCCTCTCTCTCAGAGTCCATCTTTGCTCTTCATGAAACCTGTCAGGATTACAGTCAACATAGACCATGAAACAGTCAATGTTTGCTGGTCACTCACTGCTACACATACAGCCACGTGCATGGACGTTCAGGACACTGTTTTAACGAAAATAATGTGAGTGGTTCCAAACTCTGACATTTAGAAATGAAGTCACCTGCAGAAATGTCTTGACAGGGAATAGCTCATAACACGTCTACGGTGGATTTGTATGAAAAACTGCAGATAGAAAGAGGATAGTCGTAGAGCCGTGGCCATTTTGCCAGGCAGAGTGCCAGCTAGCCGCAATTTATCAACAACACCTCATACATCCAAACATAGAAGTCGCAACTGATTATATTAAATAACTCACCAGAATTATTATATAAAGTCCTTTACTTCTGTCGGACTGATCATAGCCCTAACCTCTAACGCAGGGGTTTTCAACCTTTTTGACACCAGGGACCACCATTTATTCAGCATTTGATCCACGGACCACCATTTGATGACATTTTAGCCCCCAATGCTCTTAAAACTAAAGAATTCTTTTGATTTTGTTCACAATTACAGGCTGGATTTTGGCAAACAAAACAGTGTAGACTTCTTAATTAAATAGTGCTGATTCAGATGAATATTTTAACTCTTGAGAGTGTGATTTTTTTTTTTTACATTTTTACATTCTCAAGAGTTACATCTGGTTAACCAACTGTCCATCATTTAGCCTGGGGACCACCTGGAACCCTCTCAGGGACCACTGGTGGTCCCCGGACCACCTGTTGAAAACCCCTGCTCTAACGGTTCAGTCCTATTCTCTGTCAGCCTCGCATGGAGTCTGACAGTCCTGCTCTGGTCTTCTAAGCATGTTCATGACCAGAGTTAAACTCCTACTGCCTTTCAGGTAACTGCTATTACTTTTGCAATTCACACTGTTACAATCACTGAGTTTGACATGTGTTTCATAGGATTATAGTGTTCAATAGCATCCATTTCATCTACTGTCCCTCAGTAAAATATCAGAGACATGGCCCAGCCTATTCTACCTCTGATTGGTTCAGGGTAATAGCCAGGCGCGTCACCGCGTCTGGAAAGATGCGGGTGCTGATATCGCTTTAACGCGCGGCCGCGAAAAATTTGGGGCTTTTTTCCAATATATCTATGTTTTTTTCCCCTCTAAAACACTTTTTACTAATATTTCACAATAAATGTAATGGTTACACACTTCAATGAAGCAGTGTTATAATGCAGTACAAGACTGACTGTGACGAGATAAAACGGCTATCTATGATGACTAAAATATGACGAGACGTTTGTGAGTTATGGGTGACGTGACGTGTCGAGACGAGAATGTAGTGGATTGACGAAAAAGTTTCAAAACCGCACCGTCGCCGACTGTGCAACTCATATCAAAGCAATGAATGCAAGCGGCCGGTCACCCCGTCTCCCTCCTTCCCAGATCAGTGCCTGCCATCTATTACAAGAGTTGCGACATTGATGGGTCACAAACTGAACGCTCGCGCTGCTGTTCATGCAGCCTGAATAGGGACAACCTGGAGTTGGAAATGCATTGTTTTCAATGAGGGCGACAGCGCAAATAAGAGCTATTTTATGCATGCTTTCAAGGGGCTGTTGCAAGGCTGTTGCCGGAGGCCGTTGCATTACTGCCTACTTCAGGTCCAGGACTTGTCCCTATTTGTTGTCCCCATTCCCGATTCGAGTCTCAGTAGAAAAGCCGCCATTGAACTTGCCTCTTGGAGTGGATGGAGTTGTCGTAACTCTACACTATATGGTTCATATGGCTCTGCCTCTCCCGCAGCATGGACATGGCGATTTGGCCAGCACCCCCACTTTTTCGCATTATTTTTTTTCCGACGTGAAAAGTTGCGGGTGCTGAGGCACCCGCATAGTGAATGGCGGTGACGCCCATGGTAATAGCCATAGTGTTGGTTCATTTATAGGGTCAGATATCATGCTAAGCCACACTGAGGCAGAGCTGGGCGTGTCTTGCCTCTGTCTCCATGGTACAAACACATGCAGGTGATGCACACGCACGCTCACACTGTATGCACAGTGTGCTCACACAGACACACACCCTGCGTGCACACTTGTACACCCCCACCCCCACACACACATTGAGGAGTTGACAAGCATGGCACACTATCTCCCGATATTCCGGGCAGAACTAACAGTCTAAAACAGATATTTGAAGACATCATTGTTACATACATCAACAGTACAGCCTCATCCTGATCCAGATTCAGCCAAGATGTTTACATAAACATGGTAAATGGTGCGTTTAAATAGCATCTTTATCCAAGGCACTTTACATAGCACCTTTATCCAAGGCGCTTTACATAGATTGTGCATCACATTCACGCACACACATACATACACAGATGGTGGTGGAACTGGTGGTGGAACCATGCAAGGCCAAACCATCACATCAGGAGCAATTAGGGATTCAGTGTCTTGCTCAAGGACACTTTGACACTAAGGGCTCCATTTTTGTCACCGCTAAACCCCTTATCCCTTAACTTCTTTGCCTTTTTAAACTATTAAAAAATAACATTTTTCAATAGTTTAAATGGCCAGTCTACAAGCTCACAATGTGTCAATAGATTGGCACTTTGAACTATTCCAAAAGGTTTTTCAAAATAGTAAAAAAAAAAAAAAAATGATAAGGGGTTTAGGATAAGGGGTTTAGTAACAAAAATGGAGCCCTAAATCTGGGGGAGTTAATAATTCTTGGTAAAAACATGTCTGCCTCTGTACTTACAGTAGGTCACTTTTTTCACTCAACAGCTTGTCCCTTTAAATATATATATATATATATATATATATATATATATATATATATATATATATATATATATATATATATATATATATATATATATATATATATACACACACAGTATAAATAGCAAGTCTACAGTGTGTTAAAACAGAGTATAGGCTCTATAGGGTTCAAGTGGTTAGTATTTTTTTTAGATCGTCTTTTTGAGGGTGTGCAATGCTAGCCATTCCAAAGCATAACTTACCATTGTTATGTGGCCGTGGGTGCCCTGCCACATCTATTGACTTTCTTCATCAAATGAAGATAGAAAAAAGATACAAAATCAATAACAATAGGCTACAACAAAACCAAAACAAGGCATGACCATTTTCTCTCGGATTATCTCATCCCATGGAGACTTGAATACATGTTTCTTCTCTTTTTTCCCAAGCCAATCATTCGATTAGAATCGACAGTTCTGGTACACATACTGTAAAAGGTCTCCCTTATCCTCATCCCTGTAACACCAGAGAATAGTCCTATAGTGTGTGGTTTAAAATCACTTACCCTGCAATAATATTTATGCTTTGATGACCCGACGTGACGAAACAAAATGGAGTGCAGAAGACACTTCAGTTGACTGTGAGCCAACACAGTTCTGTGGCCGTTGTTGTTGTTGTTGCAACAAGAAGCTGTGAATTATATGACTCCATGTGGTACTTTGACCAGCAGATGATGGATAGAGCCCGCACCCCATTCCGTATAAAGAAAGTGCGCTTGCGCGCGCACACACACACACACACACACACACACACACACACACACACACACACACACACACACACACACACACACACACACACACACACACACACACACAGGGGCGGATTGGCACATATTTTCCCACCGGGACAATTTTGCCTTTGCCAGGCTACCCTGGTGGGGGCAGCTGGTTAACCAGATGTAACTCTTTGAGAGCGTAAAAATGAAACCAAATGGACCCTTGCGTTTCATTTTTACACCCTCAAGAGTTAAAATATTCATCATGTGAATTAGCCCAAGTCTACACAACTAGAGAATGTAGAAGATTAATGGTCATTTTGATCTGTATGAGCATCTAGCACATTCTAGTGCATTTTGGAAGTGCCACTAGTGCATTTTGGATCTTGGCAGTTGGCAACACTGCCTCCAGCAGCGCGAGCTGCTGCCCTGGCGCACAGGAGTGAACGGGAATATGGCAACTGTCCTATTGAAGGCTCTGGTGTAGAACACCTTTTCTTTTTTGATAGGATAGAAACACTAGTTTGCCTGGCCTGGGCCTGGTGCCTGGGACTTAAAAAAACAACAACAAAAAAACTGTCCAGGCCACTAGATGGCGCAGGCCACTGGGAAAACTCCCTGTACTCCAGATGGCCAATCCGCCCTTGCACGCACGCACGCACGCACGCACGCACGCACGCACACACACACACACACACCATTTATTGTCACTGCTGGTCAATGTTTAACTACGTCGTAGGTAGGATATGACACCATGCTAACTTGTTCCTGTCCTGAGTCCTCCTAGTCTTACTCTACAGGGCTTGACACTAACACTTGCCCGCTTGCCCGGGGCAAGTAAAAAAAATGGTGGGGCAAGTGAAGACTGCTACCTGGTTGCCCGATCGGGCAAGTGTGCAACTTCGTGCACTATAACATTACACAAGATAAATTTGTCTTGAAGGCAGTCATTGCACTCTGCCTCTGTGTCTTTCCCTGCTTTCTAGCTATCCACTATTCAAGGCTGGATTTGGGAAACAAAACACGCAAATTAACATACACATCAAAATGACCTAATCTTCTACATTCTCTAGTTGTGTAGACCTGTGCTGTAAAAATGAAACCAAATGCAAGGGTCCATTTGGTTTCATTTTTACGTTCTCAAGAGTTAAAATTCATCATCTCAAGTTACATCTGCAAAATTTACAATATATTTTTGGGGGGCAAGTGACCATGAGCTGAGGGCAAGTAGAACCTGACATTTGCCCGATGGGCAAGTGCCTCCGAGACCTTAGTGTCAACCCCTGCTCTATATTGCATTTCGGGGGGTCTCAGGTTTTTGCAAAGGGTCCGAGAGTAGGCCTAAGAGATGGATATACAGGAGAGGAAATACCCACCCCTCTTCTGTTTTCTTCCACTTTATTTTATTTTTCAAAATTATAAAAACAGTAAAATAAGAGATACAAGGCACTTAGCACTGAATACAGTAGTGTTTTTTAGAACTAGTGTTGTGTAGAACTAGAATGAGATAGAGAGAGACAACCCAAGGAGAAGGAAGCAATACTGGTACAATACTGGTACAGCAATTGATTGATTGATCAAATACGTTATTGGCAGGAATGTAAACAGTGCAGGGTGCAGTAAGACAAACACTCATCCACAGAGACCAAGGGAAAAAAAAACAGTCATTGTGGTCTTGTTCCCTTTCAGGTCCAGTACAGTGAAGGACAGAGATCTGACGGCTGAACTGAGCTGGACCCCAAGGACTGCATGGCAGCAAGTAAGTACAGTATGTGTTGCTGTTTCGACATTATACTCTCCCTTTGGGACGTTCTATGTGATCTTTTGCAAACTGACTCCCGTTTGGCCTTTAACCCTATATTGGAGTTCATTATCTGAGGGCAAAATTCCTTTCATTTGCAGACCTGGGATGGACAGTTGTTAACCAAATGGACAAGAGATTTGCAACTCTTGAGAGTGTTAAAATGAAACCAAATGGACCCTTACGGGTCCATTTGGTTTCATTTTACGCTCTCAAGAGTTAAATTATACTTGAACGTCTGAATTACTCCATTTTCAAGAATCGACACAATTAGAAAATGTAGACAAATTGTTATTTTGACCAACGTTTTGCCAGTTTATCTCTCCTAAATTGTGGACAAAAACTTACTTTTGGGGTCAGAGAGATTAAACTCAACATCAAAGGTGGTCCTCCGTGGCTAAAATGCTGAATAAATGGTGAGGCCTGGTATGAAAAAGGTTGACAACCACTGCTGTACAGTATGTACAGTACAGTATTCAAACATCTATATTTTTTTATGTAGCTGATGTAGAAAACTTAGGTTAGGCCTAAATGGGTGAAGAGAGCAGGCAACAGGCATCCACCTCTTCTACTGGCGTCTGGTGTCCATGGTGACGCTCCTCTACAGCGTAGCTCTCGTCCACGTTGTTAACAAGACGCCAAGATCTGTGTTTTGTCATCGTAGGACAGCCTCCGACGGCAGTGAGGCTGTCCTACGAACATTTTAAAACATGTATAGACAATACGGAGTAGACAGTAGACCATGAAATGTTATGTCAATGACAGCATTTTAAAGTAATTCGAAGCAATATATACCATGAAAAGTTCAGTCATACACTTGTAGCCAGATAACTGTCAGTCAGTATTTCTAACATGAACTAATTTATAAATATAAATGCATAAATGCAAATATAATGCATACAATATTGAGATCATGATGGCATTAAGAATCACAATATATTGGCATATCATTTTTTGCCCACCTCTAGAATATATTCTGTATTTGTACATTATTTCAAGTGACTATCATTCTCCAATAGAACATTGACAATTCTCAGAATTATCTCATGGGTGCCGCAAGCAGCCACACACACACACACACACACACACACACACACACACACACACACACACACACACACACACACACACACACACACACACACACACACACACACACACACACAGCTCTACCACACAGTGGAAGGAGAGGTGCCGCTCAGTGCAAAATGTGTAACATTCTGAATAATATAACGATAGCCTGGCCCAAAGCCAGACTAGTACCAGTTGGACTCAGCCTGGCTGATTTAGCCGGGGACCCCCTGGAACTCCCTCAAGGACTACTGAGGTGACCAGAATTCAGTTAAAACCAACACCAGCACAGTAAAGGTCTTGAACCAACGTCCTCAACGGTTCTCATATCCTCAGCTCCAGACCAGTAGCCTGGTCCTTTCATAGACAGCCATAGAAACACCTACAGCTGCAAACCCAGCTGTCCTAGCCTGAGAGATCCTGTAGATCAAACCCAGCTGTCGTAGCCTGAGAGATCCTGTAGATCAAACCCAGCTGTCGTAGCCTGAGAGATCCTGTAGATCAAACCCAGCTGTCCTAGCCTGAGAGATCCTGTAGATCAAACCCAGCTGTCCTAGCCTGAGAGATCCTGTAGATCAAACCCAGCTGTCGTAGCCTGAGAGATCCTGTAGATCAAACCCAGCTGTCCTAGCCTGAGAGATCCTGTAGATCAAACCCAGCTGTCGTAGCCTGAGAGATCCTGTAGATCAAACCCAGCTGTCCTAGCCTGAGAGATCCTGTAGATCAAACCCAGCTGTCGTAGCCTGAGAGATCCTGTAGATCAAACCCAGCTGTCGTAGCCTGAGAGATCCTGTAGATCAAACCCAGCTGTCGTAGCCTGAGAGATCCTGTAGATCAAACCCAGCTGTCGTAGCCTGAGAGATCCTGTAGATCAAACCCAGCTGTCCTAGCCTGAGAGATCCTGTAGATCAAACCCAGCTGTCGTAGCCTGAGAGATCCTGTAGATCAAACCCAGCTGTCGTAGCCTGAGAGATCCTGTAGAGGCTCCTCTTCACTAAAATACCTCACACTACTTTTCCCACCACTGACTTTCCCTGTTAAACACAACAGTGATTTATTTTCTGCTCTGATACTCACATTGAGCAGTGGCCTAGGTTGTCCACTTGATGGCGCCATTTGAGCCTTCAGACCAGGTGTTTTCATTCCACTGAAGTGATGTTAGCAGAATACTCCCCAGTAGCTTCTGGACTAATGTTTTATTGGTGCTTAAAACATATTTTACCTCAGCTATAATGCTAATAGTTCCAGATGGACCCAAAGTATAATACGACCAATGACCATGTTGTTGTCATGACAACATTATGAATATTAATACACAGGAACAACGACAGACTGTCAACAATCAATTTATTAAACAATTATGACTTCTACACATGATCATACAATAACATGTGAAGAATGAGAACGATATCACATGAATATTCAATGAAAACACAACAATGGAACGAGTGAGGAAATAATGATCTAATAATGAATGGATACATATATAAACAATGATTGATTTGAGTTAATTAACAAGACATTTAGTAGATGTGTGAATCCAGAGTGATTGACATGAAGTTCTAGTCAACAACATGTTGACAGCAGTAGGAGAGAGACGTGAAGTCTAGTCAACCATTTCTCATCATTCTGAAATCATTGCAAGCATTTGTTTAACATGTTAGTTACTTACTAGACACCTTTACAAATACATTGAAATAATTTGTTTTACAGAAAACAGACTGGAATAGATAAAAGCTATCAGTATCTATTAACAATGTCAGTACATTTGACCAATACACAGAAATATATAAAATATATACAAATATTGTACAGAGATTGAACCCTAATGAAAGTGTCTGAGGACATCAGGCATTACTGCCGTTCATAAATCAGTTACAGTCATTAGAGGAAAAACATTTACTTTTCTACAGTCAATATTAACCCAAATGGCAAAGCATGCCCAAATATGGTCGCCAGTAAGATGTGCAGCGTCTTATTGGTCAATGTATGGAGTGGAGGTTTGTGCACTTCTATCTAATCTAATCTAAGATCTAAAGCTCATTTTATACCATTAATATGGATCTGAACACGGACCCCCATTTGAACACGTTTGGACCAGGGACCACCATTTGAACACATTTGGACCAGGGACCACCATTTGAACACATTTGGACCAGGGACCACCATTTGAACACATTCCTGCCAAAATGTGAATTGACAAATATTTTAAATATGCATTGTGACACATTGTGATCTTGTAGATCTGCTGTTCTCAAATAGCCAATGTGTATGTATATAGGGTTAATGTCTTTAAACTGATTCCTTAGTTTTATTTTGGCAATTTAGATTTCATTTTAGACGTAGATTTTGTAATGATGATTAATTTAGTTTTTGGCATATTTTGAGAGACAGGAAAATCAGTTTACGATGGCAGCATATGTCGTGACGGGTGGCCAACGGTCACGGCAAGAGTCGCAACTGTTATGAATTACTTGCGATCGGTGAAATTAATTGCGACCGGTTTTACTACTGAGCTTCATTTAGTTTTATTCATATTTTGAGAGACAGCGAAATTAGTTCATGACCGTGGCATTTGTCATGGCCATTGGGCCAACAGCCGCGACCATTCTTCACCGGTCAATAGTAGTCGTGCCAGAGTTCACTCAACTCCATCATGTACAGTAACCATGGCAACCTGATGATGTCACTCTCACATAGAGACTCTATCTCTGCTCACACAGACTCACTGAGGAGGAGTAGTATAACCTGAACCCAGCACAGAGAGGTCCAGTGAAGGTGGTGTGGAAGGTGTAGAGGTGACTCAGTGAGTCAGAGCACACTGTGTAGAAGGACAGAGTCCCAGCAGGACGGTCCACATACACTGATACTCTGTAGGAGCCTCTAGAGGATCTGACAGGGAGGTCAGTCTGCTGGTTGTTGTGTCTGACAGAGTAACTGGAACCATCACCACAGTACAGACTCCAGGACTTGTCATTGGCTCCAAACAGACAGTCAGCACCATTTCCTTTCCTGCTGATTGTTCTGTCAGCCACTGCTATATCAACCGTTCCACTGCACTCTACCTCCCAGGAACAGTGTTCAGTCACACTCTGTGTACACAGAACCTGCTTCCATACATCAAACCTGTCTGGGTGATCAGGATGATGCTGATCCTCCATCTCATTCTTCACATTCCTGTTGTCCTCAGACAGAGAGAGGTATCTGTGTGCTGTGTTTGTGTCCAGTGTGAGACGCTGGAAATCTGAGGAGAAAACAACACAGTACACATTAAATACACCATTCACTGACGCACACGCACGCATACACACAAAGATGTGTGTGCACACAGACACATGTGCACAGGGCCATTTGCACACAGACGTTACTGCACACACACACACACACACACACACACACACACACACACACACACACACACACACACACACACACACACACACACACACACACACACACACACACACACACACCAAAAATAACACAAGCACATGCCTGCCTAAGCCAACATGCACGCGCATGCTTCACAAACATTTCTCCTACTTCTATTGTTTTTTCTAGTCTTTGTGAAAACATAAATATTTATGCTTATTATTTAGACGTTTGTGGAACCTGTTTATACAACTGCAGCATCGATTTCACCTTTGACCTTTAATGTCCAGTTTGACCCTGGACAAAGGACAAAATGACCTCACAAATGTCAGAAGGACACAAAGGTGTGTGTGTGTGTGTGTGTGTGTGTGTGTGCGTGTGTGCGTGTGTGCGTGTGTGTGTGTGTGTGTGTGTGTGTGCGCGTGTGTGCGTGTGTGTGTGTGCGTGTGCGTGTGTGTGTGTGTGTGTGTGTGTGTGTGTGTGTGTGTGTGTGTGTGTGTGTGTGTGAATTCTCTTGAGGTTTATAATTCACACAGTTGATTGACAAGGTGTAAAATACACAGTTCATCCAGGGTCAAACTGGACATTAAAGGTCAAAGGTCAAATCGATGCTGCAGTTGTAAAAACAGGTTCCACAAATGGATAGATAATACATAAATAATTATGTTGTTTTTTACAAAAAATACAACAGTAGTAGGAGAAATGTGTGTGTGTAGTGGTGACAGACACACAAAGCATGCACATACACGTGTGCTTTTACATGTATGCAAGCTTGTGCACACACACACACACACACACACACACACACACACACACACACACACACACACACACACACACACACACACACATACACACACGCACACACACACACCACCGCCATAGAATGACCCCCAACATAATGGAAACCCACCACAATCACCCAGTGGACCCCCAAACCACCCAGTGGACCCCCAAACTACCCAGTGGACCCCCAAACTACCCGGTGGACCCCCAAACTACCCAGTGGACCCCCAAACCACCCAGTGGACCCCCATACCCAGTGGACCCCCAAACTACCCATTGGACCCCCAAACCACCCAGTGGACCCCCCAAACCACCCAGTGGACCCCCAAACTACCCAGTGGACCCCCAAACTACCCAGTGGACCCCCAAACTACCCAGTGGACCCCCATACCCAGTGGACCCCCAAACTACCCAGTGGACCCCCAAACCACCCAGTGGACCCCCAAACCACCCGGTGGACCCCCAAACTACCCGGTGGACCCCCAAACTACCCGGTGGACTCCCAAACTACCCGGTGGACCCCCAAACCACCCAGTGGACCCCCAAACCACCCAGTGGACCCCCAAATTACCCGGTGGACCCCCAAACTACCCGGTGGGCCCCCAAACTACCCGGTGGACTCCCAAACTACCCAGTGGACCCCCAAACCACCCAGTGGACCCAGTGGACCCCCAAACTACCCAGTGGACCTCCAAACCACCCAGTGGACCCTCAAACCACCCAGTGGACCCCCAAAATACCCAGTGGACCCCCAAAACACCCAGTGGACCCCCAAACTACCCAGTGGACCCCCAAACCACCCAGTGGACCCCCAAACTACCCAGTGGACCCCCAAACCACCCAGTGGACCCCCAAACTACCCAGTGGACCCCCAAACCACCCGCCGGACCTCACAACCCCCCGGTAGACCCCACAATTACCCGGTGGACCCCACAACCACGTGGTGCACCCCCACAAACAGTTGGTGGACCCCCACAAACACTTGGTGGACCCCCACAAACACTTGGTGGACCCCAAAATCATCCAGGGAAAGTACATTTCCACTTAAGGCCAGTGTTGAAGTATCTGTCCTCTAGTACTGTAGCTACAATGTGTCACATCATGGTGTTAATGACAGTGTTAAGTATCTGTACTCTAGTACTGTAGCTACAATGTGTCACATCATGGTGTTAATGACAGTGTTGAAGTATCTGTCCTCTAGTACTGTAGCTACAATGTGTCACATCATGGTGTTAATGACAGTGTTAAGTATCTGTCCTCTAGTACTGTAGCTACAATGTGTCACATCATGGTGTTAATGACAGTGTTGAAGTATCTGTCCTCTAGTACTGTAGCTACAATGTGTCACATCATGGTGTTAATGACAGTGTTAAGTATCTGTCCTCTAGTACTGTAGCTACAATGTGTCACATCATGGTGTTAATGACAGTGTTAAGTATCTGTCCTCTAGTACTGTAGCTACAATGTGTCACATCATGGTGTTAATGACAGTGTTAAGTATCTGTCCTCTAGTACTGTAGCTACAATGTGTCACATCATGGTGTTAATGACAGTGTTAAGTATCTGTCCTCTAGTACTGTAGCTACAATGTGTCACAGGTATTAAAGGTATTAAAGCAAGCGTGTGACACCAGGCGTTATCACAGGGTGTGCATTGTTTGGTGCACACTTGCCCGTTTTGTTCACATGCCTGTGCTTTATTTTAGACCTCAACCCTGTGAGCAGTGGCGACATTAGGGTTCATCAGCCATGGGTGCCGATATCAAAAGGGCCCTGTCAGCGTGCGATCACACATGCACGCGCAGAGGTGTTTGTCAGATAATTTGTATCGTTTGGGAAGGCTCTCTTTTACGGCCTATTCTCTTCCTATCCCACCTTGACTAATAAAAATGAACAAGCAACATTACATTAGAATATGTTGAATAGACAGAAGAATAGGCTATAACAAGAGTCACCAATCAGGTCTGGAGCTGTTGCCCCAACACCTGACTATGGATAAGCAGGTGAAGATGAATGAATGTATTTAGAATAGATACATGTATTTTGATAGATGAATACAGACATCCCACTCTAGAAAGAAAACTAAAATATATTAACTTTTAGGGCTATGCCACACATTATTATTGATTAATCCTACCATAGATTATATAGTTGCAGTGGCTGTTATTCATCAGTAGCCAGTAGGATTGTTATTTGGTTACAGTTCCTGTCAACTTAACTATGTTTTAATGTTAAATTAAAAGGTAGCCTATAATAAACATACATAAGATAAGCATAAGCTCTTTGTGATTTAATATTGAGAACTTATAAATAGCTCCAGTGGCTTAATTGATTATACTCATAGAGTAATAAAATAGATTATACTGTGCAAACAGACTGAGATCATGTAATTAGTTCAGTATACACAGCTGTGTCGTATTCCATATTATAAGAATGGGGAATCCCCAGATACGCACGGCACGGGGCACAGAGAGAGCGCATGGAGAGAATGCAAAAATGTCCCCTCCTATTGTGTGATAAACGCATAATAAAACGCATGACCTATATAGCAAATGAAAATATACTTGGACCACACTTGGAATTATTGAAATCGGGTGAGAATGGCCTGAGAGTTTTTAGATTGGAATCTCAAAAAAATCTCGGCGGACTTTCGAAAGGTAAGCACAGAGTCGAGCAGCAGCGACAACTCCGTTCTCTTTAAGTGGCCAGTCCAAGGGCAGCCATTCTACATAGACTTCTATTGAGGATCGGGACAATAAATAGGGAAACATACTGCACAAACAGCTCTCGAGCGCTTAGTTTCTGACGCCTCAATGTCGCAGCTTTGACACTAGCCGTCTTTGTACGTCCGACTGTAATAAGGTTGCTGTTCACCGCACTTTTTTAGATCAAAGTAAAGTGACATTAGCTCATCTCCCGTATGCTGCTCGCGTGGGCCCCATACGACAAGAACGCTGGCATCAATTCAATTAATTCATTAATTCAAGGCTTCAAGCCATGCACTAAATTAATATAATATGGATATATTTTAATAAAAGGAGAAGGAAAAAAGTCTGTTTGGGCCTCAGGGCCCCCCTAGAGTGGCGATGGGGCCCATGGGTGCCACGCACCCATCAACCCCTTGTAAATGACGCTTCTGCCTGTGAGTTTTTTTTTCTCGCTACAAGTTGTACTTTTACTCAAGTAAATGTTGGAATTCCACACTTGTACTTGTTGCAGTACAAGCTGTCAACATGGTGAGACTCGACACGTTGGAATCTCACATCTGTAGTTTTATGAGCGTCTCTACTGTATTATGCAGCTATGTGATGGGGTTAAGGACCAGGCCAAGAGCGTACAGTACAGAGCACTAGAGAGCACTAGAGTTTTCATTCAGCACTAGAGTTTTCATTCATTTCACAGTAGAGAGCACTAGAGAGCACTAGACTTAACATCAAATGTTATAGTGTGATGTTGACACAGACAGATACTCACGTTTTGTAATGAGTTGAGGATTAGTCAACCAATCTTCTCCTCCATGTTTCACTCTGTAGGAAGTAGAACAATAATGCATCAATGTCTAACTGTCTAACACAACAATGTCAACTAGCTGACATTAGAGTTCTCAATGGGCCTGAAAATTAAGGCCCGGCTCTAAATGGGCCCTAACTGAACAGGCCCGAGTCCCGGCTCGGTCCGACTAAATAGAATAGATTCCAGGGCCGACCCGGCCCTGAACTGTTGGGCCTGGTGAGGTTTGGCCAGAATTTGAGAACTCTACACAGAGTAACAGTGAAATGCCAATCAGTACCACCTGCATAATAGATAACAAACAGACAGAACATAACTATTATTATTAAAATAATTCAATATATATTATATTTTTTCATGGAACCCAAGGCCCAAACCGGCCCTACTGATTAGCATTAGATTTTAGGCCCTAAAATATGGGTTTGGTCCTGGTCAGGTTGGGGTGGAGTTAGAGAACTCTAACACTACAGTGTTTCTCCTATCATTATCTTGGTCCTGCAGCTCATCCAGACATACTCACTGCTGCCCAGTTTGGATCTCATCACCTCCTCAGACTCCACCTTAACCTCTATAGCACTACACTCTCCTTACATTTTAGTTTATTGTTGTTGATTACAGTACAAATGCTATGTTAATTGCATTGTTCTCTCTGCATGCTTTGTGACGTTGTGTCAGAGTGAATCCAGTGTTAAGGGAAACAGTGCACTGTCCAACATGGACACAGTCCAGGTCTACTCACTTGCAGTTCTCCAGGACTGAATCATTCACCACGTTGAGGCTCAGGTCCAACTCTCTTAGGGAGGGATTAGAGCTTCCAGCTGAGGCCAGAGCTTCACAGCTTCTCTCTGACAGGTAGCAGTGAGCCAGGCTGAAACACCACATGAAAACATCAACATCAACTAATTCATTAGTCAATTAATAAATAATACATTCACAATATGCATTATTCCTGGATAGCTATTGAAAAAACTTTTTTTTCTATCACCAGTCACAGAATTTTAAAAAGTGCACAGTGCACACTACTAGCTGCTACAGTGTGTTTATGTAAGTGTCAAAGTGATGCCAATTGAGAGTTGGACTGGTATGTGCTTGTCTGTGTCACTATTCACTACTCCATTTGTTCCGTGACAGCTTGACTGATCAAGTTAAATAAATAAAGATCTTGAATAAAGACATCGGTTTAAGAAAGCAGTTTATCTGTACTACTGTCAATGTGACTGTACCACTGCATGATGATATCGGTACAAATCAAAAAGACAAAAATAATATTGTTTGTAAATCGGTTATCGTGGTTTTATACCTCTAGTGCAGTGGTTATCGTATCCTTCCCAAAAGGCGGGCACCTTTTTTTTCATGAATGAGGAATATTCCACTAATTTGGAGTTTCTCCTGTCTCATGTTGTTGATGCCATATGCAGATGGTTCAGCCCTATGGAATATACTAGACATGCCTCACATCTAGAGTTCGCGCCATTGTGCAGCAAGTAAAGTCTTTTTTGGACACTGTGCATCTTTCGTCAAAGGAAACTGAATTTTTGGATATAAGAGGAATAGGAATAGTGACAGTAGTGAAATGACTACAAAAGAGTGTGAACATGAACAGGGAGGTAGGTAATGCAGCAGTGATGGGGATAAATGGAATATGGAGGGGTACAGTGGTAATATACATATAGGCAAAGGTCTGTTGAACATTAAAGACTTAGACATCGCTGCAACTGTTTGTATAGCAGTGTACTCAAGTGAATATTGGAAACAGCAACATATAAGGAAGAGGGCAGTGCATTTGTGCAGGCAAAAGAAATGTCTATAAGCTGATGTAAACACAGGGCAAAATGACATACTATGATTGTAAAGATGTGTGCAATATCAAGCAAGTGGATCAAGCTGTCTTCCTTTACAATGTGATAGTTGCACATGCACCATAGATATGGCATGCACAGTCACACACATCAATGGTGGCATCCTGTGCTATGTGGCCTGCAGTTGAGGGAGTTTCAGGGGATAGCAAAATGTGAGATGGTTATAGGAACCAAATGGAGCCTTGGGTCTGTAATTCAGTGTACAAAAGGACCTGTTGGTGATGTACGCAATCAAAGTTACATCATTTTCCCAAAATAAAGTGAGGGTCCCAGAAAGAGAATTGGCATGAAATCGGGGGTCTGTGTAGCCTAATTCATGTCAAACTGGGGGTCCTTGCAATTAAAATGAACACCGCGAGAGCTTCAAAATGTTCTCTTATAAGGTCCATTGTGGGGGTCTGTGTAGCCTAATTCATGTTAAAATGGGGGTCCTTAGAATTGAAATGAACACTGAGAGAGCTTTAAAATGTTGTCTTATAGGGTCCATTGGGGGTCCTTGGAATGTAAAACTTGTATTTTGTTATGAAACTTATTATAGAAATGAAGTCTTATATTCTTATATTACTATTACTATTACGCATACATATTCACGTGTGTTCAAGGTTCAAGGTTAGCTTTATTAGTCTAACGTGGGAGAAATTTCTCTTGGAGTCAGAGAGCAGAGCTGCACACAGAGTTTCATACAGACAAACAAAAAACAGTAGAGACAGGACAATACAGTTACGTATAACACATTTACACCCTAGTGTGTACCCTGCGTGCTAAATGCTCTCCCCATTCAGGAGCTTAATCGAGAGAGGTATAAATGAATTTCTAAACCGGTTATATTTTATCAACGGTGGAGCTCTGTATCTCCTGCCCGTGTGCTTGGAAGATGGAATGTGTAGTAGGCTACGCACTAGTGTAGCCTACATGAAGACACACACACGCACTCACTGTTAATTGTCGCGACGCTGAGAGAGATGCTGTGCGTTTTGTCTGTGGTATGCTGTTTGTTGTGAAGTGGGCTTGTTTCTGTTAGTAACTAGCCTAGGTAGTAGCAGCCGCGGAGGGCACACTACTTGTGTGGCGATAGCGCTGTGTTAGTGGTATATAGTCCAAGTCCAGCACCAGCGGGCGTAAGATGCATTCGTCTTTGTGGCTCCCAAAAAGAGAAAGTAGCGTCCGTTTTCTGCATGGTGTCTTGTTAGTTATAGAGAGCAATGTGGAGGACTTCGCATCAAGGCAGCAGCACTATGTTAGTGAAATGGCTAGCAGCACAGCCAGAAGGGGGTTGGGTCAGCGTGCAGAGCAGAGCCATCTAGTAGAACAGTTGAGGCATTCAGGGGTCAAAAAAAAAAAAAAAAAGAGCGCTGTAGCCGCTGTTCAAGCAGCGTGAATAGGGACACATTGGAGTTGGAAATACATTGTTTTCAACGCGCAAAAAAGAGCAATTTACAATTGTTTTAGAGTAACGACTCTGTAGGCTGTAGTGTTTGTTGCGTATTTATCTTAAATAAAGGGATTTAAGATCATTAAAGCTGGGCTGTTGCCTAAGTCCACTGCATTTGTGCCCACTTCAGGTCAAGGACTTGTCCCTATTTGTTGTCCCCATTCTCAATAGAAGTCTATGTAAAACAGCCGTCATTGCCATGAAGTTAAACAGAGTTGGCGTAACTCTATCTATACTCGGGCCCCATGAAGTTGAACGGAGTTGGCGTAACTCTGTCTATACTCTATGGCTCTGGTGTGCTGCAAAAAGGTGACGATTTTGACGTGACAGTAGCATAGTCCGGGAGGAATGCAGGCAATTTTATAGACGGGGGGTTTGACACTGCACCAAAATTATTTTCATATTTTTGGACAGTGTACAGTAAATATGGTAGTTGTAAGGATGCAATATAGCCTATGCTGTGTGGACATATGTGCTGGAGGTGTTGTGCATGGTTAGATCCATGCTAACATTGTAGTTTTTTAGGAGAAGTGCAACAAAGGTGGACAGATAAACAGGTAGGGCCGCTCTCGCATTGTAGTGACTAGACTAGACTAGACTAGACTAGACTAGACTAGACTAGACTAGATGGAACAAGATTGTGCCCCTACGGGGCACAGGTCTCCACCGTCCGGGCTGAAGAATTGATGATATTATTCTAATATATATAAAACACTAATGTCTTTTCTGAATTTGAAATTTCAGTTGGAAATAAAAAATCATTCAAATGCACAAACAGAGGGCGTTTTATACCCATGACCTATGACCTTCATACCTATGACCTCATCATGACGTCATCTCAAGCTTCTCAAGCTCAGGCTTCCTCCTAGAGACCTGTACCCAGGTCTCCACCGCCTGTGCTCAGGTTTGAACGTTCACTGGTACTAGTGTATCAACTATAACGTCGTCATGACGTCATGACGAACAGGCTGCGTGCACGGACAGTCGTGCGACAGACAGATTCGGGGGGACGGACGGGCCGCGTGCACGGACAGAGTGCGTTTTATAGTCCCCACCTTCGGTGGAGACAATGAATTTGCTCATAAACAACAACTTGATGCTTCCTAAGGATAATATGAGCATCAAATTAATATTTTAGATGAAAACAATGTTTTTGTCAGTGGTCCTCAATATATGTGGGGCATTTTCACAGATCAAATGTGCAAATGCTTTGGTGTAGTTTGGGTAGGACATCTGATTTGATTTAAAGCATTAGTAGTATTAAATGACTAATTGTCCCACTTCAGGTGCTTTCACACTTGGATGCTTTAGTTCTATTAAATATGGAGTGCCATGATTTTTTTCTACCCTAAAAGATGATCATCAGGTATTAATGTCATATGAAAAGTAAGATTTGTTTTCCCAAAAAGTGTACAGTGTTTGTTAAACTATCATTTTTATGATTCCACCCAGGCAGTTCATTAAGTATGCTTGGTGGGTGGTGATGGGTGGAGAACTGGAGATCCACCTGAACTGAAGCCACACCCACAGCTTTAGTTGCATGATAAAGGGGGGAGTTAGGGGAGGGGCTGAACACGTGATGTCACTATATTGAAGTTTCTTTCATTGGCACGTTTGACTGGAAAGGTTCAGCCCCCAGGAAGAAACCCTAAATACAAAGGGAAGGCATCATTGCAGATAAATAAAAAACACCAAGGGGTCTATTTACATACTGGTACCCCTTAAACATGTAAAGAATTGGAAAAAATCCAAAAATCACAGCACCCCGTCTTTAAATGATCCCCAAAATAATCATTTTTGAGCTGAGCAACCCCAACATTATACTTGAACTGTGACCCTGCCACAACATTATACTTAAACTGGTCACTCCCTTACTTTAGAACTTCCAGTCTGCAGTGTGGACTCTTCAGTGCAGCACAGAGCAGCTTCACTAGTCCTGAGTCCTGCAGGTTGTTTTCACTGAGGTCCAGTTCTCTCAAATGGGAAGGATTAGAGCTGAGAGCTGAACACACAACTTCAATGTGGTAACTGACGTTACAGCCAACAAGTCTGTAAATGCAGATTAAATAAGACATTATCAAACCAAGTGTTGCTAGTACCTAGTTCCATGTCATGGAAGTTACTAAACAATTTCCTACAAGGTATTACCCAGACATAAACAGTATTACAGGAATAGACAACACCACTTGACAGAGCATTGAGCATCAAGTAGACCATGGCCTACAATAGTATAACACTTCATAACATACAATATTTTTATTAGCATGCTATTGTGTTGCACCATAGTGTAAACCAATCAAAGTATCCCTAAATAATAGTGTGTTGATCTCAACCATCAAAACTGTTTGGGGCTACAAAACCTTGGCCGATTAGGACTCTGCAAGCATTTATAGTTTCTAATTATACTGTTACTGTCTGTAATGACAGATGGACTCTAGGATGTTTCTATTCACTAACCGAGCCTTTGTGCAGTTCCTCACAGCTGGGACCAGTCTGATTCTCCCCGCCTCTGATGTGTTGTATTTTTTCAGGTCTAACTCTTCCAGAGGATCCTCTGATATCTGCAGAATGACGGCCAGAGCTGAACAATGCATCTCAAACAGTTCTGTTCTGTTCTCTGACTTCAGTAACTGTTGGACCTCCTGATGTAATGAGTGGTCGTTCATCTCCATCAGACAGTGGAAGATGTTGATACATCTGTCAGGAGAGGAATGACGAGTTAACATCTTCTTCAGATTCTGGATGGCTTTCTGGATCTCCTCTGGGCTGTTCTCTGTCTGACCCAGCAGACCTCCTAACAAACTTTGGTTGGACCCCAGTGATAGGCCATGAAGGAAGCGGACAAAGAGATCCAGGTGACCATTCTTACTCTGCAGGGATTTTTCCGCAACAGCATTCAGGAAGTCTGGGAGGGAGCTGTTAGGGTTGTATTTACCTCCAAAGAATGTCTTCAGTACCTTCACGTTCTTCTGTGTGAAACAGTGAAACAGGCGGACTGCAGCCAGAAACTCCTGGATGATCAGATGAACAAAGCTGTAGACCGTTTTCTGGAACAGCACACTCTCTCTCTTGAAGATCTGTGTACACACTCCTGAGTACAGTGCGGCATCATTCACATCAAGACCACACTCTTCCAGGTCTTCTTGGTAGAACATGATGCTACCTTTCTCCAGCTGTTCAAATGCCAGTCTGCTCAGCTTCAGAAGAACTTCCCTGTCAGTCCCTGTGAGCTGCCGAGTCGTCTTTTCTCTTTTCTTCACCTTATGGGTCTCATCATACTTCTTGTTCTTCCTGTTTGTCTGAACCAACAGGAAGTGGCAGCACATCTCAGTCAGGGTCTTGGGCAGCTGTCCTATCGTGGTGTGTGTCTTCAACATGTCCAGCAGAATGGTAGCAACGATCCAACAGAAGATTGGGATGTAACACATGATGTGGATGCTCCTCGATGTCTTCAAGTGTGAGAGGACTCTGTCGGCCAGCTTCTCTTCACTGAATCTCTTTCTGAAGTACTTCTCCTTCTGGGGCTCTGTGAACCCTCGCACTTCTGTCACCATGTCAACACATGACGGAGGGATCTGATTGGCTGCTGCAGGTCTGGTGGTTATCCAGAGGAGGGTTGAGGGGAGCAGATTCCTCTTGATGAGGTTTGTCAACAGAGCATCCAACGATGACGTCACTGTGGCATCAGAGATGATTTCATTTTTGTCGTAAAGCAATGGAAACCTGCTTTCATCGAGACCATCAAAGATGAAGCAAACCTTCCAGGCAGCGAGATGCTCTGCTGTGACCTTCTTTAACGTTGGGTGGAAGTCATGAATCAGGTTAAGAAGACTGTAGTGCTTATCTCTGACCAAGTTCAGCTCCCGGAATGAAAAGAGAACCAGGAGATCTATATCTTGATTCTCCAAACCTCTTGCCCAGTCCAGAGCAAACTTGCGCGCAGAGAATGTTTTTCCAATGCCAGCGATGCCATTGGTCAGAACTGTTGTGCTGGGTGTCGTTCTCCCAGGTGGGATGATCTTAAAGATTTTACAGCAGTTGATTGGATCATCATGGAAGGTCTTCATGTTGGAAGTTCTCTCAAGCTGCATCACCTCATGTTGGCTGTTAACCCCTTCACTCTGTCCCACTGAGACGTAGAGCTCTGAGTAGGTGCTGGTGAGGGAGGTTCCAGACTCTTCCCTCATGTGGTGTTCCACCTCATCAAGAATGTTCACAAATTTGTTCAAATAATCCTGCAGACTGACATCTGAAATGAAAACATTTATTTTTGTTAAGCATTGGGGTCTATTTATAACTGTACACATTACTAATTTAATATCCTACAGATATTGTTTCTTTAGAATGAATACATCACATAGAGAGTCTTTAGAATAACACATCACTGATTTCTGTAATTTAAGTGTTAAATTTAACAGCATGAATTATCAATTAGTGCACATTATTACCTTGCCTAGGTGTGGACTGACTGAATGTCTTCAGTCCAGGTGTGGTTTGACTCGGTGACTTCAGTCCATGTGTGGTTTGACTCAGTGACTTCAGTCCCGGGTTCTGCTCAGTCACACCACACTTCTCTCTGTGCGAAGGAATACACATTTAGATCCACTTTAGAATCTGTGTGGGTCCATTTGGTTTCTATTTCATGCTCTCAAGAGTTACAAATCCATACAGTCGATTTGCTTACCAACCCTTCATCGTTTAACCGGGGACCACCTGCTTCCGACCTCGCTCAAGACCCAAGCCCCTCTCTTCTTTGTACATTTTTCTTTCCCTTATTACCTCCATGCTTTGCTGCTTCTGACTTTACTGAAGTAATCTTTTTGTACGTATTTGAATGTCTCAATGAAATGAACAAGTTGACCATAATTGTAAACAAGTGTATTCTTAATTAGTGTAACTAGTGTGTATCTTTTCAGATTTGCTGTAGTTGTATTGCCTTGTACTGTAATTTCCCAAGCTGTTATCAGTTTTGTAGTAGTGTATACTTGACCTGCACTGCATTCATTCATTCATTCATTCATTCATTCATTCATTCATTCATTCATTCATTCATTCATTCCTTGATTCATTCAAATGGCCTAGTCCAGTGCTTAATTTGTAACTCGGGAGGTGCCGGAACGCACCTCACATGCACGCCCCGCACATGCACCTCACATGCACGCCCCGCACATGCACGCGCGCATGTGCGGGGCGCTCGTGCGCGCGCCCGCCTGCCGAAAAGCCGTTTTTTTGGGCAGAATATTGTGTGGCGTGTCGCGCGTGCGCGCGTGTGTGTGTGTTGCACTACTATGCCACACACAGCCGATCCACAAGCTCAAAATCCGTAGCGAAATGTGCTTGTGTTTTCAGAGAATCGGGACCACAAAATGTAAGGAGTAAGGACCCATAAGGGGTCCGTCTGCTTCCTAGGTACCTTTATAGCGATCATAATCCGTAGCGAGGGGGAGACTAGCCAGCAGCAGCCCAGCTAACAACGTGGGAGAACTGTGAAGTGTGAACTGTGAGCCGTAGCAAATCCCCCGCGACTCTCGATATAAATCTCATAGCTGGGAATAAGCCCCATAGCTGGGAAGGACTACTACCAGATCTATGCCTAGTACTGTGTCTGTACGTAGCACTAGCACTAGTACTGTCGTTGCACTACTAGCAACGACAGTAATGAACAAGGCTGGATCAGTCTCTGCAGGTGGGGGAGCGCAGTGACAGCTCACGGACGCAGCCGGAACGCTGCGTCGTGAAGTGGACCATGGGGGAACGCATTTGGCCCAAGCTGGAACGCATTTGGCCCAAGGGGGAATAGCGTTCCGCCTTATTCCGGCATAAATTAAGCCCTGGCCTAGTCACAAATGCAGTGTCTATTTTCCTATTTCCCGACAGACGATAGGACAGTTCCGTAAGCAGAGATGATAGGACAGACATACTGTATATCAGGAGGTCCATGTTCATTACTGAAGTTCACAGGAACATCTTTAGAGAAGTCACTCTTCATAGACACACAGCTGGGTGTTGGCGATTCTGATCTGTGCTCAATACCTCTGGAATCATAAGAATTATGTACAGTTTGTTTAAGTATTCAAGAGTAAACTTTGACTTTCGCCAACTCAGCATCAAAGCAGTGAGAGAAAATACAGCAATACAACAATATAAACTTTAAATCCTGTGACCAAAACAGTTTTAAATAAACGTGTCATGTTATAGTGTCATATTGACTGACGATTGACGATGACGATTGACTTACTGTGTAATAATATAACCTGGGAAAAAAAAAGAAACTTCTAAGTAATATAACCTATTAGGCCAATCTCTAATTCGAATCATTCAAAAATGTATAGTAGAACAAATAATTAAATAAATCGACTAGGAGATTAATACTCGGCCAAGACTTATTCTGATTGATGATTGGACTAAAGGAGGTCAGTCCTAGTATATTATATAGTGTGTAT
>CM076970.1:56012713-56062713 GCA_039105355.1 Benthosema pterotum | reverse complement strand
CACACACACACACACACACACACACACACACACACACACACACACACACACACAAATACACACACACACACACACACACGTAGAGGTCACATGATCATAAGTTTAACACAGTGTCACGCAAAAGCATCAAAAGTAACAGGCATTTTTAGATCTGTTATTTTGATATGAATGCATTATCATTCAGTATACAACTAAAATGGTATTCAGTTGCTCTTCTGAAACTGCTATCTAATCACACACTGTTTCACTCCTGGATGTCAGACTAACAAAATGATACCACATACGTCTTGTCCCTTTTAGTGGTGCAGACATCTCATTCAGCCCATTGACTGGGTCATTAAAGGGGAACTCCACCCATTTTCAACATTTTAGTATGTCAATAATATACCTTAGAGATGTTGTGTGGACACATGATAAAAAGTTCCCACAATTCTGTATTTCCTAAAAATGGAGGTCTGAAAAAAATCATTTACATGGTAAAATACATCTGATGACATCAAGGTGTATTTCACAATGTTAATGATTTTTCTTTCAGACCCCTTTTTCCTGAGAGGGTTAGGAAAAATGGACCCTAGCGGGTCCATTTGGTTTCATTTGTACCCTGATGCTGATTATTGCACCTTGTTGTTGTTTTTATAGTTTTGTGGCTCCTGTCCATGGATGTAATGACCTGAAGGCCAGCCTCCCTCCCTCCACATCAGTCCATGTCGGAACGATACAAGGTGGATAATAGAAGGTAAGAACGTTAACCAACTTATCATTTACCTGGTGGTCCCCGGACCACTGGTTGAAAACCTCTGCTGTAGATGACCAGTCAGTGGCATAAATAAATGTGTTTATAGCAGGAGCCGACTTGAGTTTGTATCTTTGAGCAGCGCTAGCCCCTCCTATGCCCAGGTTTGTGTCTGTGTGTACATCCATAGTGATGCCTTGATTGGCTGATCAGTGTGTGTGTGTCCTCCTATAGACAGCTTTCTGTGTGTAACCATCGTATTGAAAATGAGGACGTCAATTGTGATTGGTTGGACTGAAGGACACTTGTTAGCCTGTGGTCATTTAACTGTGAGTGTGTACAAATGGAACCAAATGGACCTAACAGGTACACTACCTGATATACACACACATAGTTATGAACCAAAAGGACCCCTTATGGATCATTTAGCAATGGTCCCCCTGGATCTCCCTCAAGGACCCCTGGGGGTCTCTGGACTCCACGTTGAGAACCAATGGCCAATATACCACTGTAGGGCAGAGCATGAATGAATTACATATCTATACATTTATATTTGTTTAAATGTAAAGGTAGAGTCTCTGGATGGTAACCACAAGGTTGCCGGTTCAAACCCAGGCTCCCACAGAGTTGGGGTCGAAGTGTCCTTGAGCAAGACACTGAACCCCTAATTGCTCCTGATGTGCTGGTTGTGCCTTGCATGGTTTTCCCTCGCCATCAGTGTATGAATGTGTGTGTGAATGGGTGAATGTGATGCACAATATGTACTGTATGTAAATGGCCTTGGATAAAGGCAGTATATAAATGCACCATTTACCATTTTATTTACCATTTTGGCATGATGCCACGGCAGTGAGTTCACTTGGAGACAGAAATAGAACTACTGAGGTGACCAGAATTCAGTTAAAATCAACACCAGCACAGGAAAGGTTTTGAAGCAATGTCTTCAACGGTTCTCATATCCTCAGCTCCAGACCAGTAGCCTGGTCCTTTCATAGACAGCCATAGAAACACCTACAGCTGCAAACCCAGCTGTCCTAGCCTGAGAGATCCTGTAGATCAAACCCAGCTGTCGTAGCCTGAGAGATCCTGTAGATCAAACCCAGCTGTCCTAGCCTGAGAGATCCTGTAGATCAAACCCAGCTGTCCTAGCCTGAGAGATCCTGTAGATCAAACCCAGCTGTCGTAGCCTGAGAGATCCTGTAGAGGCTCCTCTTCACTAAAATACCTCACACTACTTTTCCCACCACTGACTTTCCCTGTTAAACACAACAGTGATTTATTTTCTGCTCTGATACTCACATTGAGCAGTGGCCTAGGTTGTCCACTTGGTGGCGCCATTGGACCCTTCAGACCAGGTGTTTTTATTCCACTGAAGTGATGTTAGCAGAATACTCCCCAGTAGCTTCTGGACTAATGTTTTATTGGTGCTTAAAACATATTTTACCTCAGCTATAATGCTAATAGTTCCAAATGGACGCAAAGTATAATACGGCCAATGAGCTGTGTCCATGCTGTTGTCATGACAACATTATGAATATTATATACACAGGAACAACGACAGACTGTCAACAATCAATTTATTAAACAATTATGACTTCTACACATGATCATACAATAACATGTGAAGAATGAAAATTATATCACATGACTATTTAACGAAAACACAACAATGGAACGAGTGAGGAAATAATGATCTAATAATGAATCGATACATAGATAAACAATGATTGATTTGAGTTAATTAAGAACACATTTAGTAGATGTGTGAATCCACAGTGATTGACATGAAGTTCTAGTCAACAACATGTTGACAGCAGTAGGAGAGAGACGTGAAGTCTAGTCAACCATTTCTCATCATTCTGAAATCATTGCAAGCATTTGTTTAACACGTTAGTTTGTTACTAGACACCTTTACAAATACATTGAAATCATTTGTTTTACAGAAAACAGACTGAGATACTAAAAGTTATCAGTATCTATTAACAATGTCAGTACATTTGACCAATATATAGAAATATATAAAATATATACAAATATTGTACAGAGATTGAACCCTAATGAAAGTGTCTGAGGACATCAGGCATTACTGCCGTTCATAAATCAGTTACAGTCATTAGAGGAAAAACATTTACTTTTCTACAGTCAATATTAACCCAAATGGCAAAGCATGCCCAAATATGGTCGCCCACGCCAGTAAGATGTGCAGCGTCTTATTGGTCAATGTATGGAGTGGAGGTTTGTGCACTTCTATCTAATCTAATTTAAGATCTAAAGCTCATTTTATACCATTAATATGGATCTGAACACGGACCCCCATTTGAACACATTTGTACCAGGGACCACCATTTGAACACATTCCTGACAAAATGTGAATTTGCGAATTTGTGAATATGCATTGTGACACATTGTGATCTTATAGATCTGCTGTTTTCAAATATCCAATCTGTGTATATAGGGTTAATGTCTTTAAACTGATTCCTTAGTTTTATTTCAACAGAGAATTTAGATTTCATTTTAGCCGTCAATTTTGTAATGAAGATTCATTTAGTTTTTGGCATATTTTGAGAGACAGGGAAATCTGTTCACGATGGCAGCATATGTCGTGACGGGTGGCCAACGGTCACGGCGAGAGTCGCAACTGTTATGAATTACTTGCGATCTGTGAAATTAATTGCGACCGGTTTTACTACTGAGCTTCATTTAGTTTTATTCATATTTTGAGAAACAGCAAAATCAGTTTATGACCGTGGCATTTGTCATGGCCATTGATTGGGCCAACAGCCGCGACCATTCTTCACCGGTCAATAGTAGTCGTGCCAGAGTTCACTCAGCCGTTCACTCAACTCCATCATGTACAGTAACCATAGCAACCTGATGATGTCACTCTCACATAGAGACTCTAGCTGTCTAACACAGACGCACTGAGGAGGAGGAGTAGGGGTGTAAATAGAACCCAGCACAGAGAGGTCCAGTGAAGGAGGTGTGGAAGGTGTAGAGGTGACTCAGTGAGTCAGAGCACACTGTGTAGAAGGACAGAGTCCCAGCAGGACGGTCCACATACACTGATACTCTGTTAGAGCCTCTAGAGAATCTGACAGGGAGGTCAGTCACCTGGTTGTTGTGTCTGACAGAGTAACTGGAACCATCACATTCCAGACTCCAGGACTTGTCATTGTATCCAAACCCACAGTCATCTCCTTTCCTGCTGATTGTTCTGTCAGCCACTGCTATATGAACATCTCCACTGCACTCTACCTCCCAGGAACAGCATCCAGTCACACTCTGTGAACACAGAACCTGATGCCATCCATCAAACCTGTCTGGATGATCAGGATGATGCTGATCCTTCCCCTCATTCTTCACCTTCCTGTTGTCCTCAGACAGAGAGAGGAATCTGTGTGCTGTGTTTGAGTCCAGTGTGAGACGCTGGAAATCTGATGAGAAAACAACACAGTACACATTAAATACCATTCACTGACACACACACGCGCACACACACGCACGCACACACGCACATGCACGCATACATGCAAAAATAACACAAGCACATGCCTGCCTAAGCCAACGTGCACGTGCATGCTTCACAAACATTTCTCTTACTTCTATTGTTTTTTCTAGTCTTTGTGAAAACATAAATATTTATGCTTATTATTTAGACTTTTGTGGAACATGTTTATACAACTGTAGCATCGATTTGACTTTTGACCCTTAATGTCCAGTTTGACCCTGGACAAAGGACAAAATGACCTCACAAAAGTCAGTAGGACACAAAGGTTGTGTGTGTGTGTGTGTGTGTGTGTGTGTGTCTGTGTGTGTCTCTGTGTGTGTCTCTGTGTGTGTCTCTGTGTGTGTGTGTGTGTGTGTGTGTGTGTGTGTGTGTGTGTGTGTGTGTGTGTGTGTGTGTGTGTGTGTGTGTGTGTCTGTGTGTGTGTGTGTGTGTCTGTGTGTGTGTCTGTGTGTGTCTCTCTGTGTGTGTGTGTGTGTGTGTGTGTGTGTGTGTGTGTGTGTGTGTGTGTGTGTGTGTGTGTGTGTGTGTGTGTGTGTCTGTGTGTGTGTCTCTGTGTGTGTCTCTGTGTGTCTGTGTGTGTCTCTGTGTGTGTCTCTGTGTGTGTGTGTGTGTGTGTGTGTGTGTGTGTGTGTGTGTGTGTGTGTGTGTGTGTGTGTGTGTGTGTGTGTGTGTGTGTGTGCGACATGCACATATTAATTTGTGAGATCTGAAAACCAGATGAAATAAAACATGTGAATTCTCTTGAGGTTTATAATTCACACAGTTGATTGACAAGGTGTAAAATACACAGTTCATCCAGGGTCAAACTGGACATGAAAGGTCAAAGGTGAAATCGATGCTGCAGTTGTAAAAACAGATTCCACAAATGTCTAAATAATACATAAATAATTATGTTGTTTTTTACAAAAAATACAGCAGAAGTAGGAGAAATGTTTGTGTGTAGTGGTGACAAACACACAAAGCATGCACATACACGTGTGCTTTTACATGTATGCAAGCTTGTGCATGAATGAGTGTGTGCTTGTGGTATTTTTGTGCAATTTAGACTTCCATACACAAACATGCAGGCATGCACACACACACACGCGCGCACATGCATGCACGCACACACCCCCACACACACCACCGCCATAGAATGACCCCCAATATAATGGAAACCCACCACAATCACCCGGTGGACCCCCAAACTACCCAGTGGACCCCCAAACTACCTAGTGGATCCCCAAACTACCCAGTGGACCCCCAAACCACCCAGTGGACCCCCAAACTACCCAGTGGACCCCCAAACCACCCAGTGGACCCCCAAACCACCCAGTGGACCCCCAAACCACCCAGTGGACCCCCAAACTACCCAGTGGACCCCCAAACTACCCAGTGGACCCCCAAACCACCCAGTGGACCCCCAAACTACCCAGTGGACCCCCAAACTACCCAGTGGACCCCCAAACTACCCAGTGGACCCCCAAACCACCCAGTGGACCCCCAAACTACCCAGTGGACCCCCAAACTACCCAGTGGACCCCCAAACTACCCAGTGGCCCCCCAAACTACCCAGTGGACCCCCAAACTACCCAGTGGACCCCCAAACTACCCAGTGGATCCCCAAACTACCCAGTGGATCCCCAAACTACCCAGTGGACCCCCAAACTACCCAGTGGACCCCCAAACTACCCAGTGGATCCCCAAACTACCCAGTGGACCCCCAAACTACCCAGTGGACCCCCAAAATACCCAGTGGACCTCACAATCACCCGGTGGACCCCCAAACTACCCGGTGGACCCCCAAACTACCCAGTGGACCCCCAAACTACCCAGTGGACCCCCAAACTACCCGGTGGACCCCCAAACTAGCCGGTGGACCCCCAAACTACCCGGTGGACCCCCAAAATACCCGGTGGACCCCCAAACTACCCGGTGGACCCCCAAACCACCCAGTGGACCCCCAAACTACCCAGTGGACCCCCAAACCACCCAGTGGACCCCCAAACTACCCAGTGGACCCCCAAACCACCCAGTGGACCCCCAAACTACCCAGTGGACCCCCAAACCACCCAGTGGACCCCCAAACTACCCAGTGGACCCCCAAACTACCCAGTGGACCCCCAAACCACCCGCCGGACCTCATAATCACCCGGTAGACCTCACAATTACCCAGTGGACCCCACAACCACGTGGTGCACCCCCACAAACAGTTGGTGGACCCCAAAATCATCCAGGGAAAGTACATTTCCACTTAAGGCCAGTGTTGAAGTATCTGTCCTCTAGTACTGTAGCTACAATGTGTCACATCATGGTGTTAATGACAGTGTTAAGTATCTGTCCTCTAGTACTGTAGCTACAATGTGTCACATCATGGTGTTAATGACAGTGTTAAGTATCTGTCCTCTAGTACTGTAGCTACAATGTGTCACATCATGGTGTTAATGACAGTGTTAAGTATCTGTCCTCTAGTACTGTAGCTACAATGTGTCACATCATGGTGTTAATGACAGTGTTGAAGTATCTGTCCTCTAGTACTGTAGCTACAATGTTTCACATCATGGTGTTAATGACAGTGTTAAAGTATCTGTCCTCTAGTACTGTAGCTACAATGTGTCACATCATGGTGTTAATGACAGTGTTAAGTATCTGTCCTCTAGTACTGTAGCTACAATGTTTCACATCATGGTGTTAATGACAGTGTTAAGTATCTGTCCTCTAGTACTGTAGCTACAATGTGTCACATCATGGTGTTAATGACAGTGTTAAGTATCTGTCCTCTAGTACTGTAGCTACAATGTGTCACATCATGGTGTTAATGGCAGTGTTAAGTATCTGTCCTCTAGTACTGTAGCTACAATGTGTCACATCATGGTGTTAAAGGGGGATTCCACCCATTTTCAAAATTTTCCTGAGAGGATACAAATGTGAACCAAAAAGGACCTGGAAGAAAAATCATTAACATGGTGAAATACATCTTCATGATGTCATCAGATGTATTTCGCCATGTCAATGAGTTTTTTCAAACCTCCATTTTTAGGAAATACAGAATTGGGGGAACTTTTTCATCATGTCCACACAACATCTCTAAGGTATATTAGACATGTTGTTGAAAATGGGTGGAGTTCCCCTTTAATGACAGTGTTAAGTATCTGTCCTTTAGTACTGTAGCTACAATGTATAGGTTGGCAACGTCCTTTTTTTTCTTGAACTGTCTAAACCCAACCTCAAGTCGCAATCTTTTTTAACAGTCAACTGTACAGTATGTCATTGTATCTGAGAAATTCTGGAGAAAATATATATTCCTACAAAAGTATATTAGACCCAGTATTAAGCCAACATAACACCAAAACCACTATCTCCAGGAGGGGCAAAAACAATTAGTGACCGCGACCAACGGCCGCAGCTGATAGTAAATGAGTTGCGTCTGATAGTAATTGAGCCGCGACCGATAGTAACTGCGACCATTGGTCCATCGGCCACGGCCATTAATGTTGGTTGTCCGTTTTACTATCGATTGCGACTTTTGGGCCAGTGGCCGTGACCGACAGCCGTGGCTGATAGTAAATGAGTGGCGAACAATGGTAATAGTTGTGAATGCTTGCCATGGTTGCTATTGGTCGTGGCCGATGGCCCATCAGTCGTGACTGTTGAGCCGCGTGCGAGCGAGACTGAGAGGTACAGACAGCGACCGTTACTATCTGTCACGACCAGGAGTGTAGTGGAGGGGAGACAAGGGGGGATGCAGTCCCCTCACTTCTCTCACATTTAAAATATTTTTGTGGGCAAAAATAACTTTACTTTTATGGATACTATTAAGCCTTGTAAACCCTGTTTCTAAATAGACCATACATGTCTAGCCTATGTTTTAATAGTGTGTCTGTGTGCGTTGCGCACATGCACAGAAATGTGCACACATGTGTGCACGTGGCACCCCCTCCCCCACTTCTAAAAGTCCCACTACAACACTGGTCACGACTCATTTACTATCAGCCGCAGCCGCTAATAGATTTTGCCATTTCTCACTATCATGTTGTTAGCACTGCTATCCAAGGCTGACACGCCTGCTATGTGATGTCACAATCTACATTAGCATATCAGGTAGCATTTGTTATCTCCTAAGAAACAGGATGAGGACAACATATAGGGCTCCATTTTCGTTACATGCTAAACCCCTTTTCCCAAATCCCTTATTTTGTTTTTGCTATTTTGTAAAACATTTTGAAATATTTCAACATATCAATCTATTCATAGTTATCACATGACACAGGCCCTGGCCACGCCCCCACTGGCGGGCAGGAAGTTTACTTTATCCACTGCAGGAAGCCAGTGGCTGCGTTCTAACTCAGGGGTTTTCAAACTTTTTCATACCAGGGCCCACTATTTATTCAGAATTTGAGCGGACGACCATGTGATGACATTTTAGACCCACAGACCCCAAACCCAAAGATTTCTTCTTTTTTATCAACAATTCCAGGCTGGATTTCGGAAACCTAACAGGCAAACATCTAGATCTCTAGTTGTGTAGACTTGCGCTAGTTCAGATGATGAATATTTTAACTCTTGAGAGTGTAAAAATGAAACCAAATGGAAGGGTCCATTTTTTTATTCTTACAATCTCAAGAGTTACACCTGGTTAACCAACTTAACTGATGACCACCTGGAACCCTCTCAAGGACCACTGGTGGTTCCCGGACCACCTGTTGAAAACCCCTGTTCTAACTAGCTAAATCTTAAAAATGCAAGATAGTTGCTGTGCCATAGGCTGTGCCAACCGGCGTGGAGAGAAGCTTGGGTTGTGTCTGTATAGGATTGTTAGGATACCAAGCGAAAAGGAAAATTTAGAAAGGAGACAATTATGGATCAATGCGATTAAACGAGCCTCTGTCCCAGGAGAAATCTTGGAGCGGGGTCCGATGATCGGCCCGCGCTCCTCCAGAACGGGAGTCTCGGAAGTTCAAACTGCTGGAAACGGCCTGCGTAAGGGTGACGAGAGTAGTTTAAAATAAAGCTAATTCCCCGCAACAACCACCATCTCTCTGTCTCTGTCTCTGTCTCTCTCTCTCTCTCTCTCTCTCTCTCTCTCTCTCTCTCTCTCTCTCTCTCCCTGACAGCTCGTGATCATGCCAATTTCCTATTCATATCTACAGCAGTCAATCTGCCTTTTTTTTAAATGCCCCAATTTATCATGTCGGTAAAACCATTCACACCTCGGTCAAAGATACGCTGGACCCCCGCCTGCTACCACTGAAACATCATCAAACACGAGGTCGAGCAGCGACATACTTGTATTTAAAGCAGGGCCGGATATAGAGGGGGGGCAGGGGTGGGCAGAGCCCGCCCAAACGTGCATCCTGCCCACCCAATGAACGGTAATATCAGTGGTTATCAACCAGTGGTCTAGGGACCACCAGTGGTCCTTGAGACAGTTCCAGGTGGTCCCCAGCTAAATGGTGGACAGTTGATTAACCAGATGTAACTCTTTGAGAGCGTAAAATGAAACCAAATGGTCCTTGTCCTAAATAGTACTTGCTACTTAAAACAGCCGGAAAGTGCGTGTGTGTCTTCCACTCGCCATATGTTTATGTTTACAGCGTCGTCCTTTCTGCCCGCCAGGTGGTCAGAGAAACCATGTGACTGAAAGCTATGAATTAACATGTTGTGAGCTTGTAGACTGGCCATTTGAACTACTGAAAATGTTTTTTAATAGTTTAAAAAGGCAAAGAAGTTAAGGGATTGTAATGAAAATGGAGCCCAAAATGTCAGTGTTAGTGTGATGATGACACACACAGACAGATACTTACGTTTTGTAACAAGTGTAGAATTAAGCCAGTCTTCTCCTCCATGTTTCACTCTGTAGGAAGTAGAACAACAATGCATCAATGTCTAACTGTCTAACACAACGTCTCCACTAGCTGACACTACAGTGTTTCACTCTGTAGGAAGTAGAACAACAATGCATCAATGTCTAACTGTCTAACACAACGTCTCCACTAGCTGACACAACAGTGTTTCACTCTGTAGGAAGTACAACAACAATGCATCAATGTCTAACTGTCTATCACAAGGTCTCCACTAGCTGATGGACCAAGGACATGTGTCCAATACCAAGATCATGTAATAATCTTGGTCCTGCAGCTCATCCAGACATGCTCACTGCTGCCCAGTTTGGATCTCATCACCTCCTCAGACTCCACCTTGACCGCTATAGCACTACACTCTCCTTACATTTCAGTTTATTGTTGTTGATTACAGTACAAATGCTATTCTTCTCAATACCCCACCCTTTGAGGTGGGGTTTGTTCATTGTCCAATGCCATTTCAAATACTTAAAGCAACTGTTGCTATCCAGGTCAAGCTTTCCTGGTCAAGCTTTCCAATTCTAACGTTCTTATTGGACAAGGCCGGATTGGGAGGGATTGCATTGTTCTCTCTGCATGCTTTGTGACGTTGTGTCAGAGTGAATCCAGTGTTAAGGGAAACAGTGCACTGTCCAACATGGACACAGTCCAGGTCTACTCACTTGCAGTTTTCCAGGACTGAATCATTCACCATGTTGAGGCTCAGGTCCAATTCTCTTAGGGAGGAATTAGAGCTTCCAGCTGAGGCCAGAGCTTCACAGCTTCTCTCTGACAGGTAGCAGTGAGCCAGGCTGAAACACCACATGAAAACATACATACGGAACATGAATTAAACAAACACATTGACAATATGCATTATTCCTGGATTTACGTCCTGCCTACCTACTTTTTGGTACAACTTAATTAAATGTAGAACACTTTGATGACTTTGCCTGATCATTTTTAATTCACCATTGTTTGATTATCATGGTGAATATCCAGAATCAATCCATGCTAAACTGCACATCTGTCCCATATTTCATATTCCATCCTAATTGTCCCACATTACAGTAGCTCAATGGATCTCAAACTAATTCATGTCAAAGATTGACTGACTGTTTGCATATATATTATTTGCTGTGAAATAACATATATTCAAACATTTGCATGCATTTTAAAGTTAAAATAGATCTACAAGCCGCACTAAAAGCTTGTACAGCTTGTTCAGTTATCGTGACGATAACTGAACTGGTCCCTCCCTTACTTTAGAACTTCCAGTCTGCAGTGTGGACTCTTCAGTGCAGCACAGAGCAGCTCCACTAGTCCTGAGTCCTGCAGGTTGTTTTCACTGAGGTCCAGTTCTCTCAAATGGGAAGGATTAGAGCTGAGAGCTGAACACACAACTTCAACGTCTGTCTCTCTGAGCTTACAGCCAGCAAGTCTGTAAATGCAGGTTAAATAAGACATTGTTAGACCAAATTATACCTATCATATTACAAATTATACCTCAAATTACATTGTATACCGTAAATCCTCTTTTATAATCCGGGGCTTTTATTTACTCAACCGATTTTTATACCAGGCGTTTATTGGAAGGAGGCTGCTATAAGAAGAGAGGCCTATATTACAATGTTTCAATCCAATCATAATGAATAAAACATATTGTATACTCTGCATTATCTCAAGTAATATGCAATAGTCTAAAATAATGCTGTTTTTGTAAGGCCACTAGATGGCGTCTGTATATAGGTTTAACACTCATTTCACCATAGGCTAGAGCAGGGGCGGATTGGCCATCTAGAGTAGGCTACAGGGAGTTTTCTCAAAGAGTTACATCTGGTTAACCAGCTGGGGAAATGTGCCAATCCGCCCCTGTGTCAAAAGTGAAAGTAAAAGAAAAAGACTAGATAAAGTTATCGTATTTAGTTGATGTTTAGGAATGGTTGGCAGGCATATTCAAAGGATGGAACAGAGCTATATCTGGACAATGTCATGGATAAAACTGGAGGAAATCTCGCATGGTTATAAGTAGGCCTACTACGAAAGTATTGACAAGGCTATGCGATCGTTACAGTCAGTCAGTCAGTCAGTCAGTCAGTCAGTCAGTCGATATAATGGATAACGGAAGATTCACCGGGATTATAACCAAATATGGATGGATTACTTCATTGGTGTACATATGGCTTCTTCACATTTCGGCTCACAGTAAGTGCATTGGAATGCGATGGTGCGCTCTGTAAAAATGGACCCTCGCGGGTCCATTTGGTTTCATTTTACGATCTTAAGAGTTACAGATCTAAAAGGACCACTAGTGGTCCCCGGACCACTGGTTTAAAACCAGTGGTTTATAGAGAGAAAAAAGGGTGAGCAGAATCGGGAGGAGGAGGAGGAAGCGAGAATTGAACTGCGCATCGCATAATCCCACACTCGCAGAAAATAAAAAAACAAAACAAAAAAAAATACCGGCTAATACAAGGAGGCCGGAAAATATACGTTAAATCCAACGCCGTTCCCGGAAAATAATAGGAGGACGGTAAATAATAGAAAGGCGGACTATATTAGAGGATTTACGGTATGTCATAATTTCCATTTAAAATATTTTAAAAGTAAAAGGTAACTCCTTTAAAAGTAAAAGGTAACTCCTTGCAAATCAGTGAGTTGCATTGGTGTGGTTTATCTTCTAGAAACATTTAGTCCTGACCTCACGCTTTGGTGTGGTTTATCTTATAGAAACATTTAGTCCTGACCTCACGCTTTGGTGTGGTTTAGGCATTAGAAATGTGCAGATAGTCTGTAAACTGTACACTTATACTGTTATCCTGTCCACAATCATCTAGGGACCCACCTGGGGGTCCAGACCCTCAGTTTGGCAACCCCAGGCCTAGAATGATAATTGTACAGTATGAATTGATTATGTATTCATGTGTACCATGACCATAAAGCTTGTGGCATAGCTTCAAGGTGGTGAACGTACAAAATAACCGATCTACAAGCTCATTAGTATTGTATTCTCGATGAGCTGTGATTGAATTCAGTTCAATTTTATTTTTTACACTTAGAGAAGAGAATCAACTTACATCCCACCCTGAGCATTTAGCAATGTTAAGACAGTGAGCTTCTTGATCATTTTGCTTAACCATTTTAGATCATATGCCTTAAAGAGATATTACACTTTCATAAGAGATATTACAATTTTGTTGTTTTAAATGTGCTTTATAAATAAAGTGGATTGGATTGGATTGGAATAAGATGTTCAATAAGATATTAATACATCATCACCATGTACAGTGCATAATCAAACAGAAGTGATAAAAAATGGTAAATATATGTTACTTTAGAACTTCCAGTCTGCAGTGTGGACTCTTCAGTGAAGCACAGAGTCCTGAGACCTGCAGGTTGTTTTTACTGAGGTCCAGTTCTCTCAAATGGGAAGGATTAGAGCTGAGAGCTGAACACACAACTTCAACCTCTGTCTTACTGAGGTCACAGCCAGCAAGTCTGTAAATGCAGATTAAATAAGACATCATCAAATGAAATGGTACCTAGTTCACTGTCATGGAAGTTATTAAAAGGATCCCTGCCTAATAAGACAAATATGCCTTCACTATACTTGCCTTCTATAACTAAAACATGCAGATAAAAAACACCTTCAATACTTTATTTCTTTCATAAATAGAGAATCTTTCACTCAATAGGAGGTGCTCCTGTCGCAGGATGATGATGTCACAGAGCACGTTCATCCATATATTGTATAGAGCTAGATCACACGTGACATCATCATCCTGCACCAGGAGCAGTTCCTGTTGAGTGAAATATTCTCTATTTATGAAAGAAATAAGATGCCATTGGTGTTTTTATTTGTTTATTTTAGTTATATAGGGAAAGTATAATGCTTTAAGCAATGTTTATCTTATTAGACAGGGATCCTTTTAAATAAATGTTCTATGACCCAGAAATAAACAGTGTTGTACAATAGACAACAGCACTTGACAGCACAGAATGAAATAAACAACTACATTGCATATTTTCTGTCTTAACTGTTGAAATGTTACAAACAATCTGCTGGAGACGAGCATTCAGTCTCTGTTTCTGTTCTCTGTCTCCTCAAGCTGGCCCACAGCTGCTGGCTTTACTGTTAGTTTGCATTTCCCCCAATATTATAACATTTAAAAACATACAATACTATAACATTTCATAACATACAGTAATATAACATTTCATAATATACAGGATTATAACATTCCATATCTACAATAATACAACATTCCTATAGATGTTAGTGGTGCTCTGACGACTGACCACTAGTGGTGTTGTGACGTAGGCTGAACCAATCAAATAACCAATAAATAATAGTGTGTAGATCTTAACCAGTCAGTGTTTGAGGCTGTAAACAACGTTACTGCACAGTGTGTTGGCACTCATGGTATGTTTGGACAGAATTAATCTGTGCCAATGTACCACGAGTGACAACACGCCGTTTACATTGCTGGCTGTGTAGATGAGGTGTAACAATCAGCAATTTGTCAAGGTCAAAAGAAAATGCACAGATATAAGAAAGTTATATTACTGTCAGTTTGACAGACAATATTGATATGTTTTACTGTATGTCAGCCTTCGCGGCAATGGCAGATTTACTATAAGATGTTTCTATTGACTTGACTTGACTACTAACCGGGCCTTTGTGCAGTTCCTCACTGCTGGGAGCAGTCTGTGTCGAAACTGCTTTAAAGTGTTGTATTTTTTCAGGTCAAACTCTTCCAGAGGCTCGTTTGAGTTCAGCAGCATGGCAGCCAGAGCTGAGCATTGGCTCCCAGTCAGTTTCTTTTTTGATCTGTTCTTTGACTTCAGGTACTTTTGGATCTCCTGATGTAATGACTGGTCATTCATCTCCATCAGACAGTGGAAGATGTTGATACATCTGTCAGGAGAAGCATCATCAGTGTAAATCCTCCTCAGGCTCTGGATTGCTTTCTTGATCTCTGAACTGTTCTCTGTCTGACTCAGCAGACCTCCTAACAGACTCTGGTTGGACTCCAGTGAGAGGCCATGAAGGAAGCGGACAAAGAGGTCCAGGTGGCCATTTTTACTTTTGAGCGATTTTTTTAAAGCAGCTTTCAAGAAGTTGGAGAGTGAACTATCACTGTTGTATTTCTTAACTTCCAGGAATGTCTTCAGTACCTTCACGTTCTTCTGTGAGAAACAGTGCATCAGATAGACTGCAGCCAGAAACTCCTGGAAGATCAGATGAACAAAGCTGTAGACCGTTTTCTGGAAGAGCACACCCTCTCTTTTGAAGATCTGTGTGTACACACCCGAGTACAACGAGGCATCTTTCACATCAAGACCACACTCTTCCAGGTCTTCTTGGTAGAACATGATGCTACCTTTCTCCAGATGTTCAAACGCCAGCCTGCCCAGCTTCAGAAGAATGTCCCTGTCACTTTCTGTGAGCTGCTGTTGATTCACATCATGTGTCTGAGCATACTTCTTCTTCTTCCTGTTTGTCTGAACCAACAGGAAGTGGCAGCACATCTCAGTCAGGGTCTTGGGCAGCTGTCCTATCGTGGTGTGTGTCCTCAACATGTCCAGCAGAACGGTAGCAACGATCCAACAGAAGAGTGGGATGTAACACATGATGTGGAGGCTCCTCGATGTTGCCAAGTGTGAGAGGACTTTGTCAGTCAGCGTCTCTTCACTGAATCTCTTCCTGAAGTACTTCTCCTTCTGGGGCTCTGTGAACCCTCGCACTTCTGTCACCATGTCAACACATGACAGAGGGATCTGATTGGCTGCTGCAGGTCTGGTGGTTATCCAGAGGAGGGCTGAGGGGAGCAGATTCCTCTTGATGAGGTTTGTCAACAGAACATCCACTGATGATGTCACTGTGACATCAGAGATGATTTCATTTTTGTCGTAGTGCAATGGAAACCTGCTTTCATCGAGACCATCGAAGATGAAGCAAACTTTCCAGGCAGCGAGATGCTCTGGTGTGACCTTCTTTAACGTTGGGTGGAAATCATGGATCAGGTTGAGAAGACTGTACTGCTTATCTCTGACCAAGTTCAGCTCCCGGAATGAAAAGAGAACCAGGAGATCTATATCTTGATTCTCCAAACCTCTTGCCCAGTCCAGAGCAAACTTGCGCACAGAGAATGTTTTTCCGATGCCAGCGATGCCATTGGTCAGAACTGTTGTGCTGGGTGTCGTTCTCCCAGGCGGGATGATCTTAAAGATTTTACAGCAGTTGATTGGATCATCATGGAAGGTCTTCATGTTGGAAGCTGTCTCAAGCTGAATCACCTCATGTTGACTGTTAACCCCTTCACTCTGTCCCACTGAGACGTAGAGCTCTGAGTAGGTGCTGGTGAGAGAGGTTCCAGACTCTTCTGTCATGTGGTCTGGCACTTCATCGTGAATGTTCATAGTGAACTTGTATTTGATCAAATCATCCTGCAGTCCAAGTTTGGTTGGACTGGGTTTGTTCGGTCCAGGTGTGGTTTGACTGGATGTGTTTGATCCAGGTGTGGTTTGACCAGGTGTATTGGGTCCAGGTGTGGTGTGACCAGGTGTGTTGGGTCCAGGTGTGGTTCTGGCAGTCTTTCCACAGTAGGGACAGCCACGGTGTCCTGTGGAATCAGACTGGTCCCAGTATGAGGTGATGCAGTGTCTACAGAACCAGTGTCCACAGCTGGTAGAGACTGGATCTGTCAGAACCTCCTCACACTCTGAACACCTGGGCATCTGAACGCCTGGACCTGGATGTATCCTTTTCCTCTCCCTGTGGAGATGAAGGACAATACAGACTTAGTAATATTATGGCCGACTATGTCTTAATACAGACATACTAGGACATAATATGTGATAATTTCCACGTCATCAAGTGTATGGTATAATGAAAAATATTCCATTCATACATTATAATTTGAGATATAAATAATTTTTGTCAAGGGTTAGGGTTAACCCTAGTTAGTTACAACAAGTTGTAATAGTAGTCTTGCCTTTAATTAACAACTAATCCAATAATTTGTGAGAAGAAAAACCTAACCACAGTTTTTTTCTCCTTACTGATTACTAGGTCCGTCCAAAATATTGCATTTGTTGTCATGAGCATAAATGTCTTTCTATGAAATACTTTTTTTTTTAATTAGCAGGGAATTTACTTCTGTAATCAGGCACCCTGACATCATTGCAGAGCTCTATAGTGTTGACAAATGTGCAAAAATGACAAGTGTCGTACAGATCCTCGATTTAACACCAATTATATCTATAAGAATTACAACAGGTTTCAGAGTATTTTCCTCATCTTCTATTCACTTCAACCAACGTAAAACGACTTTATAGTTAATTACTGTACAGTATGTGTAGTTTAATTGTCTATCTTTCCTATTGACGTTCATGGAGATCAGTGGTCTTACTGTGTGTGTTGAGGTCCAGGTTCATTACTGAAGGTAGGATGTTGTCCCATAGACCTGTTACTCTTCATAGACAGAAGGCTGGGAGTTGGATACTCTGATCTGTGGTACAGGTGTCTGGAATCATAGGAATGTTTCTATAATTATCATGTGAATGAAGAATTTGTTTTAGAAGTTGTGGAAGTTTTATGAAGTTGGGTAGTTTTTAGTGCCATTAAGATGTTGGGGAACCAAGAGGTGGAATTATAGACAATGAGGTGTTGAATGAATCAGAGCTCTAGGAAGAGTCTAAATTATTTTAACCACACTTTAATTCATATTTATAAAATTGTGCATTGTGACAATAATTATCCAGATACTCACAGCTGTTATTCCCGTGGCCATCCGTGGTTGTGTTAGTGTTGTATATATTGTATAGTGTTGTGTGTATTGTACAGGAGGATTGACATACTGTGTGTGTGGAGGTCCAGGTTCATTACTGAAGACAGCAGGTATTGCCATAGACCAGTCTCTCTTCATAGACATGTAGCTGGATGTTGGAAACTCTGATCTGTGGTACACATGTCTGGAATCATAGAAATGTGTGAAATAATAATTCATTGTGATTTGTACAACTTAATTCAAAAACTGTACACATCATAACTAACTAATTATGACTCATGAGTGGTCAGGAAGGATCGCTTTTATGACATGTTGCTTTTGTAATTCGCATGGCTGCAACTAACGATTATTTTCATCTGATCATAGTTATAGTGGGACACACAGGATCTTAGTTCCGGACCGTCTCTTATTTGGGTCCCTCAGCTGGCAGAGGAGGCGATCGCTGCTCTCTGTCGCTAGCATTGGGATCGTATCAAACGTAGAGCGACATAGCGTGACGTACTGTAGATCAACTTCAACGGCACCGGTCATAACTATTATTTGATAATGGTAAGCGAGACATAGATCTACTGCAAAGGCACTCTTTGAGTTAAATTAAAAGTAGGACTAGGACTTTAACTGATTAATTGAGATGAATTAATTCCAGAAACAATAATGCGATTAAATAAATTAACCATTTTAATCACACAAAGATTTTGCCCACATATAGTCCAGTAATAATGTCATTTGACCTAGAACTAATTGCAAAAAAAATCAAACTCAGCTGATTTTGTATCTTCAATATATCCTGAATAACAGATAAAAAGTTGCCTGGAATTGTCTGAGGGGAAAGGTTTGAAAATGGCCTTTATAGTAAGTCCACCATTGACATTCTATTGAAGGCAAATATTTTCTAAATTTCATTATGCTTTGAGTAGCAAGTGACATATCAAACTAGAGAGTTTCCATGGTGCTGAATACATTCTTAGCATTAGTTTTGCACAAAATCACTCATTGGGTGAAATATCGCCATAACAACTTGCCCAAATGTGCTGACCTCATCATATTTGTCAACACGCTTATGGCTGTTTCCAACCCAAGGAAGATTTTTTGGGCAAAATGAATGCTTGGAATGGATTCAGCATCATGAAAACTCCATAGTTTGATATGTCACTTGCTACTTAAAGCACAATGAAATTTAGAAAATATTTGCCTTAAATGGGATGTCAATGGTGGACATACTGTAAATGCCATTTTCAAACCTTTCCCCTCAGACAATTCCAGGCAACTTTTTATCTGTTATTCAGGACATATTGAAGACACAAAATCAGCTGAGTTTGCTTTTTTTGCAATTAGTTCCACCATCAATTAAACAGGCTAATAAAAAACAAGTCCATGGAGATTAACATACTGCCTATGTGGAGGTCCAGGTTCATTACTGAAGTTAAGAGGTTCATATTTAGACGTATCACTCTTCATAGACAGAAGGCTGGGAGTTGGAGACTCTGATCTGTGGTACACACTTCTGGAAGCATATAAATATGTGTAAATACTAATTACAATCATTGCATCATGCATAATACAAATGACCATTGTAAAGATCTTTAGGTTCCCCATAATAAGATGTTATGTTATGTTTTACACACACACACACACACACACACACACACACACACACACACACACACACACACACACACACACACACACACACACACACACACACACACACACACACACACACATATATATAAATATGAACCTCTTAACTTCAGTAATGAACCTGGACCTCCACAGTATGTACAGTATATACAACACACACACACACACACACACACACATATATATATATATATATATATATATATATATATATATATATATATATATATATATATATATATATATATATATATATATATATATATATATATATATATATATATATATATATATATTAAGGCTGTTGAAAATAGTTAATTAATGGGATTAAATTAATTTTGTTGATTAATCTGATTAAAATTTTTAACTCAATTAACTCATGTGCACACTGACTCAACCCACTGAGCATTTTCTCATTGAAAGAAATGGGTAGAGCACGGTTTTACAGAGACATATAGCTGCGTGTCTCCCTGTAACCAGAGCCATAGAGTATAGCTGGAGGATCTACAAGCATTGAGGGCTTGTAGATCACCTATTTTGATAAATATTTGAAAGATAAATAGTTATTTTTTTCACAGATTCTTTTTCTTTTTTAAATGTTGAAATCCTGTCGAGGAAAACATGCATATTTTAGACATAGTTCGAGTGGTGATTAATCATGATTAAATTAATTTTGAAGCTGTGATTAATTTGATTAAAAATTTTAATCATTCAACAGCCCTAATATATATATATATATATATATATATATATATATATATATATATATATATATATATATATATATATATATATATATATATATATATATATATATATATATATATATATACGTGTGTGTGTGTGTGTGTGCTGTATATACTGTACATACTGTGGAGGTCCAGGTTCATTACTGAAGTTAAGAGGTTCATATTTAGATGTATCACTCTTCATAGACAGAAGGCTGGGAGTTGGCTCTGATCTGTGGTACAGATGTCTGAAATCATACAATTATTGCACTAATTAAAACAAATTGTGTACTGTGTTCAAAATATCATTTCATGTCTTTATTAATATACATATAAGTAGGAGGATAAACATACTTTGTATGCTCTGTAGCCTCTGCTGTGTGGATGTGATGTTTGTCAGCTCCATCCTCCTCTCTCTCCTCACACTGACTCATCTCTGCTCTTCAGAAAACCTGTCAGGATTACAGTCACCACACACACACACCACTGTCAGTGTTTACTGTGTATACATACAGTTATTTTGGCTGTTTATTATTGTGTATAGCAACCCCTTGTTGTAAATCCTGCTGGAATGCAGGTGAATATTCCTGTCATATATATCATAATAGTTATTCATTGAGTACACAATGCACTATGCATCGCATCAGGAAGCTAACAGCTCCGTTGTGATGGAGGCCCTTTGGGTGGCAGAGGCCCAGGGCCCATCGTTTCTAGATCCACGTATGGTTAGAGGGGCAGAGACTGACATTTCTATAACCTTTGACATAAGTAGCTGATCTGCAAGCTCACGACAAAGGGCCATGCATTGTGTGCTAAAGTCTAAAGATGATTGGCTTATTTGTGTCTATTTTCACAGCAGCTGATCACTCACAATCACACAGTTGATTAATTTGATTGGTCCAATAGAGCAGTTTGTATAAAAAGCATGGTAAAGTTAAACTCAACACACACACTCTGAGTTACAATGCCACGACACACACACACACGCACGCACGCACGCGCGCGCGCACACACACACACACACACACACACACACACACACACACACACACACACTTGGAGGAATCAACTTTCTCCATAACACTATAATGTGTTGATCATCAATCCTCACACAAACACCAGTCATAGAAGATCAAGGTAGTCAAGTCACTTGGGTGACTGTCTCCCATTAAACATAAACTGGCCCGCATAAGTTCCCTAAACCTAATTTTATCCACCTCAATAATACCCATTAGTATTGTAGCTTATATAGTTTTAATCAAGAATCAGTCACCTTACAACACAGTCCAGAGATGTTTTAATTATGTGAATTATTGTATAGTAGTAGCCTGGCTCAGCCCTGACAGCCTATAAAGTGTAATGGCAGAGCAGTAGCACAGCTCACTGTCTGCTTGTAGACGGTAGCAGACTGTAGCTTACAGTCTGCAGTGCCTCCAGTAGGGGGAGCCAGAGATACATCTGTTGTTCACTAGAAGTCACACCATTTCTTGTAAATGTTCATTGTGGTGGAGCACACACACACACACACACACACACACACACACACACACACACACACACACACACACACACACACACACACACACACACACACACACACACACACACACACACACACACACACACACACGCCAGCAGCAGCCTGGTCATGTTCCCTGTATGCAGAGCCTACTATTAAGACTTGATTATTTTATTGTTTGTTTGGTGTTTTAACTCATTTGTAACTCTAAAATGTAGGAGGGGACAGGGGAAATGTAATCGGCCGGGGCCGGGTCGGGCTTTGAGCCTGTTCAACTATGGTCCAGTTAGGGCTGGGCCTCAATTTTCAGGCCCATTGAGAACTCTAGTCAAAATGAGAAGGAGGGAGAGACTAGAGAGACATTATATATAGTTCCATTTAAAAACAACAACAACAACAACAACAAAAATCCTCTTACCTTGATATTAAATCTTTAGACTTCATAAAGAGTTCCATAGAGTTCAGTTCTCTGTTGATAAAATGGTGTACTGTCTGTCTGTCTGTCTGTCTGTCTGTCTGTTAGAGACTGAATCAGGAAACACTAAGCAGTCTCCTCCTCCCTGCCCTGCTGTGATCACATGATTTATTATAAACTGTAGTTGAGACTTCCCTCTCACTGTCTGACTCACGCACACACACGCACGCGCGCGCGCACAAGCATGCAGGTGCACGGCTTGCCCACACCCACATCTTTTTCATCTCGACTTGAAAGCTACTTTCAGTCTGACTGCAGCTCAACACCATCTACCACCAAATAAACTAGATACAACTCTCATTCTTTATACAATACTCTATATGTTCTGTTATAACTGTTATAACCAACATATAATTATAAGTAATTCTCTATAAAAGCCTCTATGTGTCTAACAGACACTGATAACAGAACTATAAGTCATTTTCTGTAAAATCCTCTACGTGTTTTCAGGCCTGGCGTCTGTCCTATCGAGGAGGGGAATGTTTTCATCATTTAATTACTGAATTACTATCAATTAAAATCATATGCATTAAACACTAAAGATCAGGCATCACTATAGACCTGTGCAGTGACGTCACCGCCCCGGTTCCGGAAGTGTTTTCCCCATTCATTTTTTTCATAGACTTTTCAAAAATAATTTCAGAATTTCAGAGTTCAGTACAAACAGAAAGCTGTGACTGAATATATGAAGAGATATAGGATATTTATTGTTGGTAACATAAGAACACACAACACCATGTAATGAATCAGGTAGTGTAGGAGTGATACTACATACTCCAGTACAGTAGGTGGCGCTATACACCTCAAAGCTATATTGGTTGCAACCTGCATAAAAGCCAAAGAAGAAGGAAGAAGGAAAACTAAGCAGAGAAAAACTAATGTTAGATGAATGGAAGATGTTTACTGCTGCTGGTCAGCTTCAGGAGGAGAAACACTGACTGTGATGGTCAATAAGTTGACTTGGTGAGCAGCAAGCTGACCTGTGTGTTTTACACTATGTTTCTAAGACAATAATCACCATGATGGATGATCATTTCATGCTTATTTTATGTTGTTGCTGATTTGAACCCATGGGTCCTCCAGATCCTTGCCAGTTACAGTAGTAATGTTTTAATGATAAAAATAACTGTATATGTAACATATGTGATTTGTGTTGTGTTGTGGAATGAAGTTGCAGACGACTTCTCTCTTTGCTGACATTTTAATCTGGTAAAACACACAGACGTATCTGGTCAGATTCTGTCTGCGTCACACAGCCAATCCTCAGCACGTCTAGAATAGAATTAACAATGTGACCAAGAGCATGTTTTCATTCATGAACAGTTTACAGTTTATTATGGCATGATAACTACTTGAAAACATGTGTAAAACATCACTACTTGGTGTTGGTATAGTTAGCTTGTTTAGAATGACTAGCATAGTAACAGTAACATGTTAGAACTATAGTGTGCTGAGGAACACATCTTACCTTATATGGACATGTTTCATATTAAGCTGACACCACTCTAAAGTGGAGACCAGTGGTATACAATGAGGCTCCGCCCACTAACCAATAAGAAACGTCCTTACTGGTGGAGCAAGTGGAACTCACTAGAGTAAACTGTTTACTTTAGAGCAGAGGTTTTCAACAGGTTGTCTTGGGACCACCAGAGGTCCCTAAGAGGATTCCAGGTGGTCCCCAGGCTAAATGATGGTGGTGAATATTGTAACTCTTTGAGAGCGTAAAAATGAAACCAAATGGACCCTTGTGGGTCCATTTGGTTTCATGTTTACACTCTCAAGAGTTAAAATGTTCACCATCTGAATCAGCCCAAGTCTACACAATTAGAGAACGTAGATTAATGGGCATTTTGATCTGTATGTTTGACTGTTTTTTTTTTTTTTTTTTTTTTTTTCCTGAAATCCAGCCTGGTATTGTGGACAAAAGCAAAAGACATTTTTAGTTTCGGGGTCTGTGGGGCTAAAATGTCATCAAACGGTGGTCTGTGGCTCAAATTCTGAATAAATAGTGGGCCCTGGTATGAAAAAAGGTTGAAAACCAGTGCTTTAGAGTAAACTCTGTTGCTGCATCACTGCATGTTTCTCAGCTCATGTCTCTGAGCTTCCATTGACAATGAATGGTAGGAATGAAGCTGCAGTTCCTCACAGTGTCATGTGGTGAATAAAGTGCTGATTATTGCACCTTGTTGTTGTTTTTATAGTTTTGTGGCTCCTGTCCATGGATGTAATGACCTGAAGGCCAGCCTCCCTCCCTCCACATCACCTGCTTGCATCAGTCCATGTCGGAACGATGCAAGGTGGATAATAGAAGGTAAGAACGTTGACATCATTTGCTCTGTTCTTTCCTTGGGCATTAGTCCAGTAAACGAAGTGAAAAAATATGCTGAGGTTGGACAAAATTGCATTATTTTGTTTCTCAACTGATTCTGACTGGAAATTAGGTCTACTATCCAGAAAAAAATTGTTTCCTGTAATCAGCTCACTGCTAGTACCCCAAATTCACTCAAATCCAAGATGGCCGCCACTGAGGCCACTGGGGTACCAAATGCCAAATATGTGCATATCTTCCAAACTATTAGGGCTAGAAATGCAAACCAAGTGTCTAATCATATGTTTTTCAGGTCAGGGAGTCCATTTGTCATGGTATTATTTGTCTAGATATCACCCATTTACCCATAATTGCAATCGTACTGTAGATTATGGGCAAAAACGCATTATTCTCACCCTTTCATTTAAAGGCAAAGGTTGAACAAAATTGCATTATTTTGTTTCTCAACTGATTCTGACTGGAAATTATGTCTACTATACAGAAAAAAAATGTTCCCTGTGATCAGCTCACTGCTAGTACCCCCAATTCACTCAAATCCAAGATGGCCGCCACTGAGGCCACTGGGGTACCAAATGCCAAATATGTGCATATCTTCCAAACTATTAGGGCTAGAAATGCAAACAAAGTGTCTAATCATATGTTTTTCAGGTCAGGGAGTCCATTTGTCATGGTATTATTTGTCTAGATATCACCCATTTACACATAATTGCAATCGTACTGTAGATTATGGGCAAAAACACATTATTCTCACCCATTATTTAAAAGGTAGAGGTTGAACAAGATTGCATTATTTTGTTTCTCATCTAATTCTGACTGGAAATTAGGTCTACTATCCAGAAAAAAGTGTTTACCCTAACCAGCTCATTGCTAGTACCCCATGTTCACTCAAATCAAAGATGGCCGCCACTGTAGGTACCATGCCAAAAATGCCAAAAATGTGCATATCGTCCAAACTATTAGGGCTAGACATGCAAACAAAGTGTCTAAACCTATGTTTTTCAGGCCAAGGAGTCCATGTGTCATGGTATATTTGTCTATATATCACCCATTTATAAATAATTTAAATCGTACTGTAGATTATGGGCAAAAATGCATTATTCTCACCCATTAATTACAACGTAAAAGGCAGAGGTTGAACAACATTGTATTATTTTATTTCTCAACTGATTCTGACTGGAAATTAGGTCTACTATCCAGAAAAAAATGTTTACCCTGACCAGCTCACTGCTAGTACCCCAAGTTCACTAAAATCCAAGATGGCCGCCACTGCAGGTACCGAATGCTAAAAATGTGCATATCTTGCAAAACTTTTGGGCTAGACATGCAAACAAAGTGTCTAATCCTATGTTTTTCAGGTCCATGAGTCGTGGTATTATTTGTCTATATATCACTCATATCACCTGTACTCTAGAGTCTAGATTATGGGCAAACAATGCATTATTCTCACCTATTAATTCAAATTCAGAGGTTGAACAACATTTCATTTTTCAACTGAAATATCTACTCTGATCTGCTCCCTGCTAGTACCCTAGATTTGCATTAATCCAAGGCAAGTGCACATGATACTGTAAAATTTGTTGAAACAGGGCTGCCGTGAGAAGGCTCAGCACTGCTAACCCCATGATTTTGCTGTTTTTTTGTGTTATACGTTTTGTTTGTTGTGATACATCTTGTCTGGTAGGTGAGGGTGAGGGTCTATATGGTTTTGTGACAGATGAGATAATGTAGAACTTAATCCAACATCCTAAGAGCATAGTGATCTACTACTAACTGGCCAAGGCAGTTGCATTTGACTAGCTTCAGCAAAGACGCTGGAACAGCATCCCTCTGCATCCACACTGGCTTTAACTAGTCCACATGCTGGCCCTTGTAATGCAGCCAACCCCACTCGGTTTCATCAAGAATATTCCCTTGCCAGTTCTGTATCTGATGGTACACTTGGTAACTATTGTACATGGCTGCATTACAAGTAGGTGGGAGAGATTTAGTAGGCAGGTAGACCAACCTGGACTTGGCTGATCTTTCAAAGTCAAGGCTATTTCCAGGCTTACAGTTGTATATGACTTCTAGAGAGGTCTGGCCATGCTTGTTGTCCTCATCATGGCTTTGATTTGGCCTCATGATTAAGTCGGCAGCATCATTGAGCTCGTTGCATATGCTAGATGATCCTGCAGTATCCCAATGTTGAGGATCTTGATGGATGTCTGTAGGAAGATGGTATGATGTCTGTGACTGAAATGGTGCAGCAGGACTAGCAGGTCTGTGTCATCCCCAACTACTGCCACTGATCTCTGATCTCCTCTCAGCCACTGTACATGCTGTTGACACAATGTTGTAGTCAGCACCACCAGCAGTATGGTAGAGAAAGCTAGAGTTGAACTCCAGCTTTCTCCAGCTCACTGCCAATGAAGTACAGCAACCTCTGCTTATTCCTGAGGTTTGCGATGAAGGCCTTTTTCTTCATGGTCAGCTGCATTTCTGGCTTATAGTCAGCACAGGGAGTGATACAAAATCAAGGCCATATGGCATAGGGAAGGTCATGGCAATGAGCAAATGCAACCAGCTCAATGATGCTGGTGACTTAATCATGAGGCCAAATCAAAGCCATGATGATGTCAACAAGCATGGCCAGACCTCTCTAGAAGTCCTATACAACTTGAAAGAGCAGCCAGGTTCAGTAACAAGGTGGCTGCTGTGCACCCAGATTTGTGGTCAGTGCAATGGAATTACCTGTGTCAATGGTGGAGTGAACAGTGAAGAGCTTCTACATAATTAGACTATGACCAATGATACAGTGAACAGATAACAAGGTCTCTGGATGGCTATGCTCCTGGGATGTTGGATTAACTTCTAGATTATTTTATATGCGTCAAAAAAACATATAGACCCTCACACTCGCACCTACCACACAAGATGCATAACAAAAAATTATAAAACAACAAAGACAAAGAACTGTTTCCACAAATGTTATACAGGTACAGTAGTACCATGTAGACTTCCCTGGGATTCATGCAAATTTAGGGTATTAGCAGTGAGGGTAGATATTTTATCCTGGCTAGTAGACATAATGTTCTGTCAGAATCAGTTAAAAAATAAAATAATACAATGTTGTTCAACCTCTCTTTTAGTTAATGGGTGAGAATAATGCATTTTTTTGACAATAATCTACAGTACGGGAGATATGGGTGATGTATAGAAAAATTATACCATGACACATGTACTCCTTGACCTGAAAAACATATGATTAGACACTTTGTTTTCATTTCTAGCCCAAATAGTTTGGAAGATATGCACATTTATGGCATTTGGTACCTGCAGTGGCGGCCATCTTGGATTTGAGTGAATTTGGGGTACTAGCAGTGAGCTGTTTGGGGTAGACATTTTTTCTGGATAGTAGACATAATTTCCAGTCAGAATTAGTTGAGAAACAAAATGATGCAATCTTGTTCAACCTCTACCTTTTAAATAATGGGTGAGAATAATGCGTTTTTGCCCATAATCTACAGTACGATTGCAATTATGTGTAAATTGGTGATATATAGACAAATAATACCATGACAAATGGACTCCCTGACCTGAAAAACATATGATTAGACACTTTGTTTGCATTTCTAGCCCTAATAGTTTGGAAGATATGCACATATTTGGCATTTGGTACCCCCAGTGGCCTCAGTGGCGGCCATCTTGGATTTGAGTGAATTTGGGGTACTAGCAGTGAGCTGATCACAGGAAACAATTTTTTTCTGGATAGTAGACCTAATTTCCAGTCAGAATCAGTTGAGAAACAAAATAATGCAATTTTGTCCAACCTCTGTCTTTTGTTTACTGGACTACATGGGGAAATTCATCTCTAGAGTGTGGAAATATATTTTAGACAAGTTTGTACTTTGTTGACTCTCTTTGTCTACATTTCTTTTACTATAACTACTGATCCCTGTGGAGACTGATGAGTGTGTGATGAAAATGGACCCTCTGACTTTGAATCATAGCCGACAGCTGTCCTTATAATTTCTACTAAATCAACATGTTTGCCTTTTACTGTGAAGCTTATTGAATAGAAGAGCATGTGTAGCAGGTGGCTACAGCCTCTGTCCTGTTGGCCTCCAAAGTCTAGCATCTGCCCCCGGACCAAAGGGATGTCTCTTTGGTCTAGTGGTTAAGATGTTGGACTTTCACGTGGAAGACCCGTGTTCGAATCCCGGGCGTACACATGCATGCAGCTGTGCATGCTCTAGGCTCAGTGTAGTTTACTGTAAAGCGTATTGAATAGTAGAGCATGCAGCTGTACATGCTTTAGGCTCAGTGTAGTTTACTGTAAAGCGTATTTAATAGTAGAGCATGCAGCTGTACATGCTCTAGGCTCAGTGTAGTTTACTGTAAAGCTTATTGAATAGTAGAGCATGCTCTAGGCTCAGTGTAGTTTACTGTAAAGCTTATTGAATAGTAGAGCATGCATTAGGCTCAGTGTAGTTTACTGTAAAGCTTATTGAATAGTAGAGCATGCATTAGGCTCAGTGTAGTTTACTGTAAAGCTTATTGAATAGTAGAGCATGCTCTAGGCTCAGTGTAGTTTACTGTAAAGCTTATTGAATAGTAGAGCATGCAGCTGTACATGCATTAGGCTCAGTGTAGTTTAGCCTCAGCAGAGAGGAAATGGTTTCCATGCTGCAGATTGTGTACTGTATGCTGCTGCTGCGCTGTAGACCAGTGGTTTTCAACCTTTTTCATACCAGGGCCCACTAATTATTCAGCATTTGAGCCATGGAGGACCACCATTTGAGGACATTTTAGCCCCACAGACCCCAAAACCCAAAGATTTCTTCTTTTTTTTTATATCTACAATTGGATCTACAATTCCAGGCTGGATCTCTAGTTGTGTAGATTTGGGGCTAATTCACATGATGAATATTTTAACTCTTCAGAGTGTAAACATGAAACCAAATGGACCCGCAAGGGTCCATTTGGTTTCATGTTTACGCTCTCAGAGTTACAACTGCTGTCCACCATTTAGCCTGGGGACCACCTGGAACCCTCTCAAGGACCGCTGGTGGTCCCCGGACCACTGGTTGAAAACCTCTGCTGTAACCAGTGGCGTTAATGAATGTGTTTATAGCAGGAGCCGACTTGAGTTTGTATCTTTGAGCAGCGCTAGCCCCTCCTATACCCAGGTTTGTGTGTTTGTGTGTACCTCCATAGCGATGCCTTGATTGGCTGATCAGTGTGTGTGTGTATCCTCCTATAGACAGCTTTCTGTGTGTAACCACCGTATTGAAAATGAGGACATCAATTGTGATTGGCTGGACTGAAGGACACTTGTTATCCTGTTGTCATTTAACTGTGAGTGTGTACAAATGTAACCAAATGAACCTAACAGGTACACTGTCTGAGTTACTGATCTATAAGGCGTGGGTTGGTGTGATGTGTTGTTGCAATAGTAATCCTGCTCAGTACCAGAGGAACTGCAGGTTCATGTGCTTGGCTGAGGAGCCAATGGGGCGACGCTACCATCTGTGAGCTTATGACTGAACTCTTCTAAGTCAGAATCCCGCCTAGACGGAACGATATATTTCAATATTTTCCCCACATACAGTATTACTTTGCTTTTATCGTACTAGAACATTTTAAAACATTTCTAGACAATATGGACCATGAAATGTTATGTCAACATTTTAAAGTAATTCAAAGCAATATATAGTATACCATGAAAAGTTAAATCATACACTAGTAGCCAGATAACTGTCAGTCAGTATCTCTAACATGAACTAATTTATAAATGGATAAATATAATGCATACAATATGGAGATCATGATGGCATTAAGAATCACAGTATATTGGCATATCATTTTTTTGCTCACTTCTAGAATATATTCTGTATTTGTACATTATTTCAAGTGACTATCAATCTCCAACAGAACATTGACAATTCTCAGAATTATCTCATGGGTGCTGCAAGCAGCCGCACAACACACACACACACACACGCACGCGCGCGCGTACCACACAGTGCAAGGAGCGGTGCCGCTCAGTGCAAAATGTGTAACATTCTGAATAATATAACGATAGCCTGGCCCAAAGCCAGACAAGTACCAATTGGACTCGGCCTGATTTAGCCGGGGACCCCCTGGAACTCCCTCAAGGACTACTGAGGTGACCAGAATTCAGTTAAAACCAACACAAGCACAGGAAAGGTCTTAAACCAACGTCCTCAACGGTTCTTATATCCTCAGCTCCAGACCAGTAGCCTGGTCCTTTCATAGACAGCCATAGACAGCTGCAAACCCAGCTGTCGTAGCCTGAGAGATCCTGTAGATCAAACCCAGCTGTCGTAGCCTGAGAGATCCTGTAGATCAAACCCAGCTGTCGTAGCCTGAGAGATCCTGTAGATCAAACCCAGCTGTCGTAGCCTGAGAGATCCTGTAGATCAAACCCAGCTGTCGTAGCCTGAGAGATCCTGTAGATCAAACCCAGCTGTCGTAGCCTGAGAGATCCTGTAGATCAAACCCAGCTGTCGTAGCCTGAGAGATCCTGTAGAGGCTCCTCTTCACTAAAATACCTCACACTACTTTTCCCACCACTGACTTTCCCTGTTAAACACAACAGTGATTTATTTTCTGCTCTGATACTCACATTGAGCAGTGGCCTAGGTTGTCCACTTGATGGCGCCATTTGACCCTTCAGACCAGGTGTTTTCATTCCACTGAAGTGATGTTAGCAGAATAATCCCCAGTAGCTTCTGGACTAATGTTTTATTAGTGGTTAAAACATATTTTTTACCTCACCTATAATGCTAATAGTTCCAGATGGACCCAAAGTATAATACGACCAATGAGCTGTGTCCATGTTGTTGTCATGACAACACTATGAATATTACTACACAGAAACAACAACAGACTGTCAACAATGTATTTATTAAACAATTATGACTTCTACACATGATCATACAATAACATGTGAAGAATGAGAACGATATCACATGAATATTCAATGAAAACACAACAATGGAACGAGTGAGGAAATAATGATCTAATAATGAATGGATACATCTATAAACAATGATTGATTTGAGTTAATTAACAAGACATTTAGTAGATGTGTGAATCCAGAGTGATTGACATGAAGTTCTAGTCAACAACATGTTGACAGCAGTAGGAGAGAGACGTGAAGTCTAGTCAACCATTTCTCATCATTCTGAAATCTTTGCAAGCATTTGTTTAACACATTAGTTTGTTACTACTACTAGACACCTTGAAATCATTGCATGCATTTGTTTCATAAAACAGACTGAGGTAGATAAAAGATATCAGTATCTATTAACAATGTCAGTACATATGACCAATATATAAAATATATACAACATATTGTACAGAGATTGAACCCTAATGAAAGTGTCTGAGGACATCAGGCATTACTGCCGTTCATAAATCAGTTACAGTCATTAGAGGAAAACCATTTACTTTTCTACAGTCAATATTAACCCAAATGACAAAGCATGCCCAAATATGGTCGTCCACGCCAGTAAGATGTGCAGCGTCTTATTGGTCAATGTATGGAGTGGAGGTTTGTGCACTTCTATCTAATCTAATCTAAGATCTAAAGCTCATTTTATACCATTAATATGGATCTGAAATGTAAATTGACAAATATTTTAAATATGCATTGTGACACATGGTGATCTTGTAGATCTGCTGTTTTCAAATATCCAATGTGTGTATATAGGGTTAATGTCTTTAAACTGATTCCTTAGTTTTATTTTGACAGAGAATTTAGATTTCATTTTAGTCTTAGATTTTTGTAATGAAGATTCATTTAGTTTTTGCCATATTTTGAGAGACAGGAAAATCAGTTTACGATCGCAGCATATGTCGTGACGGGTGGCCAACGGTCACAGCGAGAGTCACAACTGTTATGAATTACTTGCGATCGGTTAAATTAATTGCGACCGGTTTTACTACTGAGCTTCATTTAGTTTTATTCATATTTTGAGAGACAGCGAAATTAGTTCATGACCGTGGCATTTGTCATGGCCATTGGGCCAACAGCCGCGACCATTCTTCACCGGTCAATAGTAGTCGTGCAAGTGATCACTCAGCTGGTCACTCAACTCCATCATGTAGAGCAGGGGTGTCAAACCCAAACACAGAGTGGGCCGAAATAGAAAAATTGGTACAAGTCGAGGGCCGGAGATACCGGTCTGTGTTTCAACACCGGTTTACACATGACGTCCCTGTCAAACAAAAAAGTAATTTCCCTTCAAAAATCAATGTCTCTTGATGGCAAGATAATTGTAAAGATGAAACTGCCTGCATTAAAAACTGTTTTAAGTTTTAATGAAAAATAGCAGGTGTTCACGTCTCATCATGAGACGTGAACGCCTGCTATTTTTCGGGGGAAAATCATCATCAGTTGCATTCATTTCTTATCATGGTGTGTGTAATATACCAGAGGGCCAGTTCTAATACTAATTCAATATCATCCCGCGGGCCAAAGATAATTCATTCACGGGCCTAATTTGGCCCCCGGGCTTTGAGTTTGACATATGTGATGTAGAGTAACCATGGCAACCTGATGATGTCACCCTCACATAGAGACTCTATCTCTGCTCACACAGACTCAATGAGGAGGAGGAGGAGTAGGACCGTAACCCAAACCCAGCACAGAGAGGTCCAGTGAAAGTGGTGTGGAAGGTGTAGAGGTGACTCAGTGAGTCAGAGCACACTGTGTAGAAGGACAGAGTCCCAGCAGGACGGTCCACATACACTGATACTCTGTTAGAGCCTCTAGAGGATCTGTCAGGGAGGAGAGTCCTCTGGTTGTTGTGTCTGACAGAGTAACTGGAACCATCACCACAGTACAGACTCCAGGACTTGTCATTGGCTCCAAACAGACAGTCAGCACCACTTCCTTTCCTGCTGATTGTTCTGTCAGCCACTGCTATATCAACCTCTCCACTGCACTCTACCTCCCAGGAACAGCATCCAGTCACACTCTGTGAACACAGAACCTGATCCCAGTAATCAAACCTGTCTGGATGATCAGGATGATGCTGATCCTTCCCCTCATTCTTCACCTTCCTGTTGTCCTCAGACAGAGAGAGGTGTCTGCCTGCTGTGTTTGAGTCCAGTGTGAGACGCTGGAAATCTGATGAGAAAACAACACAGTACACATTAAATACTCCATTCACTGGCACACGCACGCACGCACGCACGCACGCACACGCACACACACACACACACACAAAATGTGTGTGCACACAGACACGTGTGCACATGGCCATTTGCACACAGACGCTTCTGCACACACACACACACACACACACACACACACACACACACACACACACACACACACAACAAACATAACACGAGCACATGCCTGCAAAAGCCAACGTGCACGTGCATGCTTCACACAAACACTTCTTCTACTTCTATTGTTTTTTCTAGTCTTTGTGAAAACATACATATGCTTATTATTTAGATGTTTGTGGAACCTGTTCATACAACTGCAGCATCGATTTGACCTTTGACCTTTAATGTCCAGTTTGACCCTGGACAAAGGGCACAATGACCTCACAAGTGACCTGTCAGTAGGCACAAAAGTGTGTGTGTGTGTGTGTGTGTGTGTGTGTGTGTGTGTGTGTGTGTGTGTGTGTGTGTGTGTGTGTGTGTGTGTGTGTGTGTTCTTGCCTACAGAGCTATAGGCTAACCCATGTTATGTTACCTTCACTGCACATCAGCTTCAGGTCAAACAGCCTCTCATCTGTAAGGCAAAGACGAGGTTCTGCCATTTCTTGATCAATAAGGAATTTTATAGCCCTACGCAATAGCCATCATTAACTCCAGACTGGACTAGCAGAGTTGCTAGATAATACACTTATTGTATATGTAATTTTAGACTTACAAATAATGCAATTTAACTATATATTTTAATGTGGGTTTTCTCGAGACACAACAAGGTCATAAACCTTTTTAACGGTTGCCTCTGTTAAAAAAGGTTGCAACCGGGTTACCATTGTTTCTGGAAAACTGTCGCGACCTTTTTAAAAAGGATGTACTGGTATATTAGTGACAGAGAGAGATCATTTGTGACCTAAAGATTGAGGTCGCAAAATTATTTCACCCTCCTGATTGTTTGCATTTTAAAACTTTTCAATGGGACATTGTGCATAAAGAGTACTTTCTACTTTTGGCTTTGATAATGTTGTATAATGGAGAATCCATATTTCTGTATATTTCTCATACAGTGAAATAGCAAAACACAGGCTTAATTTGGTTACAGTGCTCAATCAACAAAGTAACAGACATCTTCTCTGCAAAAGTGGAGACGGTGTGTCTGCAACTCCAGTGGGGGTATGCATTCACATAACCATACCATTGTTTTGCAGGCCTTGAAGCCAGGGCAGGTGAGACACTCACTATTTTCCTGTAGAAGCTAGAGGCAGGGCCAAAAGGTATAGCCGTGTGTCTGCAAATTGATCAAATTACTGTGTCTGTATTTTTACTCCACCTTGAATGTTAATTCAACTGTTGTTAGCAATCCATACTGTATGTCTTGACTGTTAGAGCACAAGAATCCGTGTCTTTTGGGCATCTGCCCACGCAGGTCTGGTCCCACCGCTCCGTGGGGCCTCGGCCTTCACAGAGAATCCATGTTTAACTTCAATAAACACGACAAGAAGACCAACCATCATCTCTGCTTTTTCGTCCATTCACCGTTGCCTGGTTCGACTTGGGAACAATTCTTAGTTCTCATTTTGAGACTATCACTATTTTGTGGGAAAATATACCACAATAGCAATACTGTTGTACTTTTGCTCAAGGAAATGTTGAATTCCAGACTTGTACTTGTTGCAGTACAAGCTGTCAACATGGTGAGACTCGACACGTTGGAATCTCATATCTGAGTGTCTCTACTGCATTATGCAGCTATGTGATGGTGTTAAGGACCAGGCCAAGAGCACACAGTACAGAGCACTAGAGTTTTCAGGACAACATCAAATGTTGACACTGACAGATACTCACGTTTTGTAATGAGTTGACTCATTTGAGGTTTAAGCCAATCTTCTCCTCCATGTTTCACTCTGTAGGAAGTAGAACAAAAATGCATCAATGTCTAACTGTCTAACACAACAATGTCAACTAGGTGACATTAGAGTTCTCAATGGGCCTGAAAATTAAGGCCCGGCTCTAAATGGGCCCTAACTGACCAGGCCCGAGTCCCGGCTCGGCCCGACTAAACAGAATAGATTCCAGGGCCGACCCGGCCCTGAACTGTCGGGCCTGGTGAGAGTAACAGTGAAATGCCAATAAGGTGCCACCTGCATAACAGATAACAGACAGACGGAGCACTACTATTATTATTATAATAATTCTAGGCCTGACCTTCGATCATGATTTCCGTGATCGAAGCATAGCGGAAAAAAACGATTGAAGATCTTCGCTTCGACCCCCCCCCCCCCCCCCCCCCCCAGTTTGACCCACACGTCGCAGATGCAAAATAGAAATGGCACGAAGAAACGGTAGGCCTAGTCATAATGTCCAGTTAGAACAAGAGAACAACACATTAAATGTTGTTTTGTCGTGAAATGTACTGAAATAAAGCATAATTTTTTAGCGAGCCTTATTATTATTACAGTATTATGAAGCAGCGTGCAGCGACATCCTGCACAAAGCCTTGGAGTATATGCAAACTCCGTTCACTTAATGGGGCCAGTCCAATGGCGGCTCTTCTACATAAAAATGCATTGGCAACAACCCGTTTTGAATAATCTTAAACCCCTTCATTTTAGATCGTTTATTTACTGTACAATACTTTTAAGATGTTGCATGCCTAAAATATCTCTTCTTTGCGTCTCCCTAGTTGAAAGTGATGCATTTTCAACTCCAGCTTGTCTCTATTAAGGCTGCATGAACATCAGCTCGAGCGCTCAGTTTGTGACACCCTCAATGTCGCAACTCTGACACTAAAGGCTCCGATGACCAAAAGGGCAGAGACGTGCGCACACACACACACAGATAAAGGAGTCTTCAGCCCCTGCCCAGTGCCCATTTACTCAGTTTATAAGACTGGGTATGGCCATGGTCACCCACCCCCCGCCCCTCAAAAACCTTTGCTCGTCTATGGAAATAGTTCGCCTCTTTTTTTCTCTTTCCAAGCAGCGCTGACAACACGCTGCTACTCACTCACGTTGTTGTTGTTGTGTCTGTTGTCCATACAGCTTCCAGATTTGGGAAGGTTGACAACGTGGTCCTTGTATTTGTGTGTAGTGGGCATGTGGGATTATTTCTTGACATGAAAAAGTTCAGGAGCAAGAACTGGACCACCACCACCGCGTTTACTGTTAGTCAATGTGGGGGTCCCCTGGCATGAAAACGTTTGGGACGACTGGAATATAAAGTCTTGTTCCCGTCGTAATCGTGTCATTTCTGTTACAGAGCTGGTCAGGTTTATCAGTGCTGTGTTGCCTCTTTGCGTTCCCTCATCTTTGCTGATAATACTGAATACAGCTACAGTTCAACAACATTTCATTGAACGCAACGGGGCTATGTGTTGTGTAGAGGACCGTGGCGTGCCTTCTTTAATAAATCAACACTTAAATGTTTGTCCCTGAAAGGCTAATGAAAGGCTCTATCTAGCCTATCAACTCTCTGGCTACTGTTATCCACGCGCCTCCTTCCTTCTACTGGACAGTACAGTAGGCCTGCTCGTTGAAGCAGCCGCATGACGGTCGCTCAATATCAGTGAGTCGTTGATGGCTCCAATGCGCGGTGCGCAAACTATGGCCCGCGGCCCAAAATGGGCCGGCGCGCGGACCAAAAGCGGCCGTTTTTTTTTTGTTTTTTTGCGATTCTTCGATCTTTAATTTCAAGATCGACGCCCGTGCCCCGCGATTGAACATCGAATAATCGATTTTTTAGGGTCAGCCCTAAATAATTCAATATATATTATATTTTCATGGAACCCAAGGCCCAAACTGGCCCTACTGATTAGCATTAGATTTTAGACCCTAAAATATGGGTTTGGTACTGGTCAGGTTGGGGTGGAGTTAGAGAACTCTCTAACACTACAGTGTTTCTCCTATCATTATCTTGGTCCTGCAGCTCATCCAGACATACTCACTGCTGCCCAGTTTGGATCTCATCACCTCCTCAGACTCCACCTTAACCTCTATAGCACTACACTCTCCTTACATTTTAGTTCATTTGTTGTTGATTACAGTACAAATGCTATGTTAATTGCATTGTTCTGTCTGCATGCTTTGTGACATTGGGTCAGAGTGAATCCAGTGTTAAGGGAAACAGTGCACTGTCCAACATGGACACAGTCCAGGTCTACTCACTTGCAGTTCTCCAGGACTGAATCATTCACCATGTTGAGGCTCAGGTCCAACTCTCTTAGGGAGGGATTAGAGCTTCCAGCTGAGGCCAGAGCTTCACAGCTTCTCTCTGACAGGATGCAGTGAGCCAGGCTGAAACACCACATGAAAACATACATACGGAACATGAATTAATCAATAAATAAACAAACACATTTACATTATGCATTATTCCTGGATTTAGAATCTGCTTACAGCCATCTTTTTGGTACACGCTAATTAAGCTTGTTAAATAATTAAGCAAATTAAATGTATGTATGATTTGTGAGTTTTGTCAGATATTTTTTAATTCACCATTGTTTGATTGTCATGGTGAATATCCAGAATTATCAATCCATGCTAAACTGCACACACACACACACACACACACACACACACACACACACACACACACACACACACACACACACACACACACACACACACACACACACACACACACACACACACACACACACACACACCTTAGTTGCCAACGATGAACCTTTGCCCGAAAAAGCCAGCAAATTGTTACACAGTATCTCATGTCCTCAAGGTGGATCTGACCCATATTTCATAATCCATCCTAATTGGTCCACAGATCAATGGATCTCAAAGTAATTCATGTCAAAGATGCCAAAAAATGTAATTTTGTAAATGTAATTATTCAAATGACCATTTGCTGTGAAATAATATATTTATCTTTAAGTTGCACACAATTTAAAGATTTCATTAAAAAATAGCATATCTACAAGCTCAAGTGCTGCTCTAAGAGCTTGTAGAAGTCCTGATAATTGGACTGGTCACTCCCTTACTTTAGAACCTCCAGTCTGCAGTTTGGGCTCTTCAGTGCAGCACAGAGCAGCTCCACTAGTCCTGAGTCCTGCAGGTTGTTTTTACTGAGGTTTAGAACTTCCAGTCTGCAGTGTGGACTCTTCAGTGCAGCACAGAGCAGCTCCACTGAGTTCTGCAGGTTGTTTTTACTGAGGTCCAGTTCTCTCAAATGGGAAGGATAAGAGCTGAGAGCTGAACACACAACTTCAATGTCCGTCTTACTGAGTTTACAGCCAGCAAATCTGTAAATGCAGATTAAATAAGACATTGTCAGAACAAATTATACTTATACCTCCAATTATATCATATTATACAGTGTGTATATATCATAATTTGGTTTTAAAAATGTTTTAAAGTAATTGTACCTTTGGGTTGTGACTCTGGACAAAAAAATCAACCAACTCCCTACAAATCAGTTTGTTGCATTGGTGTGGTATGTCTTAAAGACATAGTCCGGATTTTTTTGTTAAGCTGTATGAAATATGTTATGTACTCTATACGCATGGATTGATAGGGAATAAGGAGGAGACCCTCAGTTTGGGAACACCAGGCGTAGACTAATAGAATGATAATTGTACAGTATGAATTGATTATGTATTCATGCGTACCACATGACCATAAAGCTTGTGGCATAGCTTCAAGGTCGTGAACATACAAAATAACCGATCTACAAGCTCATAAGTATTGTGTCGATGAGCTGTGATTGAATTCAGTTCAATTTTATTTTTTACACTTTAGACTGTAGAGAACCAACTTACATCCCACCCTGAGCATTTAGCAATGTTAAGATAGTGAGCTTGTTGATCATTTTGCATAACCATTTCTAGGTCAGAGTATTATATGCATTATATGCATAAAGAGATATTACACTTTCAATAAGATGTTCAATAAGATATTAATACATCATCACCATATACAGTGCATAATAAAACAGAAGTGATAATAAAATGGTAAATATATGTTACTTTAGAACTTCCAGTCTGCAGTGTGGACTCTTTAGTGAAGCACAGAGTCCTGAGTCCTGCAGGTTGTTTTCACTGAGGTCCAGTTCTCTCAAATGGGAAGGATTAGAGCTGAGAGCTGAACACACAACTTCAACCTCTGTCTTACTGAGGTTACAGCCAACAAGTCTGTAAATGCAGATTAAATAAGACATTATCGAACAAAATGGTACCTAGTTCACTGTCATGGAAGTTATTAAATAAATGTTCTATTACCCAGAAATAAACAGCATTGTACAATAGACAACAGCACAGAATGAAATAAACAACTACATTGCATATTTTCTCTCTTAACTTTTGAAATGTTACAAACAAGCTGCTGGAGACGAGTATTCAGTCTCTGTTTCTGTTCTCTGTCTCCTCAAGCTGGCCCACAGCTGCTGGCTTTACTGTTAGTTTGTATTTGTAGTATGTAGTAGTATAACATTTAATATCATACAATATTATAAGATTTCATAAGATACAGTAATATAACATTCCACAACCTACAGGATTATAACATTCCATAACCTAGAATAGTACAACATTCCTATAGATGCTACTGGTGCTCTGACGACTGACCACTAGTGGTGTTGTGACGTAGGCTGAACCAATCAAATAACCAATAAATAATAGTGTGTAGATCTTAACCAGTCAGTGTTTGAGGCTGTAAACAACGTTACTGCACAGTGTGTTGGCACTCATGGTATGTTTGGACAGAATTAATCTGTGCCAATGTACCACGAGTGACAACACGCCGTTTACATTGATTACTGTGTAGATGAGGTGTAACAATCAGCAATTTGTCAAGGTCAAAAGAAAATGCACAGATAGATAAGAAAGTTATATTACTGTCTGTTTGACAGACAATATTGAAATGTTTTATTGTATGTGTCAGCCTTCATATCAATGACGATTTACTATAAGATGTTTCTATTGACTTGACTACTAACCGAGCCTTTGTGCAGTTCCTCACAGCTGGGACCAGTCTGTGTCGAAACTGCTCTGCGGTGTTGTATTTTTTCAGGTCAAACTCTTCCAGTGGCTCCTTTGAGTTCAGCAGCATGACGGCCAGAGCTGAGCATTGGCTACCAGTCAGTTTCTTATTTGATTTGTTCTTTGACTTCAGGTACTTTTGGATGTCCTGATGTAATGACTGGTCGTTCATCTCCATCAGACAGTGGAAGATGTTAATACATCTGTCAGGAGAAGCATCATCAGTGTACATCCTCCTCAGGTTCTGGATGGCTTTCTTGATCTCCTCTGGACTGTTCTTTGTCTGATATAGCAGACCTCCTAACAGACTCTGGTTTGACTCTAGTGAGAGACCATGAAGGAAGCGGACAAAGAGGTCCAGGTGGCCATTTTTACTTTTGAGTGATTTTTTTAAAGCAGCTTTCAGGAAGTTGGAGAGTGAACTATCACTGTTGTATTCCTTAACCTCCAGGAATGTCTTCAGTACCTCCACGTTCTTCTGTGAGAAACAGTGCATCAGATAGACTGCAGCCAGAAACTCCTGGAAGATCAGATGAACAAAGCTGTAGACCGTTTTCTGGAAGAGCACACCCTCTCTTTTGAAGATCTGTGTATACACACCCGAGTACAACGAGGCATCTTTCACATCAAGACCACACTCTTCCAGGTCTTCTTGGTAGAACATGATGCTACCTTTCTCCAGATGTTCAAACGCCAGCCTGCCCAGCTTCAGAAGAACTTCCCTGTCACTCTCTGTGAGCTGCTGTTGATTCACATCATGTGTCTGAGCATACTTCTTCTTCTTCCTGTTTGTCTGAACCAACAGGAAGTGGCAGCACATCTCAGTCAGGGTCTTGGGCAGCTGTCCTATCGTGGTGTGTGTCCTCAACATGTCCAGCAGAACGGTAGCAACGATCCAACAGAAGAGTGGGATGTAACACATGATGTGGAGGCTCCTCGATGTTGCCAAGTGTGAGAGGACTTTGTCAGTCAGCGCCTCTTCACTGAATTTCTTCCTGAAGTACTTCTCCTTCTGGGGCTCTGTGAACCCTCGCACTTCTGTCACCATGTCAACACATGACAGAGGGATCTGATTGGCTGCTGCAGGTCTGGTGGTTATCCAGAGGAGGGCTGAGGGGAGCAGATTCCTCTTGATGAGGTTTGTCAACAGAACATCCACCGATGATGTCACTGTGACATCAGAGATGATTTCATTTTTGTCGTAGTGCAATGGAAACCTGCTTTCATCGAGACCATCGAAAATGAAGCAAACTTTCCATGCAGCAAGATGCTCTGCTGTGACCTTCTTTAACGTTGGGTGGAAATCATGGATCAGGTTGATGAGACTGTACTGCGCATCTCTGACCAAGTTCAGCTCCCGGAATGAGAACCAGGAGATCTATATCTTGATTCTCCAAACCTCTTGCCCAGTCCAGAGCAAACTTGCGTGCAGAGAATGTTTTTCCGATGCCAGCGATGCCATTGGTCAGAACTGTTGTGCTGGGTGTCGTTCTCCCAGGTGGGATGATCTTAAAGATTTTACAGCAGTTGATTGGATCATCATGGAAGGTCTTCATGTTGGAAGCTGTCTCAAGCTGTATCACCTCATGTTGGCTGTTAACCCCTTCACTCTGTCCCACTGAGACGTAGAGCTCTGAGTAGGTGCTGGTGAGGGAGATTCCAGATTCTCCTGTCATGTGGTCTTGTACTTCATCATGAATATTCATAGTGACCTTGTAATCGATCAAATCATTGTGCAGTCCAGCTGTGGTTTGACGGGGTGTGTTCAATCCAGGTGTGGTGTGACCAGGTGTGTTGGGTCCAGGTGTGGTTTGACCAGGTGTGGTTTGACCAGGTGTGTTGGGTCCAGGTGTGGTGTGACCAGGTGTGTTGGGTCCAGGTGTGGTGTGACCAGGCGTGTTGGGTCCAGGTGTGGTTCTGGCAGTCTTTCCACAGTAGGGACAGCCACAGTGTCCTGTGGGATCAGACTGGTCCCAGTATGAGGTGATGCAGTGTCTACAGAACCAGTGTCCACAGCTGATAGAGACTGGATCTGTCAGAACCTCCTCACACTCTGAACACCTGGACGTCTGAACACCTGGACCTGGATGCCTCCTCTTCCTCTCCCTCTCCCTGTGGAGATGAAGGACATTTATTACTATACAATAGTCTTAATACAGGCTTAGTAAAACTATGTCCTACTATGTCTTAATGCAGACATAGTAGGACATAATATGTGATAATTTCCACGTCATGGAGCTGTCTGCTGTAATAAATCTTTAATTCATAAATTATATTTTGAGATATAAATTATGTATGAAATGTTTGTTCTCAGGGCAGTTGAGCCAGTATGGTCAGTACACACTAACGCATTGTAATAGTAGCCTGGCTTTAGTTACCAACTAATCAAATCATTAAGAAGAATACAAATAAACTACATTTTCATATCTTCTTACTAATATTGTTGCCATGCCTTGTCTCAAAATGAGCTTTCTTTTTACAGGGCGTAAACATATTTCTATAAAATACTTTTTTCAAATTAATAGGGAAATCACTTCTGTAATTAGGCACCCTGATGTCACTGCGGAGCTCTATAATATTGGCAAATGGCCAAAGGTGACAACGGTACAGAGGATCTGTACAGTTGTACAGATCCTCAATCACCTTTCAAACATGTATTTAACAGTATTAAACTGAGCAGTATAGTATATTCATTAGAATTACAGCAGGATTCTTCATCTTCAGAGTATTTTCTTCAACTGCATCTTCTTTTTACTTCAACCAATGAAAAACTACTTAATAGTTAATTACTATATGTATTTATGTATTAATTGTCTATCTTTCCAATTGATGTTCATGGAGATCAGTGGTCTTACTGTGTGTGTGGAGGTCCAGGTTCATTACTGAAGACAGGAGGTGTTCCCATAGACCAGTCACTCTTCATAGACACACAGCTGGGAGTTGGAGACTCTGATCTGTGGTACACATTTCTGGAATCATAAAAATATTTCTATAATCATCCTATGAATACAACTATTCAGTATTTGAACAAATTGCATTTGTGGTGTATTGATGTACTGTATGTACAGTATATTTAGTGATTGTCCTGTAAGCCTGTGAGGACTGGGCATCTGATGCAAGACAATAACAAAAAACTATCAATCTATAGATATATTGATCATATGTCTGTATCTGCCCAGTCTGTGATTTCTTTACTGGCTGTGGTTGGTAGTTTTATAGTGTTACTTTTATATACTGTAGTTGGTAGTTACACTATATAGTGTTATAGTGTTGTTCATATTGTATAGCGTTGTGTACTGTATATTGTATAGTTTTGTGTGTATTGTACAGCCATTTTGACCAATGGCCATAATTTATTCCATACAAAGGAGAACTCTGCATCATGAAGTCAAAATTCCGTTAACCCCTCAACTATATTATAATGCTGAGTTACCTCACTTTTTTAATGGGTAAAGGTGACAGCTAGTTGGTCTTTGCTGTACAGATCCTTGATCATCTTAACAATTCATTTCAAAAAGATTTATCTATTGGAATTACAGCAGGTTTCATTATCTTCTAATCCATACTATAATCGACGAAATGTCTGTCTGTCCGTCCGTCTGAATGAATGTCTGAAACACAAATAACTCCGCGATGGCACCACCAATCGCTGTAAGTTTTCACCATAATATCATGAAGAGAGTGACGAAGCCCCTTTTGCCAAATTAACACACCGTTGATTTATAATGAATTTATTTGTGCACGACAATTTCCCCATTAGTTTATATGGGGAAAGTGCCCCCGCCCCTATCATGCACGTCACAAGCGACCGGCTGCCACATAGCCCATCTCTCTCTCAAACTGGAGCTCGAAGTGTTGCACGCCGACCCAACATGGAATATCATTGCGGGGAATAGAAACGCATGGACACGAGTGAGACGCTAGCGCAACGACTACAACGAATCGCCGACCCTCGCTCAACGCATTGCATTGCCTGCTCTGCTGCTCGCTCAATGAAGAAATAAAACATAGCCTCGATTATCTGCCTCGCGGCGTGTCGGCTGCGCGGCGTGTCGGCTGTGTGGCTGCTTTTACACAATAGTAGGGACGTGCATAATGATGGACAGTTGCTTGAGAGGATTGCAGCTGGTCTCCAGGCTAAATTTTGGAAAGTTGCTTAACCACATGTAAATCTTTGGCAGTTTGACTGTTTTGTTTCCGAAATTCAGACAAAAGCAAAATAAATCGTTTGGCTTTTCTTTTCAATCAAGAAAAAAACATAGCCTCGATTATCTGCTTCGCAGCGTGCCGGCTGGCTATGGAGTTTTCTGCCCTTTTATTATATACGACCGCGGACCACGGTGCTATATAATTGATATAAAAGTAGGCTACTGTACACATTAAAAGGTACCCAGGAAGGATCAGGACCCCTTAGGGACTGTTCCGTTTGGTGGTCCCTGGAAACACAAGCACACAGCGTGCGACACTAACTGTGTGTGTGTGTGTGTGTGTGTGTGTGTGTGTGTGTGTGTGTGTGTGTGTGTGTGTGTGTGTGCGCACGCTTACTAAAGGCTCTTTCAGAGTCTAGAATTTCGGTGGCCACCGTGACCACCGCTCAGAGCACCGCGACCACCGCTATTTCATAGACCACTAGCAGCACCTCGCCCTCCCTCCCCTGTTCTCCTCGCGGCCATTGTTGTTTATTTTCCCCTCTGCTTTTCTCTCTACTTCCTACCTGCCTCAATTATAATAAATTCTGATGCTTTTATGTTTATTTCGTATTCTGTTTATGTCATTGTGTCTATCTTTTCTTTCTTTTTTTTACCAGCTGGCAGCCGTTAAAAACAAGCGGTGCGGTGGTTAGTAAAATCCGAGAGGAGGGCTGGGAGGTGCGGTGGTTGCGGTGGTATGACGTCATATTGTAGGCAACTGTGGTCGCGGTGGGCACCGAAAATCCATCTCTGAATAGGCCTTAAGACTCACCACCCTCCACTTTCTAAACCAGTGGTTTCATGATGTTCACACAAACACCTACTTTAATGCAACCAAAATATGTATCACCAGTTAACTGTGCACCTTGCTTTGCTATGACTGCTTCCCCTTTTCCCATGATCAAGTATCCACAACTACAACAGATCTGCAGTACTTCATCAAAATACATTATTGGTATTGATATTAAATCACATTAACCACACTGTAGATCATTTGGTGTTCATATATTCACAACGGGTAAGGTCCTAGTCTATCTAATTATCTACTGATGATCTTTGTCTGCTCAGTTGATGTTCACAGAGATCATCAGTGGTCTTACTGCATGTGTGGAGGTCCAGGTTCATTACTGAAGACAGGAGGTATTCCCATAGACCAGTCACTCTTCATAGACAGAAGGCTGGGAGTTGGAGACTCTGATCTGTGGTACACACTTCTGGAATCATAGAAATGTTTCTATAATCATCCTATGAATTCAACTGTTCAATATTTGACCAAATCATGTTTGTGGTGTATTGATGTACTGTATGTGCAGTAATGTAGTGATTGTACTGTAAGCCTGTGAGGACTGGGCATCTGATGCACGAAAATAACAAAAAGCTATCAATCTAGTAGTTTCACTGTATAGAGTTATAGTGTTGTTCATACTGTATAGTGTTGTGTATATTGTACAGGAGAACCAACATACTGTGTGTGTGGAGGTCCAGGATCATTACTGAAGACAGGAGGTATTCCCATAGACCAGTCACTCTTCATAGACACACAGCTGGATGTTGGAGACTCTGATCTGTGGTACAGTTGTCATAATCATAGAAATCATAGAAATATTTCTACAATTACCATGTGAAAATGAAGAACTCGATTTATTCAACATGTGTTGTTGGGAGGTCTCATGTTTAGTTTTTAGTGACATTGATGTTGGAGAACCAAGAGGTGCAAGCATAGTCAAAGTGGCTTTGAATTATTGAGGGACCCAGCAAGAATCTAGAGAGTACTAAAAGGATGGAAAACGACCTGGCCTATATCGGAATTGGCCTGGTGGGCTGATACATTATGGCTGGCCGGTCCGAGTTTCGCCCCTGCTGTTGGAGTGGCCGCTCGCGCCTGTGACTGTCACTGCTTGGTCAGCCCATGTTTGTAAATAGCCAATCCACAAGCTCAACGTGTCACGCTGTGTGTTTGTGTTTCCAGAGAAACAAGACAAAATGCTCAGTCATGTTTGATGCCTTTTATGGTATGAAATGGGGCATGGAACAATACAAATTAAGTTTCCTATGACTTAGGGTCAGTTTACCGTAGATTAATTTACACGCAGTGTAAATTTCCATTGTGAATTTGATCCATAGTTTGTAAACTGTATAGGAGGATGGACATACTGTGTGTGTGGAGGTCCAGGTTCATTGCTGAAGACAGGAGGTATTCCCATAGACCAGTTACTCTTCATAGACAGAAGGCTGGGAGTTGGATACTCTGATCTGTGGTACGAATGTGTGGAATTATATGGAAATATTTCTACAATGACCAAATGTGTGATAAATATCAGAAAGATGCTACCGTGTCACATTATATTAATTTACTTATATTGTCCTTGTAAAAAGTATGTAGTATGTTTTTTTCACTCATTTCATAATGAGACAATGTGTACTGTACTGGAGGATTGACATACTGTGTATCTGGAGGTTCAGGTTCATTACTGAAGACAGGAGGTATTCCCATAGACGTGTCACTTTTCATGGAAACACAGCTGGGTGTTGGAGACTCTGATCTGTGGTACACATGTCTGGAATCACTAATCCATGTTTTTTTTTGGGAGGTCTTAAGTTTAGTTTTTAGTGACATTGAGATTTTGGAGAACCAAGAGTTGCAAGCATAGTCAAAGTGGCATTGAATTATTGCAGCCGCTTCGACCTCTATCCATCGATTGAATAGACACTTATCAACAGAAATGTTACGATCCAATCGTGCCGGTATAGCAGATATTCAGATACCCGCCGGGCAAGTAGATATTTTGTATTCATTGCATCGGTGGATCACGGATACTACTAGTAGGGCGGGGCGAAGCATAGTTTTACTGAAGTTATGTTTAGGGTTAGTAACCGCATAAAGCACCGTCTAACCCTAACCCTAGCCTAATCCTAAACCCTAAACATAACCTCAGTAAAACTAGGCTATGCCTACACCTAACCCCAACCCTAAACTTAACCTCAGTAAACTTATGCCTAAACCTAACCTAACCCTAACCATAACTTCAGTAAAACTTCCTTCGCCCCGCCCTACTAGTAGTATCCGTGATCCACCGATGCAATGAATACAAAATATCTACTTGCCCGGCGGGTATCTGAATATCTGCTATACCGGCACGATTGGATCGTAACATTTCTGTTGATAAGTGTCTATTCAATCGATGGATAGAGGTCGAAGCGGGTGATTATTGACGGAGAGAGGCCCCCTAGAGAGCAATTATTTTTCTTGACAAAGGAGGAAATTCTCACAAAAAAGGAAGCAGACTGTAATTCACGTACCGGTATTCATATTTACAAAGGTGTGCTGTCACAATAATTATCAGATAACCACACCAGCAAAACTATGTTATTCTCGTCCCTAGTTGTATAGTGTTATACAGAAGTATTCACATACTGTGGAGGTCCAGGTTCATTACTGAAGTCAGGTGGTTCATGACTCTTCATAGACACAGATGGAGACTCTGCTGTGTGGATGTGATGTTGATCAGCTTTACCCTCCTCTCTCTCCTCACACTGACTCATTTTTGGTTTGTACTAAACCTGTCAAGAGCACACACACACACACACACACACACACACACACACACACACACACACACACACACACACACACACACACACACACACACACACACACACACACACACACACACACACACACACATTAGTGTGTGTGAGTTTGCATATGTGATGTATTCATTATACAATAAGCAAGCATGTCACTAATAAACAAATACTTTGACAGACCTTTTGGGGCATCCCTAGTTGTGAGTCTATGGGTATATAGTTGTTGAAACCCTCGAACAACCAGTCTGTGGGTATAATGTCCTAGTTGTTGAAACCCTCTAACAACCAGTCTGTGGGTATAATGTCCTAGTTGTTGAAACCCTCTAACAACCAGTCTGTTGCTATAATTAATGTCCATACTTTGTGACATTATGATATATTATTACATTATTATAAGAGCATGCGTATATAGTTAGCAGAGAGGGAGGCGCTAACATCTTCCTCTGCTGTAAGAAATGTCATAGTCAAATCTGATCCTTCATTATTATTATATTGTTTTTACTATGTGCCACACACATCAATCAATCAGGCCCAGGCATTAAGTGAACAAACCAAGGAATCTCTTGAATCGCTGAATTAGAAACAGGTTTTGCCAGTGAATTCACAGACATGTGTGGGTGTGCACGTCTGTGTGGGTATGTGTAGCATCTGTGTGTGTGTGTGTGTGTGGGTATGTGTAGCATCTGTGTGTGTGTGTGTGTGTGTGTGTGTGGAACTTGGAACTAGACAAGCAAAATTCTTTCAATTTACCATACCATTCAATCACTATCTAGGTTCATATCTAGGACATTAGACTCTAGACAAAATACACAGACACATACAGTATTTTCTTTCTCTTTTAATGCTCTTCTCTTTTACTGTTTTTCATACAGTAGCAAATAATTATAAGGTATATTCTAACCCTGAAAACTCATGCAGGTACAAAATCTGTCTCTGTAACTCCCTAACCTCAGCGTCCGAAGGCCATGGAACAGTAACTCTGCCCTTTGCTGGGGAAGTAGCTACACACACTTTTTGGAATGTGTTGTTTGCACGCCCAAATCTACCAGCCTTCCTCATATCACTACACCTTGATGTTACCAATTGGTATTATGTTTTATATACTTTAAATTGTTTGTTCATCACCTGTGTGTAGTTGTTGGTGTAGCACGCACCAAAATGGCAAACTCTTACACAGTAATAAGGAAAGGACATTTTTACACTATTAATTTTAAGCTATCATTTTTCTGTGAGGTGTGATATGGCGAAAACTGTACACTAAACATTAGAGGCAAAAGCAGTCTCTTGGAAGATGATATTGTAGGTTTATTTACGTCAGGATAGCATCATCATTGCATCGTCAGGATTGTATTCAGGCAAGCCTAGTCATTGTAGCATAGCATTCCATGTACCTGAGCCCATATTGAAGGCCCTGTGACCTTCCTGTGGCTCAGAAGCCAATCTCTCTGTTCGATTCTGTCCCTGTAGGCTATTCTCTAGTGGCTTATATTGGCCGGAAGTCCCACCCAGGGGTGG
>CM076970.1:55975213-56010213 GCA_039105355.1 Benthosema pterotum | reverse complement strand
AGGCCTGACCCGACATTTAGGGCCTTGTCAGGCGTAAAATCTATGCCAATCAGTAGGGCCGGGTTGGGCCTCTGGCTCCATGAAAAAATAATATATATTGAATTATTTTATTATAGTTAAAACAATAGTTCTTTTCTGTATTCACCAGTTATGCTGTTGATTGGCATTTCACTTTTACTCTGTAATTCTCAAATTCTTCTTATTAAATTATTATTATTATTATTTTTAAAACAAACACAGCACCCTTGTTGAGAGGGGGCAAACACAAATCCTAGGAGTATAACAAAATGCTCATTCATTTCCCAGACTATAGTTCTAGTAAAGTGATTAAAAACACTTACCCGATGTTAATCTTCAGGCTTTAATCCAATGTGGATCAAAATGGAGTCCAGAGTGTTCAGTTCTCTGTTGTTTCTAAATAGTCAACGTTTTATTATCACATACAGTAGCCTCGACAGCCAGGCTTTCGTTTTCATCCGTGTTGTGTTGGAAAGCCTGTTGTTCTAGAAGTGGGAGTCAACCCTTCCGGCTGGGCGTCACTCCAAATGATGTGACACAGCATGGCTGATCTAGTCAAATCTGCTAAACCGTTGAGTCGGTCCCTGCCTCTCTACACACACATGTATGCACACACACAGGCCACCTGATCAGGCATGGAAACGCGCTGGTGTGTGTGTGTGTGTGTGTGAGTGTGTGTGTGTGTGTGTGTGTGTGTGTGTGTGTGTGTGTGTGTGTGTGTGTGTGTGTGTGTGTGTGTGTGTCCGCACCCGCTTCGACCTCTATCCATGGATTGAATAGAGCATAATCACAAGTAATCACACGATCGAATACAACGAGTAGACGCAGATAATAGATACCCGCCGGGCAAGTAGATATTTTGTATTCATTGCATCGGTGGATCACGGCTACTACTAGTAGGGCGGGGCGAAGGAAGTTTTACTGAGGTTATGGTTAGGGTTAGGTTAGGTTTAGGCATAAGTTTACTGAGGTTAAGTTTAGGGTTGGGGTTAGGTGTAGGCATAGCCTAGTTTTACTGAGGTTATGTTTAGGGTTTAGGGTTAGGCTAGGGTTAGGGTTAGACGGTGCTTTATGCGGTTACTAACCCTAAACATAACTTCAGTAAAACTATGCTTCGCCCTGCCCTACTAGTAGTAGCCGTGATCCACCGATGCAATGAATACAAAATATCTACTTGCCCGGCGGGTATCTGTTATCTGCGTCTACTCGTTGTATTCGATCGTGTGATTACTGGTGATTATGCTCTGTTCAATCCATGGATAGAGGTCGAAGCGGCTAGTGTGTGTGTGTGTGCTGTACACTTTGGGCCAAATATGTTTTTGTGACTTCTCATTTGCTTTTTTTGTATACAGTGGAGTTGGGGTCATATAGTCATAGACATGTTTATAGTTCTGTAGCTGCATGCATGCAACCTCATGTACTACGCACATGCATAACAATGCGCTGTTGACAGCAGGCTTAACACTTAGCCTACCTGGCAGGACGTTTGTTTTGTTTTGCATAACATAGACAACATAAACATAAACATTGCATTACCCAATGTTTTCCCAGTATACGCCCTAGTAGTCACTTGCTGTTGGGAGTTATTTTTCTTTTTGTGGAAACTGGAATTATAAGGCATAATCACTACAAATGTGACTTTACGTTCTCTACCAATAAATCTATAGATCATATGAAAAAATGCATAACCATCAGCTCCTCATGTATTGTACTTCTTTGTCCCCGATACAGACAAGTAACAGAGCCTTCAGTGTGGCAGCAACAACTCCAACTCCCAGAGGGCCATGCAGCAGCAGCAGAGCTGGTAGAGAACTACAACTCCCAGCGGGCCGTGCAGCAGCAGAGCTGGTAGAGAACTACAACTCCCAGAGGGCCGTGCAGCAGCAGTAGCAGAGCTGAGACAAACATTCCATAGAAGAACAGAGAGGTGGACCCCAAGGACTGACTGGAAACAAGTAAGACAATGTTTGGACATTATTGTACCTTTGGGACAATTGATGTTGCCTTTGGGATAGGGTTTAATAGTAACGGTAAGACACTGTTTGATGTTGTCTTTGGTCTAGGATTTAATAGTAACAGTAAGACATGGTTTGATGTTGTCTTTGGGCTAGGATTTAATAGTAACAGTATGACACAGTTTGATGTTGTCTTTGGGATAGGGTTTAATAGTAACAGTATGACACAGTTTGATGTTGTCTTTGGGATAGGGTTTAATAGTAATGGTAAAACACTGTTTGATGTTGTCTTTGGATTGGGGTTAATATTAACTGCCTCTTGTTGTCCTATATGTGACCCAGAGTGAAAGGGAGACAGTCATTGGATTATTATTTGTTTTTTCCGGTCATAGAATCAGAGTATGTCTGTCAGAGAAACAGTGAGTTGAGAAAACACCTATTACATGTTTAAAGGTGCAGTGAAATGGTTAATTTGGGCATTTTATTTTGAAGTTTCAACTTCAAAGAACGCCAATAATAATGTTTCAATTCAACTGGTAAACTTACCCTGGGCATATTATGTCTGGGGTTGCCAACTCCTAGATTTTCAAATTCTGTGTGTGTGTGTGTGTGTGTGTGTGTGTGTGTATGAGAGAGAGAGAGAGAGAGAGAGAGCTAGCTCCACGGCTAGACTCATAGAAGCAGTGGAGCTCTGGACCAGAGCTATCCATCGTATGCTATTTTTTTGTCGCTATTATTTCCATTTGTTTACTCTGTGATTCTAAAGTGTGTGTGTGTGTGTGTGTGTGCGCGCAGTGTGTACTGTGCATTGAAGGACACTTTTTATTGGTTCTGACTGTGTCTGCATCTGAGTGAGTGACTGCAGTCACGATTACTGCCGATTATCCGCTTTTTATTAACAGCAGTTATAATGTACAAAGCACATCATAGATTTCTTCCAAGCTGTGTCCAGGAGTTGTTTGAGGTTCGAGAGAGCAGATACAATCTTAGGGGATTGGCTATTTTTAAGGGTGCAAAGGTAAGAACAAACAAAAAAGGAAGATGTGTAAGCATTAGAGGTGTCATATTGAGGGTAAGATTAAACGTACAAATTATATATTATATAAATATATATGCATACTTATATCCATTTGTGATCAAGTCAGCTTCTTTGCCGTCTGTCCTTTTCCTTGTCTTTTTTTATTTTTTTTCTCTCTTTCTCTACTCCAACTACTTTTGTCGTGTGTGTGTGTGTGTGTGTGTGTGTGTGTGTGTGTGTGTGTGTGTGTGTGTGTGTGTGTGTGTGTGTGTGTGTGTGTGTGTGTGTGTGTGTGTGTGTGTGTGTGTGTGTGTGTGTGTGTGTGTGTGTGTGTGTGTGTGTGTGTGTGTGTGTGTGTGTGTGTGTGTGCTAGTGCGCTCATGGATGTGCGCGTGTGTGTCTTGTTTCTGCTCTTCTCTCTTCTCTTTCATGATCTACCCCCCCCCCCCCCCCCCCCCCCCCCCTGTGGGTATGCATATTAAAATTTGCCAGTCTGCTGATACCTAACCTTGGAATAGGCAAAATAAGCCATTGGCTTCAGCCTAATCCCTTTTGGTCATGATAATTGTACTGTCTGATGTATGATGTTATGAAAATTTCATAACATCATACATCAGACAGTACAATGTCCACTTGATGACCAAAATAAAGCTGAACTGAACTGAACTGAACAAAGTGCGTCCCACATCAGTTCAATGCGGGACATGTCTTTTAGTAGTCAAATGCGGGACGATCCCGCTTTTTTCTGGGACGTTTGGCAACTCTAATTATGTCCATCTTTATACTGTTGTTGTTTTTGTCATCCTTTCACCAGCATGACTTCACTCTCCTCCACTCACTCAGTGTGGATGGAGCTGTTGTGTTTGTTGTGCTTCAATTTACAATTCCACTTTTACTCTGTCCATCTTGTCCTCTCTTTTCTAAGAGTCTGTGCTAATTTTAAGTCTACTGTTCATGGCAACTCCAAAGCAAATACGTCTGTATGTGCAGCAGTAAACATTATACAAACACTGTGCTAAGCAGCCCAGTTTAAACACTCAATTTACTTTTTGTGCCACAAAAGGCTTTTCACAATAAAACGTCTCTCTTTATCCCCCAATGAACTACATTATACACAGCTTATTGATTTCCTTGATTTCCTTGTTGACAGGAAATGTAGTCTTAATTGCAGCAACTTAACAGTGTTAACTTAACAGTGTTCCAGCTCGCCGTGGTCCCCAGTTCGTCGTGGGCCCTAGCTTGCGGCGAACCATCCCTACTTTAAAGCAGACCTGGGAACAGAGCTGACACTGATCCAGGCCTTCCACTTTCAAAAAAACTTTTGGTCATTTTATGGTCTACTCAGCCTCATGTGAACACACCAGACAGTTTATAAGTTACTCCTTTCAGTATTTAGATATTTGATGTTCATTTTAGCGCCTCCAGCTCCTTCCCATAGAAACCCATTATAACTTTAAACTCCATTTTAACCATGACAGATTATTCGAAAACAACCAGTCTTTTTTTCTGGTGACTGATATTGTCCTCGGAATACGTGAGAGGACCGTGGAATTTCATTTGCAGTTTTTATTTATTTTTTAAAATATTGTTTTGGAAAATGTAGCCGCCTCCATATATTTTTATTTATTTTAAAAATAAATAAAACCTGTAAATGAAATTCCAGGGTCTTCTCACGTATTCTGAGGACAATATCAGTCACCAGAAAAAAGAATGGTTGTTTTCGAATAATCTGTCATGGTTAAAATGGAGTTTTAAGTTATAATGGGTTTCTATGGGAAGGAGCTGGAGGCGCTAAAATGAACATCAAATATCTAAATACTGAAAGGAGTAACTTATAAACTGTCTGGTGTGTTCACATGAGGCTGAGTAGACCATAAAATGACCAAAAGTTTTTTTGAAAGTGGAATACCCCTTTAAGGTGTGGATTTATCACTCCCTGTGTGAAAAGCACTACAGTCATTCTGATAGCACGTGATTTATCACTGATTATCAGTGGTCGGCCTGGTGGATTATTATTATTATTATTATTATTATTACTATGAATTCAATTCAAAGGAGCTTTATTGGCATAATAAAAAATACAGTGCCAAGTGTTAATATAATAACAACAGTTGGAAAAGGAGAAAGTATATACAGTTAACATTGTATAAACATAAAGTATACATAAAATATATACAACCTGGGGTATAGCATTGTATAAACAAAGTATTTACAGTTGTAGGTAAAGCATTGTGATCTATTAATATATACAGTAGCAGCAATTTATTTTGCAGACTTTGGTGTCTCTAATATCTTGGTACAGTGGACAGTATGTGTCTCTGATGGCTTGATACAGTGGACAGTATGTGTCTCTGATGTCTTGGTACAGTGGACAGACAGTATGTGTCTCTGATGTCTTGGTACAGTGGACAGACAGTATGTGTCTCTGATGTCTTGGTACAGTGGACAGACAGTATGTGTCTCTGATGTCTTGGTACAGTGGACAGACAGTATGTGTCTCTGATGTCTTGGTACAGTGGACAGACAGTATGTGTCTCTGATGTCTTGGTACAGTGGACAGACAGTATGTGTCTCTGATGTCTTGGTACAGTGGACACTATGTGTCTCTGGTGTCTTGGTACAGTGGACAGACAGTATGTGAATCTGATCTCTTGGTACAGTGGACACTATGTGTCTCTGATGCCTTGGTACAGTGGACAGTATGTGACTCTGATCTTGGTCTTGGATCAGTACTCTGTATCGACAGATACACTATAGTTCTGGGAATCGGTATCAGAAATTAAGGTCATTAATGGTCATCAGTTCATCTCTAATTCCTCTCTGTCTCAGCGGTGGTGCAGTGGGCATTCAGTCTTCAACCATTGTCCGTCTGTGACTCGCTAGCATCAGAAGACGTTGTGTCTGCAGGGACATACCGCGGCATTGTCTTCAAAGACGGAAAAGTGTCCGTTAGTGCTGCCGTGTCTCGCAGCAGGGACAGGAATGCCTCGCATATGGTTTCTCCCTTGAAAATAATGGTGTCCACAAGCTTGATAGCTGCTTTGCCTGGGTCAGAGATGCTCAACACATTCTGATACTCACGGTCCACCACTAGCTTTTCCTGATATACATACTGGAGGACAGATTCAATGTCTGCTGCCAGGATGGATTGAAGTTTTATTTTGTTTGTTCTGATCAGCTCCTTAGCAGTCATCCCTGGAAGAGAAGGACTGAAAATTAGTTCTGGTGGTTCTCTCTTCCTCTTATGCTGTGGCTGTGGGAGTCGCTAACGGTAAGGTTTTTCAGGTATAAAGGAACAGAGGACAGAGGACAAAGCTGCTGTTCCGTCCCAACTTTAAGTCTGGACAGTTGAACTGCAATATACGAGACAGAAGGAACGCTAGACCAACCTGAACCCTGTATATGAGGTTCAGATTGTTCCTACAGGCTCCTCCTGTCTAATAGTGACCTCATGTTCTCCTGAGAGGTGGACTTAGACATCACATCTCTACAACGCTCATCCTTGAACATATCATTAAGGATTAAATCTAGGATTGGACCCACATCTCCTCACTTTCTCAATCAGAAAACTGAAATTTTGGTCCATAAACTATTTCTCTGCAGGTTCTGGTGAAACTATCTGAGCTCAAAACATTATGTTAACATCATTTTAACATGGAAAGGTCACTTCAATGGATGGCAGCCATCTTGAACTGGGCCAAATTGATTAAAATGGTGTCACATTTAAGATCCCCATGGTTGGCTTGTATTGAAAAAAGTTGTCTTGATACCTTCTAGGCCATCTGGATGAAAAAATATATATTTTATTAATGGAGATAGAGGTGCCATTTTGAATTTTGCGTCTGTACTCAACATTTTTTTCCTTTGAAAGGTACATTCTAAATCTTTTATAAATGGTCCATAGAGGTCAAATCAATCATCAAAAATCCTTGTCTGACACTGGTCACAGAACCTCAGTTTGTAGATCTACAAGCTATAAACTGATGGTCACAGAACCTCAGTTTGTAGATCTACAAGCTATAAACTGATGGTCACAGAACCTCAGTTTGTAGATCTACAAGCTATAAACTCACCTGGTGCAGAAGCAGCTGTTCCTGCAGATTGTGCTGCAAGAAATACAAATTATTTCAAATTATTTTTCAATTATATTTCAATTTATTATTATTATTGTTATTAAAAAACTAAGCAGAGAGTCACTACATGGAGACTGATCTCACCAAAGCACAGTGATTCACCGATTAGCAAGTCCATAAATCAACCCATGAGATCTGTAGGCCTACATATTTAGGCTGCACTACTACTGTTTGGACAGTGGTCTAACACGCTAATTGGCACTCGTCATTCTAGTGCACTTCTAGTTTTATCTACAGTATGTCTATGGGGTTACATCTCCATAGTCATACTGCAGAGAACAGTTCTAGTTGTATCTATGTCTATGGAGTTTCATCTCAGACAGTACAGTTCTAGTTTCATCTACTGTATGTCTATAGAGTTTCATCTCAGACAGAGTACAGTTCTAGTTTTATCTATGTCTATGGAGTTACATCTCAGACAGAGTACAGTTCTAGTTTTATCTTTGAAACTGAGCCACGAGAGACACACGTTTCCGTATTAATTGTTGCGTCAGCTGATGTAGAGGAGCCTATAGGGACGATTCCATCTTCAGTGTAATATGTATAGGTTGTGATTGTTTCTAGGCATGTACTGTATGTAAGGAATTGGCAAATATGTGATTTTTCACTATAATAGGGTGAGAGCGCATTGTTGCATTCCAAGGATCAATTAACGATCATAACTTTACCTTGCAGGTTGATGTGCTGCCACACTGGTCCAGAGTCAGGCTCCAGTAGTTCTATTTCGCGCTCCCATACTGGTCTAGATTCAGGGTCCAGTAGTTTCAGGGAGAAGTGATCTGCATCAATGTCCATATACACCATGAACATTTGGTGGTAGTTTGGTCCATAGTCTTCTACATAAGCTGCAACCTGAAAACAGACTAGTGTTACAGCGGTCTAGTACTAGTGCTGCAGTAGTGATTTGTAATGTATGTATTTGTATTAGTAATACTAATGGTAGTATTGTTCTTGAATGGTAATAGTAATGATGATAGTAGTAGTGGTGCTGGAGTGAAAATAACTCACAAGACACATTTTGTTGTGAAATGACAATAAAGTGCTATATCATATCACTGCCTTATAATAAACATAAGTAAGTTTAATATGTACCTCAGGTTGTACTCTATGTGAAGGATAATAAACAGGAAGGTTTAATATGTACCTCAGGTTGTACTCTATGTGAAGGCCTTATAATAAACAGAAGTAGGTTTAATATGTACCTCAGGTTGTACTCTATGTGAAGGATAATAAACAGAAAGGTTTAATATGTACCTCAGGTTGTACTCTATGTGAAGGATAATAAACAGAAAGGTTTAATATGTACCTCAGGTTGTACTCTATGTGAAGGATAATAAACAGAAAGGTTTAATATGTACCTCAGGTTGTACTCTATGTGAAGGATAATAAACAGAAAGGTTTAATATGTACCTCAGGTTGTACTCTATGTGAAGGATAATAAACAGAAAGGTTTAATATGTACCTCAGGTTGTACTCTATGTGAAGGATAATAAACAGAAAGGTTTAATATGTACCTCAGGTTGTACTCTATGTGAAGGATAATAAACAGAAAGGTTTAATATGTACCTCAGGTTGTACTCTATGTGAAGGATAATAAACAGAAAGGTTTAATATGTACCTCAGGTTGTACTCTATGTGAAGGATAATAAACAGAAAGGTTTAATATGTACCTCAGGTTGTACTCTATGTGAAGGATAATAAACAGAAAGCTTTAATATGTACCTCAGGTTGTACTCTATGTGAAGGATAATAAACAGAAAGCTTTAATATGTACCTCAGGTTGTATGCTATGTGAAGGATAATAAACAGAAAGCTTTAATATGTACCTCAGGTTGTACTCTATGTGAAGGACACTCCATCACTGACAGGCTGTATCTTCGGTCTGGGATGAGATCACAGTAGGGAGAGACCTGGATGCGTTGCTTGTCTTCATGAAATCTCTTCACCTACAATGACAAGAACACAATGTTGATCAGATGGTTCATGTTTTCTATGGAGACTGATGAGGGTGATATCGCTGAAGCTCTCTCTTCAGAGCATCGACAAAACCATCATCCCTAAATGGTAAATGGTGCATTTATATAGCGCCTTTATCCAAGGCGCTTTACATAGCTTGTGCATCACATTCAAGGTACCTACTAGCACATCAGGAGCAATTAGGGGTTCAGTGTCTTGCTCAAGGACACTTCGACACTAACTCTGGGGGAGCCCAGAATTGAACCGGCAACCTTGCGACTCTACCCCTGAGCCACTGCCGCCCAGGGTAGGCTGAAGGCTTTGGTGTCTTCCTACCTTGGCCAACGTGACCTCTGACCAGTTACCAGGTTGACAACGCAAAAAAGAAACCTTTAGACCCTTCCATCCACCCCATGCTTGGCTCATGGACGAGGGTTTTTTATGCGTCTCTGAATGACGTGTAATGATTTTGTGGTGTTTTGACTGTTTGTGTTGAGTTGTGTTTGAAATGTACTGCGGATCTGTAAATGGTGCATGGCAGAGTTGTCATGGAGTCTTGGGGGGACATTGATCATTGTCATCTAATGACAGGCTCTGCGTCTGCTAAATGCCTAAATGGTAAATTGTATGATGTGAGCAGCCTCACTTCACACAGGTGTGATCATGTTTTTGTAAGTTCAACCAATATACTTTACCTCTGTGCAAGGCACTGTACTGGGAAGCAGTAATACACTCAGCACCCTCCGTCTCTGGGCTCTTGACTGTTGTTGGAACAGCAACACCTGAGCACGTTTTGGTCCCCGAAGGAGGCTTAGAATTCTTTCCAGGAGCCCAAAGAGAGACAGATGGTCCACAGTTACAACCACATGAGTCGAAGTCACGATCTCTGGTTGTAAGAGTTTCAGACCCTCCTCTGTGATGTGGGCCACGGACAGATCACCTGTGGAATAAAAGAAAAATAATATTACAGATTCTGTTCCATCTATAGAAAAACTTAAAAGAAACAGACAAGACGGTACAGTACAGTATGTGTGAACTTATTCACTGTTGGCTAAGCCCTACCCACTGCACTAGGCTTTCAGGAGCAAGACAAGAGCTTCAAAATGTCTTCTGGCCTGCAGTAGACTATGTACTGGACTAATGTCTTCTAAATCTAGTACACCAGGCCTGCAGTAGACTATGTACTGGACTAATGTCTTCTAAATCTAGTACACCAGGCCTGCAGTAGACTATGTACTGAATAATGTCTTCTAAATCTAGTCCACCAGGCGTGCAGTAGACTATGTACTGGACAAATCTGTACTGGTCAAATCTGATTGGCTGTCAGGAGTCGGGGAGGAAGTGACAGTTGCTTCCTTTGGACTCCTCTTTGCATTTACTGTTCTGAGTTTAGATCACTACAGGTCGCTTAACAGTGTATAATACAGAGGGAGGAGCTAAAAGTTCATATATTACTATATTACTATACTGCATTATGCATATATTACTACCGTAATTTCCGGACTATAAGCCGCTACTTTTTTCACATGCATTGGACACAGCGGCTTATACAGTGGTGCGGCTAATCTATGGATTGTTACAGGTAACACCCACCAGGGGCGGTCACGCTGAAAGCTTATATGTGCGGTTTATACAGTATATGGAAAGATCTGTATTTTTCCTCCGTGGCTTAAAGTCCGGAAATTACGGTATACTACATTATAGCACCACGTGTGACATCACAGTGTGGCAGGTGTAGCAGACACTTCCCAGGTGTGACATCACAGTGTGGCAGGTGTAGCAGACAGACTGCCCAGGTGTGACATCACAGTGTGGCAGGTGTAGCAGACAGACTGACTAGGTGTGAGGTCACAGTGTGGCAGGTGTAGCATACAGACTCACCAGGTGTGACATCACAGTGTGGCAGGTGTAGCTGGCGGACAGCGTTCTGAGGACACTGGATGTCAAACAGAGGACCTGCAGGAGTTCTTCCTGTGTGCTGGTAGCATCTTTCCTGCCACTGAACAGTCCTGTAGACCACCTCTCCTTCTCCACTTGTTACAAACACCAACGATGTCTCACTGCACTGGAACATCCCCGCCCTGCCGAACTTGAACCTGTGACTCACAAACAAACATTTGTATTGGCATCGTCAATATTTACAAATGACTTAAGTGTATACTGACGATTGGTATTGTCAATATGTACAAGTGGCTTACTCATTAATAGTTAACTACTTAGTAATACTGTATATATACATGTTATATATATAAATGTTTTTGCAGACATTTACGACTGTCAATGTTTAAACATATACATAACTTATTAATCATTTGTTCTTTATCTAATCTAAATTGCTTATAAGTATTATGTAAATTTAGATACATATCATTAGATATGTCGCCCCCCCTGTTGAAATGTGCACTGGAGATGTGGGAGAAAAAAAAAAAAGTCAAAATAACTGTGGGAGCCCAGGGGCCCTCCCTTGAAATTTATTTACATATATTATTTACACTTCTTTGTTTAGATAACTGACCTGTAGTGATTGGTGTACTGCAGTGCTTAATTTGTAACTCGGGAGGTGCCGGAGCGCAACTCATGCGCAGCACGCGTGCATGTGCGTGAGTTGCATGTGCGGGGAGCAGGCATGCGGGACCGCCGAAAAGTCGTTTTTTTGGGCAGAATTGTGTGTGTGTGTGTGTGTGTGTGTGTGTGTGTGTGTGTGTGTGTGTGTGTGTGTGTGTGTGTGTGTGTGTGTGTGTGTGTGTGTGTGTGTGTGTAGCACTACTATGGCACACACAGCCGATCCACAAGCTCAATCCGTAGCGAAATGTGCTTGTGTTTTCAGAGAATCGAGACCACAAAATGTAAGCCCATAAGGGGTCCGTCCGCTTCCTAGGTACCTTTTTATTATAGCGATCATAATCCGTAGGGAGGGGGAGACTAGCCAGCTGCAGCCCAGCTAACAACGTGGGAGAACTGTGAACTGTGTGAGCCCTAGCAAATCCCCCCGACTCTCGATATAAATCCCAATGCTGGGAAGGCTAAGCCCCATAGCTGGGATGGCTCACGGCAGTGACAGCTCACGGACGCAGCCGGAACGCACGTGGCCCATGGGGGAACGCACGTGGCCCATGGGGGAACGCATTTGGCCCATGGGGGAATGGCGTTCCGCCTTGCTCCGGCACAAATTAAGCCCTGGTGTATTGTTAACTGACCTGTAGTGATTGGTTGGCTGTTAACTGACCTGTAGTGATTGGTTGACTGTTAACTGACCTGTAGTGATTGGTTGACTGCTCTGTGTGCACACTGGGATCAAAATGGATCTGAAAGACACAACAAAGCAACAGGAAAAAAACATCAGTGACTTTCCTGATGTTCAGACAGTGTGTTTATTATTACCGTGCAAATCAGATGATTCTGTACTCACTATGTCCATGTTGGAATGACCAGAGGAGAGTCTACACACACACACACACACACACACACACACACACACACACACACACACACACACACACACACACACACACACACACACACACACACACACACACACACACGCTGAATCATGTCTGAATTGTGTTACTCAAACTTAATATTATTGAGTGTGTGTGTGTGTGTGTGTGTGTGTGTGTCTTCCAGTTCAGTGAGTAGTTTTTGTTTTCTCTGGTTCCATTCTGATTATTTCGGGAGCTCCAACATTCTAACTGTCATTATTATGGGGGCCCACAGTTCAAATGTGATTATTTTGGGGGTCCACACTGTGTGGATCGACTGACCCCTGGTGGTTGGACTAACCGTTCACACAAAGCTATGCTCAGCATTGTTTGTTTGTGTGAGTTTTAGCATTGGTGTGATTGGCTGATCACACCATAGCAACGACATGATTGGCTGAGCAAAATGCATAATTGAGGATAAAGAGTAAAGAAGAGCTGAACATGTAAGACCCAAATTGTGATTGGATGGAATGAGAATTTATGAAGTAAATTGCCTAGGTGTGTGTGCGTGCATGCGTGTGTGTGGACAGCGTGTGGTAATCCATTATACTTACTGCTCACACAGACTCACTGAGGACCAGGGCCATAACCTGAACCCAGCACAGAGAGGTCCAGTGAAGGTGGTGTGGAAGGTGTAGAGGTGACTCAGTGAGTCAGAGCACACTGTGTAGAAGGACAGAGTCCCAGCAGGACGGTCCACATACACTGAGACTCTGTAGGAGCCCAAAGATGTTCTGACAGGGAGGTCAGTCTCCTGTCTGTTGTGACTGACAGAGTAACTGGAAGGACCACAGTACAGACTCCAGGACTTGTCATAGGCTCCAAACCTAGCGTCCCCTCCTTTCCTGCTGATTGTTCTGTCAGCCACTGCTATAGCAACCGGTCCACTGCACTCTACCTCCCAGGAACAGCATCCAGTCACACTCTGTGTACACAGAACCTGATCCCATCCCTCAAACCTGTCTGGATGGTCAGGATGATGCTGATCCTCCCTCTTCCATTTCACCTTCCTGTTGTCCTCAGACAGAGAGAGGTTTCTGCCTGCTGTGTTTGAGTCCAGTGTGAGACGCTGGAAATCTGATGAGAAAACAACACACTACAGATTAAATACACCATTCACTGAGTGACACACACTCAGTGAATGTTGTGTGTGTGCGTGTGCCTGTGTGCGTGTGCCTGTGTGCGTGTGCCTGTGTGTGTGTGTGTGTGTGTGTGTGTGTGTGTGTGTGTGTGTGTGTGTGTGTGTGTGTGTGCGTGTGTGCGCGCGCATGTGTGTGTGTGCGCGTGCGGCGTGCGCGTGTGTGTGTACATGCACGTGTGTGTATGCCTGTGTGCACAGACGTACATGTGCGCATGGCCATTCGCTTTACATACAGGTCTGTGCATGCGTGCACACACAATAAAAATACTACAAGCACACATGCATACACACATGTACAAGCATGCAAAACGCCTCACCTTTGAGCTATAATGTCCAGTTTGACCCTGGACAAAGGACAAAATGACCTCACAATTAATGTCAGGAGACCACAAAGCTGAAGGAAATTTTCACAAGCATAGAAACTGGAGCTGCAACACTGTAAATATGTAAATGTAGTTCACAAAATAAAGACTAAGCTAAAATATAGTGACCACCCGTCCCGGATCTTGCGGGACAGTCCCGAAATTCAACCCTCTGTCCCGCATCCCTCAAAAAGGGACTAATGTCCCGCAACACTGCCAAAAGACGGAGGACGAGAAAAAAAAGAGAGGGGGAGAAAAAAAAGTCTGACGCTGTGCTGGCGTGCTGCTGCGCTGCCGCCAGCCGCCCTCGTACAAATAAGCACCCATGAGCTGTTATTTGCAAACCTATTAATACTATTATTATATTATACCGTATGCGTTTGCAGACCTCATTCCTGCTGACATGCCCTCAGCATCTTGCATGTCACAATGCGACAGCAGTCCTCCACCTCTGCAAAATACATGTTTAATTCTGCCATAAACAGCTTATATACAGCGGTTGTTTCAACTCAGACTTCATATTATCTTAAACGATTAGGTCTACTGTCATTCTGTGTGTTGAGCTAATTGCGAGTTATAAGCAAGCACTCAGCATACTGAATCCATGCGTCTGTCAACAGGGTCACCGGAAAAGTCTGGCCGCAGCAAAGTCGGCCCGAATAGTAAAGAAAGGTCGGCCCAAGTCTGTGGAATGGTTGGTATGCATGTCTATTGAACATGCATATGGCTTGATAATGGTTGTTAGGCATGTCTGATTGATTTTGGCCGAGATTTCCACAGCCCTTGGCCGAGATTTCCACAGCCCTGGGCCGACCTTTCCACAGCCCTGGTCCGAGATTTCCGCACTTTTGCTCTGCCCGACTTTGCGGCGGCCCGACTTTTCCAGTTACCGTCAACAGCGCATCAATGCGCTCCGATCGAAAAACTTTTTGAGATTACATATGTCTCATTCTCACTCAGTTTTCAAGCGATTGTTTTAATTCCAACTTGTCAATACAGTGTATAATTTATATATTTTATATTTCCATTGGGTATAGGTATAGACACGTTTTTTTCATCAAACAATATGAAGATAGATAATGTCGTCCTTTTTTCCACGCAGCCCCCCCCCCCCATGTGTCCCGCGGTGTCCCGCAACAGGGGGTCCCTTGTCCCTCAATGGCCATGTCTGGAGGTGGTCAGGCTAAGCTAAAATCATTATCGTTAACAAAGACGATGCAAAATATATTATTATATCACATCCCTTCCTCCTGACTCTTTTGCTTTGAAGCACATGCTGTGTTCAGAAGGGCACGGCTGTCCAGGAGTAGAGCGGCATAGAGTATAGTCAGATTTATACAAACCCACTTCATGAGGTCAGCCCAAAGACTGCTCTTCTACATAGACTTATATTGAGAATAGGGGCAACAAAAACGTTAGGGAAAGCATTGGAGTGTTGCTAGCAATTCTGGGCCCCCTGCACAGCTTTTTGACATGGGCCCCCCTTCCTGGAGGCACATAATAAACTCATTATTATGTTTTGTTGCGCCACTCATTCGGTTTATTCAGGTAATATAGTGATTCAAATATATTTTATAACAGGGGTGCCCAACCTTTTTTGACCCAAGATCTACTTTTCAGCAGCCAACCCCTCCGGGATCTACCAGTCCAATATCAACATTTCAAACCACACGCATCGTTGCCAGCCTGCAGTAACTTCACAACAACACAATACTACTTTGTTTTACCACTTTACTTTACACAGTACAACAGACTTGTCATAAGTAGGCCTACAACAGTACAACATAAGTACAACAGACTTGGTCAAACACTGCCATTGCAAATGCAATCATAATGCAATCATTGTCCAGAACAATACTGTTGGCATAATTCACAGACAGCATACAACAATCCTCCAAATGAGCCGCACACACACACACACACACACACACACACACACACACACACACACACACACACACACACACACACACACACCAGAGATGGACTCCGTCCTTAATGACTCTGACTCAAGCTCAATGACTCTCAATGACTCCTTGAGTTTTAAGAGTCTTGCCTTACTTTTTTGTACCCACAAAAAATCCATTCGTCCTTTTTTCCTGTCAACCCCCAGGCGCAAAGGAAAACAGAGTTTGGGCACTTTTGTTCGCTGAACATGTTTTTAGTGCAAAATTAAAAGGTATGACAAACATACAGTACATAGCAGGCAAAGTTATTGACTTTTTCATTTAATATTATAGGCAGTGTTGCTTAATAGATCTGGCCTAGATTCAGACTGGCATGATTGACTGCCAGCGCACTGTCTCTAAGCTGCGTGGATACGACATTATCTATCTTATTGTTTGATGAAAAAACATGGCCTATACCTATACCCAATGGAAATATAAAATATATAAATTATACACTGTATTGACAAGTTGGAATTAAAACAATCGCTTGAAAACTGAGTGAGGATGGCAACTTTGTAATTTCAAGTTTTTGGATCGGAGGGGCATCGGAGCCGTTGTCGCATTTGTTGTACAAACATGTTTGTACAACAAAGGTGCGGGCGCACCTCAGAAACTGAGCGCTCGAGCGCTGTTCCTGCAACCCCACTTATTAATCCAAGCTTTTAGTGGGCCCCCCTGGCTTCGGGCCCCCCTACAACTGTCCCCCTCGTCCCCCCGTGTCGGCGTCTGGGCTCGTGCGAGTACGTGGAACATGTGAATGGCTAAACTAATTGCCAGACTAAAACTAGACTAAATTGCCAGACTAAAAGTAGACTAAGATGACAATAGTTTTTGTTGAATAAAGATGAATAAATTCAAGGTTTCATGGATTCAAATAAAAAATAAAATGCTTTACCTTTCATTGACTAAAACTAGACTAAATTAAAATGATGAGTTAGACTAAATATGATAGGCTAACTAAATTTAAAATTTGCACACTAGATCAAACTGGAGTAGGTCAAACTGGATATTAAAGCTCAAAGGTGAAATCGATGCTGCAATTGTAAAAACAGGTTCCACAAACGTCTACTACACTCCTGGTTGTGACCGTTTTTAAAACAATCAAATGCTAACCCGGTCGCAACCTTTTTATAGGTGGTGACTCCAACCATTTTTCCCAAACTGTTGCAGCTAAACCCAACCTTTTTTGGAAAGAAGTCGCAGCCTTTTTAACACTCACACGCCAAAAACATCTCCAGGAGGGGGGAAATCAATATGCGACCACAACCAACGGACGCAGCTGATAGTAAATGCGTTGCATCTGATAGTAATAAGTCGCCGATATTAACGTTAGTTACAATTGGTCCAATTGGTTATATTTCCCTAGACCCTAGAGTCCCATTTCCTCAGTGGACGGAAACAGCGGGTAATTCCCTGTTCCTTATTCGACTAAATGAACATACTCTTTCTATTTCCATTTTAATGGAAACCCACCTAGAGAGAGAGAGAGAGAGAGAGAGAGAGAGAGAGAGAGAGAGAGAGAGAGAGAGAGAGAGAGACACCATTACTATCAGTCACAACTAAAAAAAACAATAAAGTGATTTTGCCATCTCTCACTATCATGTTGTTAGCACTGCCATCCAAGACTGACACCCAAGGGGCATGACACGCCCCCTTTAAGAACCAGGACAAGAGCACAGAGTAGAGGGAACAGGAGTTTTCAGGACAACATAAAATGTACTCACGTTTGGTAATGAGTCCTCCATGTCTCACTCTGTAGGAGGTAGAACAAAAATCCATCAACACTATGGGCTCCATTTTCGTCACATGCTAAACCCCTTATCCTAAATCCCTTATTTCGTTTTTACTATTTTGAAAAACGTTTTGGAATTTTTCAACATGTCAATCTATTAACACATTGTGAGCTTGTAGACTGGCCATTTGAATTACAGAAAAATGTTTTTTTAATAGTTTAAAAAGGCAAAGAATTTGAGGGATAAGGGGTTTAGCGGTAACGAAAATGGAGCCCAAGCTGACACTACAGTGTTTCTCCTATCATTATCTTGGTCCTGCAGCTCATCCAGACATACTCACTGCTGCCCAGTTTGGATCTCATCACCTCCTCAGACTCCACCTTAACCTCTATAGCACCACCCTCTCCTTTTATACATTTTAGTGTATTTTTTTTGTTGATTACAGTACAAATGTTATGTGAAGTTGTGTCAGATTGAATCCAGTGCTAAGGGAAACAGTGCACTGTCCAACATGGACACAGTCCAGGTCTACTCACTTGCAGTTCTCCAGGACTGAATCATTCACCATGTTGAGGCTCAGGTCCAACTCTCTTAGGAATGGATTAGAGCTTCCAGCAGAGGCCAGAGCTTCACAGCTTCTCTCTGACAGGCCGCAGTGAGCCAGGCTGAAACACCACAGGAAAACATACATACAGAACATGAATTAATCAATAAATAAATAACACATTTACAATATGCACTATTCCTGGATTTAGAACACTTTGATTGTGATTTGTGAGTTTTGCCTGATAATTCTTAATTCACCATTGTTTGATTATCATGGTGAAAATCCAGGCCAAACTGTGCACGCACACACCCTAGCTGCCAATGATGAACCTCGTTAGATCAATGGAAGTAATTCATGTTGAAGATGCCAGAAAAAGGAATTTTGTACAGTATATGTAATAATTCAAATGATTATTTTCTGTGAAATAATATATTCAAACATTTACACACATTTTTTAAAGATTTTATTAAAAAATAGCAGATCTACAAGCTCAAGTGCCACTCTAAGAGCTTGTGGAAGTCCCAATAATTGAACTGGTCACTCCCTTACTTCAGAACTTCCAGTCTGCAGTGTGGACTCTTCAGTGCATCACAGAGCAGCTCCACTAGTCCTGAGTCCTGCAGGTTGTTTTCACTGAGGTCCAGTTCTCTCAAATGGGAAGGATTAGAGCTGAGAGCTGAACACACAGCTTTCATGTCCGTCTTACTGAGTTTACAGCCAGCAAGTCTGTAAATGCAGATTAAATAAGACATTGTCAGAACAAATTATACTTATACTTATACCTCAATCATCATAGACAGTGTTTATTTCATAACATGTTTTTAAAAATGTTAAGTAATTGTACCTTTTGGGTTGTGTCTTGACTTAATACTGACCAAAACCAGAGCATAACTTTCACCACAGGACTCTGGCAATCAATTAATACAGTTGAAACCACTATATTAATGGACAGCATTTCATTCAACTTAAGTAAAAAAAAAGAAAAAATCCGGACTGTCCCTTTAATAAAAAACATTTAGTCCTGGCCCAACCCTTTGGTGTGGTTTATCTTATAGAAACATCTAGTCCTGGCCCAACCCTTTGATGTGGTTTATCTTATAGAAACATTTAGTCCTGGCCCAACCCTTTGATGTGGTTTATCTTATAGAAACATCTAGTCCTGACCCAACTCTTTGGTGTGGTTTATCTTATAGAAACATCTAGTCCTGACCCAACCCTTTGATGTGGTTTATCTTATAGAAACATCTAGTCCTGGCCCAACCCTTTGATGTGGTTTATCTTATAGAAACATCTAGTCCTGACCCAACCCTTTGATGTGGTTTATCTTATAGAAACATCTAGTCCTGACCCAGCTCTTTGGTGTGGTTTATCTTAGAAACATTTAGTCCTGACCTAACGCTTTGGTGTGCTTTGTCTTACAAACAGTTAGTCCTGAGTCCTGACCTCACGCTTTGGTGTGGTTTAGGCATTAGAAATGTGCAGATAGTCTGTATACTGTACCCCTATACTGTTAGAACACTTTGATTGTGATTTGTGAGTTTTGCCTGATAATTCTTAATTCACCATTGTTTGATTATCATGGTGAAAATCCAGGCCAAACTGTGCACGCACACACCCTAGCTGCCAATGATGACCCTCGTTAGATCAATGGAAGTAATTCATGTTGAAGATGCCAGAAAAAGGAATTTGGTACAGTATATGTAATAATTCAAATGATTATTTTCTGTGAAATAATATATTCAAACATTTACACACATTTTTTTTTAAAGATGTTATTAAAAAATAGCAGATCTACAAGCTCAAGTGCCACTCTAGGAGCTTGTGGAAGTCCCAATAATTGAACTGGTCACTCCCTTACTTCAGAACTTCCAGTCTGCAGTGTGGACTCTTCAGTGCATCACAGAGCAGCTCCACTAGTCCTGAGTCCTGCAGGTTGTTTTCACTGAGGTCCAGTTCTCTCAAATGGGAAGGATTAGAGCTGAGAGCTGAACACACAGCTTTCATGTCCGTCTTACTGAGTTTACAGCCAGCAAGTCTGTAAATGCAGATTAAATAAGACATTGTCAGAACAAATTATACTTATACTTATACCTCAATCATCATAGACAGTGTTTATTTCATAACATGTTTTTAAAAATGTTAAGTAATTGTACCTTTTGGGTTGTGTCTTGACTTAATACTGACCAAAACCAGAGCATAACTTTCACCACAGGACTCTGGCAATCAATTAATACAGTTGAAACCACTATATTAATGGACAGCATTTCATTCAACTTAAGTAAAAAAAAAGAAAAAATCCGGACTGTCCCTTTAATAAAAAACATTTAGTCCTGGCCCAACCCTTTGGTGTGGTTTATCTTATAGAAACATTTAGTCCTGGCCCAACCCTTTGATGTGGTTTATCTTATAGAAACATTTAGTCCTGGCCCAACCCTTTGATGTGGTTTATCTTATAGAAACATCTAGTCCTGACCCAGCTCTTTGGTGTGGTTTATCTTATAGAAACATCTAGTCCTGACCCAACCCTTTGATGTGGTTTATCTTATAGAAACATCTAGTCCTGGCCCAACCCTTTGATGTGGTTTATCTTATAGAAACATTTAGTCCTGACCCAACCCTTTGATGTGGTTTATCTTATAGAAACATCTAGTCCTGACCTAACGCTTTGGTGTGGTTTATCTTAGAAACATTTAGTCCTGACCTAACGCTTTGGTGTGCTTTGTCTTACAAACAGTTAGTCCTGAGTCCTGACCTCACGCTTTTGTGTGGTTTAGGCATTAGAAATGTGCAGATAGTCTGTATACTGTACCCCTATACTGTTAGAACACTTTGATTGTGATTTGTGAGTTTTGCCTGATAATTCTTAATTCACCATTGTTTGATTATCATGGTGAAAATCCAGGCCAAACTGTGCACGCACACACCCTAGCTGCCAATGATGACCCTCGTTAGATCAATGGAAGTAATTCATGTTGAAGATGCCAGAAAAAGGAATTTTGTACAGTATATGTAATAATTCAAATGATTATTTTCTGTGAAATAATATATTCAAACATTTACACACATTTTTTAAAGATTTTATTAAAAAATAGCAGATCTACAAGCTCAAGTGCCACTCTAAGAGCTTGTGGAAGTCCCAATAATTGAACTGGTCACTCCCTTACTTCAGAACTTCCAGTCTGCAGTGTGGACTCTTCAGTGCATCACAGAGCAGCTCCACTAGTCCTGAGTCCTGCAGGTTGTTTTCACTGAGGTCCAGTTCTCTCAAATGGGAAGGATTAGAGCTGAGAGCTGAACACACAGCTTTCATGTCCGTCTTACTGAGTTTACAGCCAGCAAGTCTGTAAATGCAGATTAAATAAGACATTGTCAGAACAAATTATACTTATACTTATACCTCAATCATCATAGACAGTGTTTATTTCATAACATGTTTTTAAAAATGTTAAGTAATTGTACCTTTTGGGTTGTGTCTTGACTTAATACTGACCAAAACCAGAGCATAACTTTCACCACAGGACTCTGGCAATCAATTAATACAGTTGAAACCACTATATTAATGGACAGCATTTCATTCAACTTAAGTAAAAAAAAGAAAAAATCCGGACTGTCCCTTTAATAAAAAACATTTAGTCCTGGCCCAACCCTTTGGTGTGGTTTATCTTATAGAAACATTTAGTCCTGGCCCAACCCTTTGATGTGGTTTATCTTATAGAAACATTTAGTCCTGGCCCAACCCTTTGATGTGGTTTATCTTATAGAAACATCTAGTCCTGACCCAGCTCTTTGGTGTGGTTTATCTTATAGAAACATCTAGTCCTGACCCAACCCTTTGATGTGGTTTATCTTATAGAAACATCTAGTCCTGGCCCAACCCTTTGATGTGGTTTATCTTATAGAAACATCTAGTCCTGACCCAACCCTTTGATGTGGTTTATCTTATAGAAACATTTAGTCCTGACCCAGCTCTTTGGTGTGGTTTATCTTAGAAACATTTAGTCCTGACCTAACGCTTTGGTGTGCTTTGTCTTACAAACAGTTAGTCCTGAGTCCTGACCTCACGCTTTGGTGTGGTTTAGGCATTAGAAATGTGCAGATAGTCTGTATACTGTACCCCTATACTGTTATTCTGTCTACTGTTCAGTGAGAAAACAATGCTGCACATTAAAACAATCATCTGGGGAACCCCCTGGGGGTCCAGACCCTCAGTTTGGGAACCCCAGGCCTAGACTAATAGAATAATAATTGTACAGTAGGTAGATGCAAGAAATTATTATGTATTCATGCGTACCACATGACCGGAAAGCTTGATAACTGTAGCATAGCTACAAGGGTTTGAACATAGAAAATAACCAATCTACAAGCTCACAAGTGTTGTATTGATGAGCTGCAATTAAATTCAGTTAAATTTGTTAAAGTGTCAACTCACAACAAGTTGTCCTATGACACATTGCATGTAGAGAACAAACATACAGTACATCCCACCATGAGCTTTAAGCAATGTTGAGACAGTGAGCTTGTAGATCATTTTGCATAACCATGTTGTAGGTCGGAGTAGCCTATATATTTGCCTTAAAGGGATATTACACTTTCAATAAGATGAAGATTAATAATACATTATCACCATCGCATTTACAGTGCATAATAAAACAGAAGTGATTATGAAAAAAAAAAGGTAAATGTGTGTTACTTTAGAACTTCCAGTCTGCAGTGTGGACTCTTCAGTGCAGCACAGAGCAGCTCCACTAGTCCTGGGTCCTGCAGGTCGTTTTCACTGAGGTCCAGTTCTCTCAAATGGGAAGGATTAGAGCTGAGAGCTGAACACACAACTTCAATCTCTGTCTTTCCGAGGTTACTGCCAACGACTCTGTAAATGCAGATTATGATATTATCAAATTATCATACACATTTTATTGCAATTATTACACGAGGAAAAAGTCCAAATAGCATGGCTTTATTATTTAACAAAACACAGTACAGTTTATGATTATAAGTTGGAGGTTTAATATACTTTGTATGGTGTGTAGACTCTGCTGTGTGGATGTGATGTTTGTCAGCTCCATCCTCCTCTCTCTCCTCACAGTGACTCATCTCTGCTCTTCAGGAAACCTGTCAGGATTACAGTCACCACACAGCTGTCAATGTTTAATGTACACGCACATGCACGCAGGGTGAGTGTCTGAGATTTTGGTCTACTGGAATCTCAGCCCATCAAAGGCAGACACGAACGCATGCACACGCACACGCACACGCACACGTGCGCACACACACACACACACACACACACACACACACACACACACACACACACACACACACACACACACACACACACACACACACAAAATGCCGCTGTCTGTCACTGCGTGTGTGAGGTGAACACAAAGCTGTCACATGACGACATTTAACTTGGAAAGCAGTTGTAACATAACACCACCCTGGTGTGTGTGTGTGTGAGTGTGTGAGTGTGTGTGTGTGAGAGAGAGAGAGAGAGAGAGAGAGAGAGAGAGAGAGAGAGAGAGAGAGAGAGAGAGAGAGAGAGAGAGAGAGAGAGAGACGTCCAGGTTTTTAACCAATAAACAGCTTTGTGTGAACCTTTCTTCTGCCCCGACCTGATGTTGTGGGGCGGGGCCTAAAATGCATGCTAATGAGTTGGCCAGTCCAGGTTTTAGGTTGGTCAGTTGAGGTCCAGTTAGGTCAACACACCAAGGGGAGAAACAACATGTGACCAAAAGTACCAAGCTGACTCTCAACATATCAGTTTTCTCTGCTGATCTGCTGCATAATAAGGAGTAGCCGTGTGTGAGTTCTACAAGACGTGAAAATAGACGATCTGTAGGAGCAAACAGCACTTTGGTTGAGACGAGGAAACACTAATATCCTAGGAGTGGTCAGCATACCACCCGACAGTTAGAGAGCAGTTAGGACCAGGCGGTTATTTCCTGTTTATCTGTATCAGGATACAGTCTATTTCTGTTCACCAGAGAAGGCAGTGGAAGAATTAAGAACCAAACCTTATACAGACTAAACACTCATTGTATTTAAACATCCCAAAACCTGTATAATACCAGACTAGAGACCGTGATTTAAACACTTACCTGATATTAATCTTCAGGCTTTAATCCAACGTGGCAAAAATGCAGTCCCCCGTGTTCCTTCCTCAGTTGTTGTGATAAAATGGTGGACTGTGTATTGTCATACATACAGTAGGGAGTGTCTACAGAGACTACAGAGTGCACAGGTGGTTTTACCAGCTGCGTGCGCACACATTTACGCACACATTGTTGTTGTGATGAAATGGTTAACTGTGTATTATCACATATACAGTAGGAGTGTCTAGAGTGAAAACTGGTTTTGCCACACACACACACACACACACACACACACACACACACACACACACACACACACACACACACACACACACACACACACACACACACACACACACACACACACACACACACACACACACACACACACACGTAGAGGTCACATGATCATAACACAGTGTCACGCAAAAGCATCAAAAGTAACAGATGTTTTGTAGATCTGTTATTTTGATATGAATGCAATATCACAGTATATAACTAAAAGGGTATTCAGCTGCTCTTCTGAAACTGCTATCTAATCACACACTGTTTCACTCCTGGATGTCAGACTAACAAAATGATACCACATATGTCTTGTCCCTTTTAGTGGTGCAGACATCTCATTCAGCCCATTGACTAGGCCTACATGGGTCATTAGAGGGGAACTCCACCCATTTTCAACATTTTAATATGTCATTAATATACCTTAGAGATGTTGTGTGGACATGATAAAAAAAACTTCCTGCAATTCTGTATTTCCTAAAAATGGAGGTCTGAAAAAAAATCATTAACATGGTGAAATACATCTGATGACATCATCAAGATGTATTTCACCATGTAAATGATTTTTCTTTCAGACCCCTTTTTCCTGAGAGGAAAAAAATATGAAAATGGGTGGATTCCTCTTTAAAACATGTTTCAACATCATAACATTTATATTCCGTTAATTTGATAGATGTAGATTATCTGCGTGCGTGCGTGCGTGTGTGCGTGCGTGCGTGCGTGCGTGCGTGCGTGCGTGTGTGTGTGTGTGTGTGTGTGTGTGTGTGTGTGTGTGTGTGTGTGTGTGTGCGTGTGCGTGTGTGTGTGTGTATTGACTGTATCTCCACTCTCTCACCAGACAAGCTGCAGTTCCTCCCAGTGTCATGTGGTGAATGAAGTGCTGATTGTTGCACCTTGTTGTTGTTTTTATAGTTTTGTGGCTCCTGTCCATGGATGTAATGACCTGAAGGCCAGCCTCCCTCCCTCCACATCACCTGCTTGCATCAGTCCATGTCGGAACGATACAAGGTGGATAATAGAAGGTAAGAACGTTAACCAACTTTCCATCATTAACCTGGTGGTCCCCGGACCACTGGTTGAAAACCTCTGCTGTAGATGACCAGTGGCGTCAATGAATGTGTTTATAGCAGGAGCCGACTTGAGTTTGTATCTTTGAGCAGCGCTAGCCCCTCCTATGCCCAGGTTTGTGTGTTTGTGTGTACCTCCATAGTGATGCCTTGATTGGCTGATCAGTGTGTGTGTGTCCTCCTATAGACAGCTTTCTGTGTGTAACCACCGTATTGAAAGTGAGGATGTCAATTGTGATTGGCTGGACTGAAGGACACTTGTTATCCTGTGGTCATTTAACTGTGAGTGTGTACAAATGGAACCAAATGGACCTAACAGGTTCACTACCTGAGATACACACCCATAAGGGGTCCTTTTGGTTCATAACTATGTATCATTTAGCCATGGTCCCCCTGGATCTCCCTCAAGGACCCCTGGGGGTCCCTGGACCCTACGTTGAGAACCAATGGCCAATATACCACTGTAGAGCAGAGCATGAATGAATTATATATCTATACATTTATATTTGTTTAAATGTAAAGGTAGAGTCTCTGGATGGTAACCACAAGGTTGCCGGTTCCAACCCAGGCTCCCACAGAGTTGGGGTCGAAGTGTCCTTGAGCAAGACACTGAACCCCTAATTGCTTCTGATGTGCTGGTTGTGCCTTGAATGTTTTTCCACCACCATCAGTGTATGAATGTGTGTGTGAAGGAGTGAAGGTGACGCACAATACCTGTATATACTGTGTGTAAATGGCCTTGGATAAAGGCACTATATAAATGCACCAATTACCATTTTATTTACCATTTTGGCGTGACACCACAGCAGTGACTTAATCTGGAGACAGAATAGAACTACTGAGGTGACGAGAATTCAGTTAAAATCAACACAAGCACAGGAAAGGTTCTGAAGCAACGTCCTCAACGGTTCTCATATCCTCAGCTCCAGACCAGTAGCCTGGTCCTTTCATAGACAGCCATAGAAACACCTACAGACCAGTAGCCTGGTCCTTTCATAGACAGCCATAGAAACACCTACAGCTGCAAACCCAGCTGTCGTAGCCTGAGAGATCCTGTAGATCAAACCCAGCTGTCGTAGCCTGAGAGATCCTGTAGATCAAACCCAGCTGTCGTAGCCTGAGAGATCCTGTAGAGGCTCCTCTTCACTAAAATACCTCACACTACTTTTCCCACCACTGACTTTCCCTTGATGAAAATATAGTGGAGTCTTATAATAAGACTAAAACGGAGCAGAAAAGTCTTTGGAGAAGGAAGCAAGCAGGAGCAGCATTCTATTTCGAAGTTTCCATGTTTATTGTAGTCTTATCACAGCAACAGACCATCAGGCCTGCCGGCCTGACGGGACACACACACACACACAACTGGCAGTTCATACAGTAAAGACTTTATAGTTTCATGTAACAGTTGTCATGCCCCAACCCCCAAAGGTTAGAGGTGTCAAGAATCCCAAATTAGGCATTGTCTCTAACCATAGTGGCCAGGATGGCCTTTAGTTATTTCTGTAGAATGACAGCTGGCTGTCTCTTTGTACTGTGTCAAGTAAGCTGTCAGCATTTTAGTGAAACAAAGCAAAATATAATTATACCAAATTCGCTATTGTACTGTTGCAATGTGCAATGTGGTTCATACATACACAACACTGTTAAACGCAACAGTGATTTATTTTCTGCTCTGATACTCACATTGAGCAGTGGCCTAGGTTGTCCACTTGATGGCGCCATTTGAGCCTTCAGACCAGGTGTTTTCATTCCACTGAAGTGATGTTAGCAGAATACTCCCCAGTAGCTTCTGGACTAATGTTTTATTGGTGGTTAAAACATATTTTACCTCACCTATAATGCTAATAGTTCCAGATGGACCCAAAGTATAATACGACCAATGAGCTGTGTCCATGTTGTTGTCATGACAACACTATGAATATTAATACACAGGAACGACAGACTGTCAACAATCAATTTATTAAACAATTATGACTTCTACACATGATCATACAATAACATGTGAAGAATGAGAACGATATCACATGAATATTCAATGAAAACACAATAATGGAACAAGTGATGAAATAATGATCTAATAATGAATCGATACATACTGTATATAAACAATGATTGATTTGAGTTAATTAACAACACATTTAGTAGATGTGTGAATCCAGAGTGATTGACATGAAGTTCTAGTCAACAACATGTTGACAGCAGTAGGAGAGACGTGAAGTCTAGTCAACCATTTCTCATCATTCTGAAATCATTGCAAGCATTTGTTTAACACGTTAGTTTGTTACTAGACACCTTTACAAACGCATTGAAATCATTGCAAGCATTTGTTTTAGAGAAAACAGACTGGGATGGATAAAAGTATATATCAGTACATGTTAACAATGTCAATACATTTGACCAATATATACAAATATAAAATATATACAACATTTCTACAGAGATTGAACCCTAATGAAAGTGTCTGAGGACATCAGGCATTACTGCCGTTCATAAATCAGTTACAGTCATTAGAGGAAAACCATTTACTACAGTCAATATTAACCCAAATGGCAAAGCATGCCCAAATATGGTGGTCCACGCCAGTAAGATGTGCAGTGTCTTATTGACGACGCTGCACATCTTACTGGCGTGGGCGACCACTTCTATCTAATCTAATCTAAGATCTAACCCTACGCTTCAACGGCGGGGGTCGGCCAGCTATGATAAAGCGACGTTGCCGACATCCACTATTTCTCTATGGGAGCCGCCGATTCGGGCGACAGCAGCAGAACGGACAATGTTGGCCGACGTGGGTGGGCGACGTGGGCCGGAAAGATAAAAATTGGTGAGCTTTTCGGCCGAATCGGCGGACCGGGGATAACCAATCAGAGCCAAGTGCTGCTTTTTTTGCCCTCGACCCGAAACCATTCGGTGCAGTTTGGTTCCTAGTTCCGTCCCACTTCCTCCTCCACCATACTATTTTTTTCAGTGCACCACAACACCGTCGTTTACGGTACTCATTTTGCATGCCATTCTAAGCGAGAATTTACGGTAATGACCGTCGCTGTCGCTGATATCGGGCGACGCTGCTTGTGCATCCCCGGCCGTTAAAACGCACTGTAAAGCTCCCTGTGGTGATGACTCATTTTATACCATTAATATGGATCTGACCACGGACCACCATTTCAACATACGTGTCAAAATATGAATTTACAAATATTTGTAATATGCATTGTGGCACGTGATCTTGTAGGTCTGCTGTTTTCAAATATCCAGTGTGTGTGTATATATATATATATATATATATATATAGGGTTAATCTGTTTAAACTGGTCCTTTAGTTTTATTTTGACACCTAATTTAGATGTCATTTTAGTCGTAGTTTTTGGAATGAAGATTCATTTAGTTTTAGTCATATTTTGAGAGACAGCGAAATCACCGACATACACCGCGACATGTGGCCAGTTGCGGCCGGTGAAAGCGGTCTACCGTTTGGTCACTGGTCGTGACTGATGTGCTAACTAACCACGGCCATTCCTCTCCGGCCCCTACTAAACCTAACCCTGAACATAATCTCAGTAAAACCTAAGCCGACCCTTGGGGCCGCAGTGGTTTTCAACCAGTGGTCCCGGGACCACCAGTGGTCCTTGAGTGAGTTTCAGGTCCCCAGGCTAAATGATGGCAAGTTGGTTAACCAGATGTAACTCTTTCAGAGCGTAAAAATGAAACCAAATGGACCCTTGCGGGTCCATTTGGTTTCATGTTTACACTCTCAAGAGTTAAAATATTCATCTGAATTAGCCCAGGTCTACACAACTAAGAGAATGTATAGAGGATTAATGGTAATTTTGATCTGTATGTTGACTGTTTTTTCCCTAATCCAGTCTGGAATTGTGGACAAAAACAAAATAAATCTTTAGTTTTGGGGTCTGTGGGGGTAAAATGTCATCAAATTGTTGTCCATGGCACAAATGCTGAATAAATAGTGGGCCCTGGTATGAAAAAGGTAGAGTAACCATGGTAACCTAATGATGTTACCTTCACATAGAGACTCCATCTCTGTTCACACACTCACTGAGGAGGAGGTGTCGGACCTTAACCAGAACCCAGCACAGAGAGGTCCAGTGAAGGAGGTGTGGAAGGTGTAGAGGTGACTCAGTGAGTCAGAGCACACTGTGTAGAAGGACAGAGTCCCAGCAGGACGGTCCACATACACTGATACTCTGTTGGTGCCAAAAGAGGTTCTGACAGGAAGGTCAGTCTGCTGGCTGTTGTGTCTGACAGAGTAACTGGGACCAAACAGACCACCACATTCCAGACTCCAGGACTTAGCATTGTATCCAAACCTACAGTCAGCACCACTTCCTTTCCTGCTGATTGTTCTGTCAGCTACTGCTATATCAACCACTCCACTGCACTCTACCTCCCAGGAACAGCATCCAATCAAACTCTGTGAACACAGAACCTGCTGCCATCCATCAAACCTGTCTGGGTGGTCAGGATGATGCTGATCCTCCTCCTTCCATTTCACCTTCCTGTTGTCCTCAGACAGAGAGAGGTTTCTGTGTGTTGTGTTCGAGTCCAGTGTGAGACGCTGGAAATCTGAGGAGAAAACAACACAGTACACATTAAATACACCATTCACTGACGCACACACACTCTCACTCTGTTGAAAAGGATGTGTAGCGCCACAGTGTTGCTATTCTTTTACACCAACAGGAGGTGGCGCTCTCCCACACGGCTGCTAACTTTGTACACTTGTAGTAAAAACATAGAAACACTTTCACTGTGCAGCAGTGCCTGCTGAGGGAGAATTGGCGTATTGTAGCGCCGTGTGATGCATGGAGGCGTGTTATCACAAGGTGTCCAGAGTTGTTTGGTGCACGCCTGCCAATTTTTGCGTTGGAATCTCACATCTGTAGTTTTTATGAGCGGTGCCTCCACCCATTATGCAGCTATGTGATGGTGTTAAGAACCAGGCCAAGAACACAGTAAAGAGCACTACAGTTTTCAGGAAACATCAAATGTTATAGTGTGATGTTGACACAGACAGATACTCACGTTTTGAAAGTAGTTGACTCAGGTGAGGATTAGTAAGCCAATCTTCTCCTCCATGTTTCACTCTGTAGGAAGTAGAACAACAATAATGCATTAATGTCCTAACATTCTAACACAACGTCTCCACTAGCTGACACTACAGTGTTTCTCCTATCATTATCTTGGTCCTGCAGCTTATCCAGACATACTCACTGCTGCCCAGTTTGGATCTCATTACTTCCTCAGACTCAATCTTAACCTCTAGAGCACTCCACTCTCCTTGTATACATTTTTGTTTATTGTTGGTGATTACCTTACAAATGCTATGTTAAATGCATTGTTCTCTCTGCATGCTTTGTGACATTGTGTCAGAGTGATTCCAGTGTTAAGGGAAACAGTCCACTGTCCAACATGGACACAGTCCAGGTCTACTCACTTGCAGTTCTCCAGGACTGAATCATTCACCACGTTGAGGCTCAGGTCCAACTCTCTTAGGTAGGGATTAGAGCTTCCAGCTGAGGCCAGAGCTTCACAGCTTCTCTCTGACAGGCCACAGTGAGCCAGGCTGAAACACCACATGGAAACATATGCGCATTAATTAATTACTCAATAAATAAAATGTTCACAATATGCATTATTACTGGATTTATTTATATAATAGCTATTAAAAAATATCATTTCTACAATCTCAGAGCACACCACCAAGTGTAGATCTTTTTTTAAAAAGTGAAAATGTGATGTAAAACTTGAATATCTATTGTTACAGAGTGAAAATTTTAACTCAAATCTTTGCTTCTGAATCTGAGGCTCACTAGAACAACATGTTTTCAGATAGGGTCAGCGACCAACTATAGTAATTACATAATGTTTTCATGTAATATAATCTGATAAACCTAATGATTTTATGTCAGTTGTCATCAATATTTGAGGGACATTTTCACAGATCACATTTGTAAATGCTTTGGTGTTTGGCAGTCTGCGTAGGATATCAGATTTTATTTAAAGTGTTAAAAGCATTAAAGGATTCTCTTGTCCCACTTAAGATGCTTTCACTCCTGGATGCTTTAGTTCCATTAAAACAAACCCAACATGATGATATTTGAGCTGAGGAACCATCAAATTAATATGCATTATAATAACTGACCCTGCCACAACATTCTCATTGAACTGGTCACTCCCTTACTTTAGAACTTCCAGTCTGCAGTGTGGACTCTTCAGTGCAGCACAGAGCAGCTCCACTAGTCCTGAGTCCTGCAGGTCGTTTTCACTGAGGTCCAGTTCTCTCAAATGGGAAGGATTAGAGCTGAGAGCTGAACACACAACTTCAACCTCTGTCTTTCTGAGGTCACAGCCAGCAAGTCTGTAAATGCAGATTAAATAGAGATAATGAAAAAAAGAAAGAAAGAAAAAAGAAGAATCATTGTCACATCAATCTAGTTAAATCAATCTAGTTATCTAGGTATAAAGTGTAGAATAGACACAGTGGTGGACAGAGTACTCTACTCCAGTACTCGAATCAGAGTAAAAGTACAAGCTACTGACTTTCTCAGTTACACGTAAAAGTACTCCGTGAAAGATACTTGCTTTTAATTTTACTCAAGTATTGTGAGTAAAAGTACATAGATGTTTTTAGATGTACATACATACACATGTTAATATAGTAAAAACATGTATAGCACCTGTAGCTCTTGTTCAGAGAAGTAAAGGTTAAACCTACTGTATAAACTGCATGTACTTGCTTGTATAACACAGTACACTATCTTTGCAAAACCTGCAGAAAGTGAAGAATGGTCGGCCCTGAATTTCAAAAAGTTAAGAAGGCCTGGGCCAAACCTGTGGAACGGTTGGTGCCAAACTACAAATTTGAAGTATCTTTATATTAGGGATGTTAATCGACACATATTTGGAATGCCGACGTGTCGCGGCCCATTGTCGACAATCGAATCGATTTTTTTATTTATTTTTTTAGCCCGCGGCGCCGGCGGGACCCAACGCAAAATGTTGCAGCGCGGGCGGCATGAAAATGCCTGCAGGAGGGAGAGGTGCCACCGTGCCAGATAAAATAAGCGGGACCGCGAAATCGAGCAATATATAATACCAAAATATGCATATCTGAGGAGAACGTTCCATACTGTGCTCGGCAATGATGAGGCATGTTCTCAAAGCAAAGCACATGGCAGAGCAGGGCGCAGAGCGCACCACGCAACAGACACGCACCCGCACCTGGCATTCCACATTCATTAGTAGCCTAATCGACTTGATAGAGGAGTTTTCCTCTTTCCTTCTGCGTCTGCTGCATGGCCAAACAACGTGAAACAGAACACTGGACAAGATAAGTACAAATAATATAGGCTTGTTCTATTAACCACCAGCAGCACGCGTCTCTCTCTCTGTCTGTCTCTCTCTCTCTCTCTCCGTCAAAGTCTCTCTCCGTCTCTCTCTGTCTCTCTCTCTCTCTGTCTCTCTCTCTCTCTCTACCATGTGAGACCTCGGTCTTGTGCAGGAGAGATAGTTTTCTCCCATACGTAACGCTCCATTTCGGCCTCGACAGAGGCAAGCGGGGGCCGCTGCCGCCTCCTCCTCCTCCTACTCGGGGGGGGAAAGCCGGCCTCGCCGCGGCAGAGCGCAGGGGGAAGGAGGAGGACGACGCGGCACAGACGCGCGCAGCATAGACATGGTCTCACTACAGTGACTGATAGTAGCCTAATACCCGAAAGAAGCAATTCTCTTCCCTTGAAAACAGTAACGTTGTGACGTTTTTGAACAAGAAATTGCAAAGAATACAAAATAAAAATCATTAATATAAAAAAAGAAAAAAGAGGCGATTTTCGACTCTTACTTTTTTATTTGAACATTTTTTTCTGGTTGTGTCGACGTCAGCACGTATCGAAAATCGTGTCGATTTCCGACTTTTTTTCACATCCCTACTTTATATACAGATATATGACATTAAATTGATTAATTTTTTACTGCATCACTGGGTTAAGAGCAAGCTGCTGCATTTAGCATGTTCTAAAATATGAGATTGTTAAATTAAACACGGGCCGACCATTCCACGGGTCGGGCCGGGTGCTCCAAGTTTATCCATAAATTTGTTAAAACAACATTAAAAAAATATTTGTTACTGCAGCAAACGGACATGTATTAGGCCTACTTACTGAATGAGTTACATTTAAAGTAGCCTTCTGTGTTAGGTTCATTTTTTTTTTTACAAACAGCACGTGGCCAATTGCATTTCACTTCACGAGTGGGGGGGAAACCTACGCCTTAAATGTACTTTTATGTACCTAGAAATGTAACTGAGTAAGTAAGTACAAATCCTTGTCTTGGAAATTCACTCAAGTAAGAGTAAAAGAATCAACGAAATATAACACTCAAGTAAAGTGCAAATCCTCAGAGTCTGTACTTGACTTGAGTAATGTCCACCACTGATAGACACCACCACTTGACAGCACAACAGAGGATTAAAGCAATTTATATATCACAGATTTCAACCAGCAGTAGAAGATATGACATGATGAGTGAATGTTAGTTTGACTTATTCCAATAATATAAAAATAGATCATAACTTTTTAGCAGCCAACAACATCTAGTTACCAGCTTGAAGTATTTAAATCTCTTATCAAGTTACCATGTGGCATGATTTCCCAATGAAATTTTAGAGAGGCACCGGAGACATGGATGTGATGCCCATATTTGGGCACATTAACCGCGTATGAGTTGACATTAAAGCAGTACTGTGCAATCAAGATTTGGATTTGATGCAACCAAATATGACATGATTATCAGTCAATCAAAGTGTTAACTACTAACCGAGCCTTTGTGCAGTTCCTCACAGCTGGGACCAGTCTCCTTCGCCCCTCCTCTGATGTGTTGTATTTCTTCAGGTCCAACTCTTCCAGAGGATCCTCTAATATCTCCAGAATGACAGCCAGAGCTGAACAATGCATCTCAGACAGTTCCTCTGTTCTGTTCTCTGACTTCAGGAACTGTTGGATCTCCTGATGTAATGAGTGGACGTTCATCTCCATCAGACAGTGGAAGATGTTGATACATCTGTCAGGAGAGACGTCATCATGAGTTAACATCTCCTTCAGGTTCTGGATGGCTTTCTGGATCTCCTCTGGACTGTTCTCTGTCTGACCCAGCAGACCTCCTAACAGACTCTGGTTGGACTCCAGTGCGAGGCCATGAAGGAAGAGGACAAAGAGGTCCAGGTGGCCATTTTTACTCTTCAGGGATTTTTCCGTTG
>CM076970.1:55950213-55970213 GCA_039105355.1 Benthosema pterotum | reverse complement strand
TCCAACAGTATGGATTCATAGTGAACTGTATTATGAACGTCCAACAGTATGGATTCATAGTGAACTGTATTATGAACAGTTTGTCCAACAGTATGGATTCATAGTGAACTGTATTATGAACAGTTTGTCCAACAGTATGGATTCATAGTGAACTGTATTATGAACGGTTGGTCCAACAGTATGGATTCATAGTGAACTGTATTATCAGCGGTCCGTCCAACAGTATGGATTCATAGTGAACTGTATTATCAGCGGCCCGTCCAACAGTATGGATTCATAGTGAACTGTATTATCAGCGGCCCGTCCAACAGTATGGATTCATAGTGAACTGTATTATGAACGGTTCGTCCAACAGTATGGATTCATAGTGAACTGTATTATGAACGGTTCGTCCAACAGTATGGATTCATAGTGAACTGTATTATGAACGGTTCGTCCAACAGTATGGATTCATAGTGAACTGTATTATCAGCGGCCCGTCCAACAGTATGGATTCATAGTGAACTGTATTATCAGCGGCCCGTCCAACAGTATGGATTCATAGTGAACTGTATTATGAACGGCCAACAGTACAGATGTAGCAGAACTGCATTCTAAACACAGACAGACAGACAGAATAATGACATTTCGGCGTGTGTGGTTTTAGAACCTGACCCTATATGGTCAAACCACTGAAAAGGTTTAGACCACTTTAAGTACCTAGGAATGTGGCTTGATGAGAAAGAGACACGGAAAACACATGCAGAGAAAGAATAACTGTAAAAAAGGGAACATCAGTAGTTGTGAAAGAATATGGTGCTGATGAACAAGCATTGAGAGTTTACATAATGCACATAGTCCATGCATAACATTTACTATACTTATCATAAATAGTTTTAGTATACATTTCCTGTGTTATTAAGGTTATTGTAGTGGTGGTTTTGTATTTGGTGAGGAGGGTACTGTACTGTACGTTCCCTAAACGCACCAGAGCTGACCAGATTGAAGTACTATTGAGCTCACAAGTTACCTCCTCCTTCCTTCATCTGGGCATTCTCAAGCAGAAACCATGCAGAAACTGTCATCAGGACATCTGTCATCGGGACGAAAACGTCATATTTGGAGTTGTGGTCTTGTTAGGTTGTTGTTTACATTTGCGTTGTAGCACAGCTTCAATATGTCACCAGTCTCACACTGATCCCGCCTCCAGCAGCCGCGTGCGGACACATGCATGGAGTGCATGGTATCTGCCCCAGAGTGTCCAGATGGGAGCAGTAGAAGGAACACACTGCTGCCCCCTAGATGGCACTGTCAGGTTCATTACCAAGTGTGTAGTAGTTGGAATGATGGGAATATATAGTACATTCACATGTAGAAGATTTGGTTGGGTAGCAAACAATAAAACAAACAATTATAATATAGGAAATATATGCTTTATTTAACCTACACCAATGGTTTTCAACCTTTTTTCATGCCAGGGCTCATTATTTATTCAGCATTTGAGCCACGGACCGCCTTTTGAGGACATTTTAGCCCCACAGACCCCCAAACTAAAGATTTATTTTGCTTTAGTTCACAAATCCAAGCTGGAAACAAAACAGTCAAACATCCAGATCAAAATGACCATTAATCTTCTACATTCTCTAGTTGTGTAGACTTGGGCTAATTCAGATGAATATTTTAACTCTTGAGAGTGTAAACATGAAACCAAATGGACCCGCAAGGCTCCATTTGGTTTCATGTTTACGCTCTCAAAGTGTTACATCTGGTCAACCAACTTTAAATCATTTAGCTGGGGGCCACCTGGAATCCTCTCAGGGACCACTGGTGGTCCCCGGGCCACCTGTTGAAAACCCTTGGCCCTGACCTACACCAAAGTTAGAGTTGGCACAGGAGTCTAGATATGACCAGATATGAAGGTGAAAATAGGTAAACAAACTATCAGTGTATAGGTCATAAATGATGTCTGTAATAATAGGGTTTCAGTGGCTAGAAGGAATCAGGCCAGAGAGTGGTGTTGTGTGTTGACTTGCTATCACTCTTGTTGAGTCTGTGGAGCCTAAAACCATCTAGAGAGAGGACTGTCTTGGTCATGGAAATCCATCCATGTTTGGGCTGTATATGAGAGGTGTAAAGGTTTGCTACTGCTGAATACCTGCCAATGTGGACATAGAGGAGGCAGATAAAACTGACTAAAGTGCAGCAGAAAGGACAGACGTCATAGAGGTAGCTTTTGATAAAGGTGAAGCTAAGGCTATGCTGGAAAAGAGGTGAACAAGAACTGTCAGATTAGATGGGAGGGTGATAATAAATGAAGAACATATTATAACATACAGAAACTGTCAGATTAGATGGGAGAGTGATAATAAATGAAGAACATAATATAACAGACATAAAGGTGTCAATGCACAGGGTGTGATGAGAGAGAACAGAAGAGATTAAACAGTCCTGACCAGGCTAAGGTTCAACCATACAGGATTAAATAAAACAACAATTAAACACTGTTTATGATTGGGAAAGGTAACAGAGACAAAATGAGTCTAATGAGACAGAACATGTAGAGCATGTAGGAAAATTGGACAAGAGAGGTCTACAATATGTCAGTGGTTTTCAACCTTTTTGGTACCAGGGCCCACTATTTATTCACATACCACCATGTTTGATGATATTTTCACCCCACCAACCCCAAAACTATGTATTTTGTTTTTGTCCACAAAACAGGCAAACATACAGATTAAAATGACCATTCATCTTCCTCTTGGGCTTATTCACATGATGAATATTTGAATTCTTGAGGGGGTCCATTTGGTTTAATTTTTACAATCAAAGAGTTACATCTGGTTGACCAACTTTCCTTCATTTAGCCTGAGGACCACCTGGAGGACCGCTGGTGGTCCCCGGACCACTGGTTGAAAAACACTGCTCTATATTACAATAGAAGGTGATTGAGGCAGGGAGACAGTGGAACCTACTAGGTATACTGGGACACCAGGAGACAGAGTTCAGAACAAACAAAGCTGTGACTGAATATATGAAGAGATATAGGATATACCATAGGATTTCCTCTACCTTTATTGTTGGTAACATAAGAAGACACAACAACATGTAATGAATCAGGTAGTGTAGGAGTCATACTACATACTCCAGTACAGTAGGGGGCGCTATACACCTCAAAGCTATTGGTTGCAACCTGCATAAAAGCCCCAGAAGAAGGAAGAAGGAAAACTAAGCAGATCAAAGTAATGTTAGATGAATGGAAGATGTTTACTGCTGCTGCTCAGCTTCAGGACTGTGATGGTCAATAAGTTGACTTGGTGAGCAGCAAGCTGACCTGTGTGTTTTACACTATGTTTATAAGACAATAATCACCATGATGGATGATCATTTCATGCTTATTTTATGTTGTTGTTGCTTTGAATCCATGGGTCCTCCAGACCCTTGCCAGTTACAGTAGTAATGTTTTAATGATAAAAAAATAACTGTGTTGTGTTGTGGACTGAAGTTGCAGACGACTTCTCTTTTGTTGACAGTTTAGTCTGGTAAAACACACAGACGTATCTGGTCAGCTTCTGTCTGCGTCACACAGCCAATCCTCAGCACGTCTAGAATAGAATTAACAATGTGACCAAGAGCATGTTTTCATGAACAGTTTACAGTTTAGTATGGCATGATAACTACTTGAAAACATGTACAAAACATCACTACTTTGTGTTGGTACATTTAGCTTGTTTAGAATAACTAGCATAGTAACAGTAACATGTTAGAACTACAGTGTGCTGAGGAACACATCTTACCTTATATGGACATGTCTCATATTAGACTGACACCACTCTAAAGTGGAGACCAGTGGTATACAATGAGGCTCCGCCCACTAACCAATAAGAAACGTCCTTACTGGTGGAGCAAGTGGAACTCACTAGAGTAAACTGTTTACTTTAGAGCAGGGTTTTTTAAACAGGTTGTCTGGGGACCACCAGAGGTCCCTGAGAGGATTCCAGGTGGTCCCCAGGCTAAATGATGATGGTGAATATTGTAACTCTTTGAGAGCGTAAAAATGAAACCAAATGGACCCTTGCGGGTCCATTTGGTTTCATTTTTACGCTCTCAAGAGTTAAAATGTTCACCATCTGAATCAGACCAAGTCTACACAATTAGAGAACGCAGAAGATTAATGGGCATTTTGATCTGTATGTTCGACTGTTTTTTTTCCCTTCTGAAATCCAGCCTGGAATTGTGGACAAAAGCAAAATAAATCTTTAGTTCTGGGGTCTGTGGGGCTAAAATGTCAACAAATGATGGTCTGTGGCTCAAATTCTGAATAAATAGTGGCCCCTGGTATGAAAAAGGTTGAAAACCACTGCTTCAGAGTAAACTGTGTTGCTGCATCACTGCATGTTTCTAAGCTCATGTCTCTGAGCTTCCATTGACAATGAATGGTAGGAATGAAGCTGCAGTTCCTCACAGTGTCATGTGGTGAATGAAGTGCTGATTATTGCACCTTGTTGTTGTTTTTATTGTTTTGTGGCTCCTGTCCATGGATGTAATGACCTGAAGGCCAGCCTCCCTCCCTCCACATCACCTGCTTGCATCAGTCCATGTCGGAACGATACAAGTTGGATAATAGAAGGTAAGAACGTTGACATCATTTGTTCTGTTCTTTCCTTGGGCATGGGGAAATTCATCTCTAGAGTGTGGAAATATATTTTAGACAAGTTTGTACTTTGTTGTCTCTCTACATTTGTTTTACTATAACCACTGATCCCTGTGGAGACTCTGGCATAGATTTTCGTCACCCCAAATCCCTCATTCCTTAACTACTTTGCCTTATTACACTATTCAAACAAATGTTTTTCAATAGTTAAAATGACCAGCCTACACACTCACAACGTGTCAATAGATTAGGCACATTCTAAAAAGTTTTTCAAAATAATAAAAAAGGTGAAGACGTTAGGGATAAGGGGTTTAGCGTGTGACTAAAATGGAGCTCTCTGACTTTGAATCCCAGCCGACAGCTGTCTTTATAATTTCTACTAAATCAACATGTCTTTACTGTAAAGCTTATTGAATAGTAGAGCATGCATTAGGCTCAGTGTAGTTTACTGTGAAGCTTATTGAATAGTAGAGCATGCATTAGACTCAGTGTAGTTTACTGTAAAGCTTATTGAATAGTAGAGCATGCATGCTGCTGTGCATGCTTTAGGCTAAGTGTAGTTTACTGTAAAGCTTATTGAATAGTAGAGCATGCATGCAGCTGTGCATGCTTTAGGCTCAGTGTAGTTTACTGTAAAGCTTATTGAATAGTAGAGCATGCATGCAGCTGTGCATGCTTTAGGCTCAGTGTAGTTTACTGTGAAGCTTATTGAATAGTAGAGCATGCTTTAGGCTCAGTGTAGTTTACTGTAAAGCTTATTGAATAGTAGAGCATGCTTTAGGCTCAGTGTAGTTTACTGTAAAGCTTATTGAATAGTAGAGCATGCTTTAGGCTCAGTGTAGTTTACTGTGAAGCTTATTGAATAGTAGAGCATGCTTTAGGCTCAGTGTAGTTTACTGTAAAGCTTATTGAATAGTAGAGCATGCATGCAGCTGTACATGCTTTAGGCTCAGTGTAGTTTACTGTAAAGCTTATTGAATAGTAGAGCATGCAGCTGTGCATGCTTTAGGCTCAGTGTAGTTTACTGTGAAGCTTATTGGATAGTAGAGCATGCATGCAGCTGTGCATGCTTTAGGCTCAGTGTAGTTTACTGTAAAGCTTATTGAATAGTAGAGCATGCATGCAGCTGTGCATGCTTTAGGCTCAGTGTAGTTTACTGTAAAGCTTATTGAATAGTAGAGCATGCATGCAGCTGTGCATTCTTTAGGCTCAGTGTAGTTTACTGTGAAGCTTATTGAATAGTAGAGCATGCTTTAGGCTCAGTGTAGTTTACTGTGAAGCTTATTGAATAGTAGAGCATGCTTTAGGCTCAGTGTAGTTTACTGTAAAGCTTATTGAATAGTAGAGCATGCTTTAGGCTCAGTGTAGTTTACTGTAAAGCTTATTGAATAGTAGAGCATGCTTTAGGCTCAGTGTAGTTTACTGTGAAGCTTATTGAATAGTAGAGCATGCAGCTGTACATGCTTTAGGCTCAGTGTAGTTTACTGTAAAGCTTATTGAATAGTAGAGCATGCAGCTGTGCATGCTTTAGGCTCAGTGTAGTTTACTGTGAAGCTTATTGGATAGTAGAGCATGCATGCAGCTGTGCATGCTTTAGGCTCAGTGTAGTTTACTGTAAAGCTTATTGAATAGTAGAGCATGCAGCTGTGCATGATTTAGGCTCAGTGTAGTTTACTGTGAAGCTTATTGAATAGTAGAGCATGCATGCAGCTGTACATGCTTTAGGCTCAGTGTAGTTTACTGTAAAGCTTATTGAATAGTAGAGCATGCTTTAGGCTCAGTGTAGTTTACTGTAAAGCTTATTGAATAGTAGAGCATGCATTAGGCTCAGTGTAGTTTACTGTAAAGCTTATTGAATAGTAGAGCATGCATGCAGCTGTACATGCTTTAGGCTCAGTGTAGTTTACTGTAAAGCTTATTGAATAGTAGAGCATGCATGCAGCTGTACATGCTTTAGGCTCAGTGTAGTTTACTGTAAAGCTTATTGAATAGTAGAGCATGCATGCAGCTGTACATGCTTTAGACTCAGTGTAGTTTACTGTAAAGCTTATTGAATAGTAGAGCATGCATTAGGCTCAGTGTAGTTTACTGTAAAGCTTATTGAATAGTAGAGCATGCATGCAGCTGTACATGCTTTAGGCTCAGTGTAGTTTACTGTAAAGCTTATTGAATAGTAGAGCATGCAGCTGTACATGCTTTAGGCTCAGTGTAGTTTAGCCTCAGCAGAGAAGAAATGGTTTCCATGCTGCAGATTGTGTACTGTATGCTGCTGCTGCTGTGCTCTAGACCAGTGGTTTTCAACCTTTTTCATACCAGCCAAACCCAAAGATTTCTTCTGTTTTTTATCTACAATTTCTTCTACAATTCCAGGCTGGATCTCTAGTTCTGTAGATCTGGGAATAATTTACATGGTGAATATTTTTAACTCTTCAGAGTGTAAACTTGAAACATGTCTACGCTCTCAAAGAGTTACATCTGCTTTCCACCATTTAGCCTGGGGACCACCTGGAACCCTCTCAAGGACCACTGGTGGTCCCCGGACCACCTGTTGAAAACCTCTGCTGTAGATGACCAGTGTCATAAATGAATGTGTTTATAGCAGGAGCCGACTGGAGTTTGTATCTTTGAGCAGCACTAGCCCCTCCTATGCCCAGCTTTGTGTGTGTGGGTGTGTACCTCCATAGTGATGCCTTGATTGGCTGATCAGTGTGTGTGTATCCTCCTATAGACAGCTTTCTGTGTGTAACCGCCGTATTGAAAGTGAGGATGTCAATTGTGATTGGCTGGACTGAAGGACACTTGTTAGCCTGTGGTCATTTAACTGTGAGTGTGTACAAATGGAACCAAATGGACCTAACAGGTACACTACCTGAGATACACACCCATAAGGGGTCCATTTGGTTCCTAACTATGTATCATTTATCCAGGGTCCCCCTGGATCTCCCTCAAGGACCCCTGGGGGTCCCTGGACCCCACGTTGAGAACCAATGGCCAATATACCACTGTAGGGCAGAGCATGAATGAATTACATATCTATACATTTATATTTGTTTAAATGTAAAGGTAGAGTCTCTGGCCACAAGGTTGCCGGTTCAAACCCAGGCTCCCCCAGAGTTGGGGTCGAAGTGCCCTTGAGCAAGACACTGAACCCCTAATTGCTCCTGATGTGCTGGTTGTGCCTTGAATGTTTTTCCACCACCATCAGTGTATGAATGTGTGAAGGTGATGCACAATATGTACTGTATGTAAATGGCCTTGGATGAAGGCAGTATATAAATGCACCAATTACCATTTTATTTACCATTTTCGCGCCACAGCAGTGACTTAATCTGGAGACATAAATAGAACTACTGAGGTGACCAGAATTCAGTTAAAACCAACACCAGCACAGGAAAGGTTTTGAAGCAACGTCCTCAACGGTTCTCATATCCTCAGCTCCAGACCAGTAGCCTGGTCCTTTCATAGACAGCCATAGAAACACCTACAGCTGCAAACCCAGCTGTCGTAGCCTGAGAGATCCTGTAGATCAAACCCAGCTGTCGTAGCCTGAGAGATCCTGTAGATCAAACCCAGCTGTCGTATAGCCTGAGAGATCCTGTAGATCAAACCCAGCTGTCGTAGCCTGAGAGATCCTGTAGATCAAACCCAGCTGTGGTAGCCTGAGAGATCCTGTAGATCAAACCCAGCTGTCGTAGCCTGAGAGATCCTGTAGATCAAACCCAGCTGTCGTAGCCTGAGAGATCCTGTAGATCAAACCCAGCTGTCGTAGCCTGAGAGATCCTGTAGAGGCTCCTCTTCACTAAAATACCTCACACTACTTTTCCCACCACTGACTTTCCCTGTTAAACACAACAGTGATTTATTTTCTGCTCTGATACTCACATTGAGCAGTGGCCTAGGTTGTCCACTTGATGGCGCCATTTGACCCTTCAGACCAGGTGTTTTCATTCCACTGAAGTGATGTTAGCAGAATACTCCCCAGTAGCTTCTGGACTAATGTTTTATTGGGGTTAAAACATATTTTACCTCACCTAAAATGCTAATAGTTTCAGATGGACCCAAAGTATAATACGACCAATGAGATGTGTCCATGCTGTTGTCATGACAACACTATGAATATTAATACACAGGAACGACAGACTGTCAACAATCAATTTATTAAACAATTTTGACTTCTACACATGATCATACAATAACATGTGAAGAATGAGAACGATGTCACATGAATATTTAACGAAAACACAACAATGGAACGAGTGATGAAATAATGATCTAATAATGAATGGATACATACATAAACAATGATTGATTTGAGTTAATTAACAAGACATTTAGTAGATGTGTGAATCCAGAGTGATTGACATGAAATTCTAGTCAACAACATGTTGACAGCAGTAGGAGAGAGACGTGAAGTCTAGTCAACCATTTCTCATCATTCTGAAATCATTGCATGCATTTGTTTAACACATTAGTTTGTTACTAGACACCTTTACAAACACATTGAAATCATTGAATGCATTTGTTTCATAAAACAGACTGGGATGGATAAAAGCTATCGGTATCTATTAACATGTAAATATATAAAATATATACAAATATTGTACTGAGACTGAACACTAATGAAAGTGTCTGAGGACATCTGGCATTACTGCCGTTCATAAATCAGTTACAGTCATTAGAGGAAAAACATTTACTTTTCTAAAGTCAATATTAACCCAAATGGCAAAGCATGACCAAATATGGTCGCCCACGCCAGTAAGATGTGCAGCGTCTTATTGGTCAATGTATGGAGTGGAGGTTTGTGCACTTCTATCTAATCTAATCTAAGATCTAAAGCTCATTTTATACCATTAATATGGATCTGAACATGGACCCCCATTTGAACACGTTTGGACCAGGGACCACCATTTGAACACGTTTGGACCAGGGGCCACCATTTCACACATTCCGGCCAAAATGTGAATTCACAAATATGCATAGTGACACATTGTGATCTTGTAGATCTGCTGTTTTCAAATCCAATCCAATGTATCCAACTATAATTGTATTTTATTTGTTGTACAGCACTTTGTAACACATGTTTTGAAAAGTGCTATATAAATACATGTATTATTATTAATGTGTATTTATAGGGTTAATGTCGGATGCCTTAGTTTTATTTTGACAGAGAATTTAGATTTCATTTTAGTCGTAGATTTTTGTAATGAAGATTCATTTAGTTTTTGGCATATTTTGAGAGACAGGAAAATCAGTTTACGATCGCAGCATATGTCGTGACGGGTGGCCAACGGTCACGGCGAGAGTCGCAACTGTTATGAATTACTTGCGATCGGTGAAATTAATTGCGACCAGTTTTACTACTGAGCTTCATTTAGTTTTATTCATATTTTGAGAGACATCTGAATTAGTTTATGACCGTGGCATTTGTCATGGCCATTGGGCCAACAGCCGCGACCATTCTTCACCGGTCGCTAGTAGTGTCAGAGTTCACTCAGCCGTTCACTCAACTCCATGTACAGTAACCATGGCAACCTGATGATGTCACACTCACATTCCACGGAAACGGTACCATTTGCAGTCGCTCTGACCATTGTGGCTGTATTTTATTGATGGAGTCACTGAAAAATATTTTTTAAATCAATCAAATATTTTTTAATCAATTGAAATGTTCCCTTTAATATTGTGTAAACATCACATGGGCATATATCTTCATATACAGAAATTATCTTGCTTTCTTTCAGTAGACACCCCCTATTTTGTCCATTTTTCCATGTCCCCAGTGGCCTTCGATGAAAGTGGACTTGACATATGACTATTAAACATCAACAAAAATCCAAAAATTATGACATGAGCATATATATCTTTTGAATAAATAGATGATTAATCATTTAAATGGCATTATATAGCTGTGTCCCTCAGTTGCACTCAACTCCGTTACACAAGTCATTCTTCCCTCCATAACAACAATTAACTGGCCCTTTAGTGACATCAACAATAGGAAGTAGTATTCTACAACTCTTCTGACCAACATGCTACAGAAAGTTGCAATTTAAAACCTCATTTTACACTGTTTTAGAGGCATTTTGTACTCTCACATGTGGTCGTAAATCATAACAGCTCAACTCTGTTACATGAAATAATGATATAAAACAATTAGTTATAAAGATTCTGTTTGTTATTCCAACAATATATCTGATTCTGTAACCTCAGGCATGCCAAGTCTTCTCTTTTTACTCAACTAGTTAGAGTAGTGACTATCTTTAGTACAAAAATCACAACTCCGTTATTAACTTAATTGGCTCAACTCTGTTATCAATTAACATGTTACATATAACAAAATATATATAAAAATATATATTGAATGTTTTTCTTATAGATAAAGATGTCCTTAACAGTGTGGGCTATTCAGAAAAGTAAAACCTTTCGGTCAAAATTTCAGAAAAAAAAGTCCAAATGGTACCGTTTCCGTGGAATGGCTCATAGAGACTAGCTGTCTAACAGAGACTAGCTGTCTAACACAGACTCACTGAGGAGGAGGAGTATAACCAAAACCCCACACAGAGAGGTCCAGTGAAGGAGGTGTGGAAGGTGTAGAGGTGACTCAGTGAGTCAGAGCACACTCTGTAGAAGGACAGAGTCCCAGCAGGACGGTCCACATACACTGATACTCTGTAGGAGCCTTCAGAGGGTCTGACAGGGAGGTCAGTCTGCTGGTTGTTGTGACTGACAGAGTAACTGGAACCATCACAAACCAGACTCCAGGACTTGTCATTGGCTCCAAACCTACAGTCATCACCATCTCCTTTCCTGCTGATTGTTCTGTCAGCCACTGCTATATGAACCGCTCCACTGCACTCTACCTCCCAGGAACAGTGTTCAGTCACACTCTGTGTACACAGAACCTGCCACTCTCCATCAAACCTGTCTGGATGATCAGGATGATGCTGATCCTCCCACTCATTCTTCACCTTCCTGTTGTCCTCAGACAGAGAGAGGTATCTGTGTGCTGTGTTTGTGTCCAGTGTGAGACGCTGAAAATCTGAGGAGAAAACAACATATTACACATTAAATACCATTCACTGGCGCACGCGCACAAAAACACACACACACACACACACACACACACACACACACACACACACACACACACACACACACACACACACACGTTACAGGACAACATAAAATGTTATAGTGTGATATTGACACAGACAGATACTCACGTTTTGTAATGAGTGTAGAATTAAACAGGCCTTCTCTTCCATGTTTCACTCTGTAGGAAGTAAAACAACAATGCATCAATGTCTAACTGTCTCATGCCCTGTCTACACCAAAGCGCCGATGTGCGACTCCTTGCGTCATGCGTCAGGATCCGCCGGCTTGCATCCGAATGGTGTTTAAGTGCACATATCACACCAAAGGGTCAACATGCGCCAAGCTGCGACTCGACTGTCAATCATACAGTGCTGCCAACAGCAGCACTCTCTCTCTCTCTCTCTCTCTCTCTCTCTCTCTCTGTCTCTCTCTCCCGGCCCTAAATAGGTGGGCCCGAGGCTTGGCCCGACCCTAATACCTGATAGCATAATTTATGGGCCGACTATTTAAAAAAAAAACCCTGCGCCTACACTTCATGAGTGTAGGATAGCGTTCTTGCTGGTGGCGCCGTGTGTTTCAGTGAGAATGATTTCAACAGAATATCTCTGAAATAAAAGATTTATGTAACTCAATGAACTCACGTTAGGCAGCCTGTCACTGTTCCATTTAATTCCATCATGGATTCCAATTCAGCCTGGTGGTGAGTAAACATATACTATTCGGCCCGAATAGTAAAGAGAGGTCGGCCCAAGTCTGTGGAATGGCTGGTATGCATGTCTATTGCATGCATATGGCTTGATAATGGTTGATATGCATGTCTGGTTGATTTTGGCCGAGATTTCCACAGCCCTTGGCCGAGATTTCCACAGCCCTTGGCCGAGATTTCCACAGCCCTGGCCGACCTTTCCACATCCCTGGGCCGAGATTTCCGCACTTTTGCTCGGTCCGACTTTGCGGCGGCCCGACTTTTCCAGTTACCATCAACAGCGCATCAATGCGCTCCGATACAAAAACTTTTTGAGATTACAAATGTCTCATACTCACTCAGTTTTCAAGCGATTGTTTTAATTCCAACTAGTCAAGACAGTGTATAATTTATATATTTTATATTTTCATTGGGTATAGGTATAGCCACGTTTTTTTCATCAAACAATAGATAGAAAAGATAGATGGGCCTAATGTCGTCCTTTTTTCCACGCAGCTTAGAGACATGTGCGGCGTGTAGGCTACACTTAGCCTAATTATGAGGGCTTTCCCAGCGGTTTATTTGATTGGAAAAATGAGCACTATGTATTCTATAATGCAAAAACCTCATTTCAAAGAATATGCTGATTGAGGTTATATTACAATATTTTAAAATGTTCAAACTGTGGAATGTTACACGGCTGGGCAACCAATTAAGTAATTACAGTCAATCATGCCAGCAAGCAGCGCTGCCTATAATATTAAATGAAAAAGTCAATAACTTTGCCTATATGTATGTTTGTCATACCTTTTAATTTTGCACTAAAAACATGTTCACCGGAACCCCCCCCTCCCGCAACAGGGGGTCCCTTGTCCCTCATTGGCCATGTCTGGAGGTGGTCACGCTATACTCACTGCTGCCCAGTTTGGATCTCATCACCTCCTCAGACTCATGCATTAACCTATAGCACTACGCTCTCCTTTTATACATTTTAGTTTATTTTTGTTGATTACAGTAGAAATAATATTTTAATTGCATTGTTCTCTCTGCATGCTTTGTGAGGTTGTGTCAGAGTGAATCCAGTGTTAAGGGAAACAGTGCACTGTCCAACATGGACACAGCCCAGGTCTACTCACTTGCAGTTCTCCAGGACTGAATCATTCACCATGTTGAGGCTCAGGTCCAACTCTCTTAGGGAGGGATTAGAGCTTCCAGCTGAGGCCAGAGCTTCACAGCTTCTCTCTGACAGGATGCAGTGAGCCAGGCTGAAACACAACATGAAAACATACTGTACATATACAATTATATACAATTGAGACACAGTATCTCAAGTATCTCTTGTCCTCAAGATGGATCTGCTCCATATTTCATATTCCATCGTAATTGGCCACATTAGATCAATGGATCTCAAACTAATTCATGTCAAAGATGCCAAAAAAATGTAATTTCATTTTGTAAATGTAATTGTTGAACTGACTGTTTGCATTTATTTGCTGTGAAATAACATATATTCAAACATTTGCACGCATTTTAAAGATTTCATTAAAAATAGCAGATCTACAAGCTCAAGTGCCGCGCAAGAGCTTGTAGAAGTCCCGATAATTGAACTGGTCACTCCCTTACTTTAGAACTTCCAGTCTGCAGTGTGGGCTCTTCAGCGCAGCACAGAGCAGCTCCACTAGTCCTGATTTCTGCAGGTTGTTTTCACTGAGGTTTAGAACTTCCAGTCTGCAGTGTGGACTCTTCAGTGCAGCACAGAGCAGTTTCACTGGTCTTGGTTTCTGCAGGTCGTTTTTACTGAGGTCCACTTCTCTCAAATGGGAAGGATTAGAGATGAGAGCTGAACACACAGCTTTAATGTCCGTCTTACTGAGTTTACAGCCAGCAAGTCTGTAAATGCAGATTAAATAAGACATTGTCAGAACAAATTATTCATATACCTCCATTTATATCATATTATACAGTATGTATCAGAGCCTTCTAGTGGGAGAGTTAGGATATTCGTGTACCCAGAAGCAGAGCCCGGAAGCAGACTATACAGGGCCTCTTTGAGTCCTATCTGAGCATAACGGTCATAATAAGTCTATGATAACGCTCCCTACTCACCTCCCTACTCAGTCTCGCGAGACGTATACCGTATCGCGAGACTTTGCGGGTCCCTCGACTTCCGGCTTGAGAGTGGACTCACAGGGCCCCTCCATGCTCCTCCAGCAGCGCTAGCGCCCTGGCGCATAGGAGTGAACGGGAAAATCCTAACTCTCCCACTAGAAGGCTCTGGTATGTATATGTCATAATTTAGTTTTAAAAATGATTTCGATGAGCTGTGATTGAATTCAATTCAATTTTATTTTTTACACTTTACATGTAGAGAACCAACTTACATCCCACCCTGAGCATTTAGCAATGTTAAGACAGTGAGCTTGTTGATCATTTTTGCATAACCATTTCTAGGTCAGAGTAGCATATGCATTTGCCTTAAAGAGATATTACACTTTCAATAAGATGTTCAATAAGACATTAATACATCATCACCATGTACAGTGCATAATAAAACAGAAGTGATAAGAAAATGGTAAATGTGTGTTACTTTAGAACTTCCAGTCTGCAATGTGGACTCTTCAGTGAATCACAGAGTCCTGAGACCTGCAGGTCGTTTTCACTGAGGTCCAGTCCTCTCAAATGGGAAGGATTAGAGCTGAGAGCTGAACACACCACTTCAACCTCTGTCTTACTGAGGTTACAGCCAACAAGTCTGTAAATGCATATTAAATAAGACATTATCAAACAAAATGGTAGCTAGTTCATTGTCATGGAAGTTACTAAATAAATGTCCTATTAGCCATACAACAGCATTGTATAATTGACAACACAGAATGAAATAAACAACTACATTGCATATTTTCTGTCTTAACTGCTGAAATTTTACAAACACGCTGCTGGAGACGAGCATTCAGTCTCTGTTTCTGTTCTCTGTCTCCTCAAGCTGGCCCACAGCTGCAGGCTTTACTGTTAGTTTGTATTCCCCCCAATAGTATAACATTTAATAACATACAATATTATAACATTTCATAACATACAGTAATATAACATTTTATAACCTACAGGATTATAACATTCCATAACTACAATAGTACAACAGTCCTATAGATGCTACTGGTGCTCTGATGGCTGACCACTAGTGGTGTTGTGACGTAAGCTGAACCAATCAAATAACCAGTCAGTGTTTGAGGCCATAAACAACGTTACTGCACAGCGTGTTGGCACTGATGGTATGTCTGGGCAGAATGAATCTGATCCAATGTACCACGAGTGACAACACGCTGTTTACATTGCTGGCTGTGTAGATGAGGTGTAAGAATCAGCAAATTTTCAAGGTCAAAAGAAAATGCACAGATATAAGAAAGTTATATTACTGTCAGTTAGACAGACAATGTTGAAATGTTTTACTTTATGTCAGCCTTCACGGCAATGACAGATTTACTATAAGATGTTTCTATTGACTTGACTACTAACCGAGCCTTTGTGCAGTTCCTCACAGCTGGGATCAGTCTGTGTCGAAACTGCTCTGATGTCTTGTATTTTTTCAGGTCAAACTCTTCCAGAGGCTCCTTTGAGTTCAGCAGCATGACGGCCAGAGCTGAGCATTGGCTACCAGTCAGTTTCTTATTTGATTTGTTCTTTGACTTCAGGTACTTTTGGATCTCCTGATGTAATGACTGGTCGTTCATCTCCATCAGACAGTGGAAGATGTTTATACATCTGTCAGGAGAAGCATCATTAGTGTACATCCTCCTCAGGTTCTGGATGGCTTTTTTGATCTCTGGACTGTTCTCTGTCTGACCCAGCAGACCACCTAACAGACTCTGGTTGGACTCCAGTGAGAGACCATGAAGGAAGCGGACAAAGAGGTCGAGGTGGCCATTTTTACTCTTTAGGGATTTTTTCAAAGCAGCTTTCAGGAAGTTGGAGAGTGAACTATCACTGTTGTATTTCCTAACCTCCAGGAATGTCTTCAGTACCTCCACGTTTTTCTGTGAGAAACAGTGCATCAGATAGACTGCAGCCAGAAACTCCTGGAAGATCAGATGAACAAAGCTGTAGACCGTTTTCTGGAAGAGCACACCCTCTCTTTTGAAGATCTGTGTGCACACCCCAGAGAACAGTGAGGCATCTTTCACATCAAGACCACACTCTTCCAGGTCTTCTTGGTAGAACATGATGCTACCTTTCTCCAGATGTTCAAACGCCAACCTGCCCAGCTTCAGAAGAACTTCTCTGTCACTCTCTGTGAGCTGCTGTTGATTCTCATCATGTGTCTGATCATACTTCTTCTTCCTTTTTGTCTGAACCAACAGGAAGCGGCAGCACATCTCAGTCAGGGTCTTGGGCAGCTGTCCTATCATGGTGTGTGTCCTCAACATGTCCAGCAGAACGGTAGCAACGATCCAACAGAAGAGTGGGATGTAACACATGATGTGGAGGCTCCTTGATGTCTTTAAGTGTGAGAGGACTCTGTCAGTCAGCCTCTCCTCACTGAATCTCTTCCTGAAGTACTTCTCCTTCTGGGGCTCTGTGAACCCTCGCACTTCTGTCACCATGTCCACACATTCAGGAGGGATCTGATTGGATGCTGCAGGTCTGGTGGTTATCCAGAGGAGGGCTGAGGGAAGCAGATTCCTCTTGATGAGGTTTGTCAACAGAACATCCACTGATGATGTCACTGTGACATCAGTGATTATTTCATTTTTGTCATAGTGCAATGGAAACCTGCTTTCATCGAGGCCATCAAAGATGAAGCAAACTTTCCAGGCAGCGAGATGCTCTGCTGTGACCTTCTTTAACGTTGGGTGGAAATCATGGATCAGGTTGAGGAGACTGTACTGCTTATCTCTGACCAAGTTCAGCTCCCGGAATGAAAAGAGAACCAGGAGATCTATATCTTGGTTCTCCAAACCTCTTGCCCAGTCCAGAGCAAACTTGCGAGCAGAGAATGTTTTTCCGATGCCAGCGATGCCATTGGTCAGAACTGTTGTGCTGGGTGTCGTTCTCCCAGGCGGGATGATCTTAAAGATTTTACAGCAGTTGATTGGATCATCATGGAAGGTCTTCATGTTGGAAGCTGTCTCAAGCTGTATCACTTCATGTTGTCTATTAACCCCTTCACTCTGTCCCACTGAGACGTAGAGCTCTGAGTAGGTGCTGGTGAGGGAGGTTCCAGACTCTTCTGTCACATGGTCTTCCACTTCATCAAGAATCTTCATATTGACCTTATAATCATTCATGTCACGCTGCAGACTGCCATCTGCAATGTGAAAAAATGTATGTTTTAAACATTGGGCTTCGTTTATAACATGTACATGTTTACAGCACACATTTGGGAATTTAATATCGACAGAATGTACACTTTGTTCCATAAAACAACAAACAACGCACAATCAGTTGTTTTTCTCCAATTACTGAGTTGATTGTTGTTTAGCTTCATCACATGCACTTTTGATATAGCTAATAACTTGAACATTTTGTCTAAGTATGGATGTAGTTTGAATTTTCAATCAGTTTACATGCTTACCTTGTCTGGGTGTCTTCAGTCCAGGTGTGGTTTGACTGGGTATCTTCATTCCAGGGTTCTGCTCAGTCACACTATGCGTCTTTCTGTGGACATTAATTGTATATTTAGATCCATATTGGAGCCACATGGTTCACATGTAAATCTCAAATCATTGAGTGCTTGATTGAATCATTGGTTGTTTCATTGATTCATTCATTTTCATCTTGCGTTGGATGTAGATCATGAATGTATCTACTGTATGTAACTATCAACCAAAAACACTTCCATGCCTGCTTTTTTTGTTCTATGGACCCTATGGAACACGAAAAAAAGTTTACGTTTTTCATTTTTGCTCAAACAATGTGTGCTAGACACAATATACTGTGCGTGTTGTCACACAGTATAGTGTTAGAGTAACATGAGGGACGAAATCAACTTGCGAAGTGACTGACGTTAGTTATAAAACCATTGCGGTTAAAGAAATCTTTAGCTTTGGGGTCTATCAAATAGTGGTTCGTCGCTCAAATTCTCAATAAATAGTGGGGCCCTGGTATGAAAAGGTTGAAAACCACCGATATACTGTATACAGTTTGTGGGGGTGGTTAGGGTATTTAAATGAGGCATTATGGGTGGAGTGGATGACCGTTGTCACCTCCCATTGTTAACACCCACTTCTACTCTGCTGTAGGTGTGAACATTTTCTCAAACTTAAAATGGCTTTTTCTCAGTTTTCCTATTTTGGGACACCCAGATTTAAATGCTCACAACTCCTACAAAAATGCTCCAATTTCCTTGAGTGATGCATCAAATGAAAGCTTACATTGTATACTTTAATAATCTGTAAAAAACAGAAAATTGACCTAGGCCTCCTTGAGGCATAAAGTATCAGGTGCGGTCACATTTTGTTTAGCGAGCTCTTTTTAGAACTGAAGCCAATTTATTGGAATAATAACAGTCTTCAATCCCACAAACAGCACCTGAAAACAAAGCCAACAAAATCCGACATTGTAAATGTCTTTCTTAGATTAATAAATAAATAAATAAAAGGAGCAGAGAGAAGCAAGGGGAACATTTTAACCTTGAATCACAAAACAGACCTGCAACTAACAAAACCAGATTTTGAAATGTGTACAAAACATAAATTAAAATACAATAGAGCAGCAGACTGTTGAGGTCTTGTATTTAAAAATAAAATACAAAATAAAGCAGCGAACGATTTGTACTGTACATAACTGTGCGCAGGATGCTGCGTGTGGACTGGATCTACAATCTAGCGCACATCTCTGTTGTTACAGTATCTGTCGATAGCTTGTAGATCTGTTCTATTTTTGCATGCGACAACAAGTTCATTTTAAACAAGTAACTTGGCTTATTACCCATTTTGGCAGAGTAATCTCGTTACTTTACTTTTTGGAGCAAAAGTAATAATATTACAGTAATATGTAATCTAAAATTTGTTACTGCCCAACACTGCATAACGTACATCACAGTCACATTGATTTCACTGTCTGTTATAATGGTGTGTATATTGTACAGGAGGATTGACATACTTGTGTGGAGGTCCAGGTTCAGTACTGAAGTTAGGTGGTTGTTGTAAAGACCAGTCACTCTTCATAGACACACAGCTGGCTGCTGGAGACTCTGATCTGTGGTCAACACATCTGGAATCATAGAAATGTAGTTATCATGTAATGTTTTCACATTTGTAAAGGTGTGCTATTACAGTAATTAACGAGATCACATCAGAAACTAGCCTATGTTATGCACATTGACTTATAGCATTATAGTGTAGTGTGTATATTGTACAGTGTTATAGTGTGTATATTGTACAGTAGCGATGCGCGTGCCGGCCTTTTTTCACAACCCGCCCCAGTCTGCCCCGCCAATTGTGCCAGCCCGTCCGCAGCAGCCCGCCCCGCAAAATTTTAATCAACGGCCCGCGCCAGCCCGCAGCCCGCAATTAAAGAAAAATGATTAGCGCATGTTCTTTTGATTACCCCAAGCTTTAAAATACTATAGCAGCTATATGAATGATATTGTCA